>OX453241.1:20689023-21289023 GCA_949709985.1 Luffia ferchaultella | reverse complement strand
GGTAAAATGGGCTGATGATGATGATGACACCCACCGGGTTAATTTCTTTCCTTTTGAAGTACGGAACCTCAAAAACGAGATAAACACTGTACTACTCTCTTTTTCGTTCACGAGTATTGTATGTATTCACGCTCCGTATGCTCGATTTTCTCTCAGTTGTTGGGATAATCTCTTTTGGGCCGCAGCACCATGAAATCCTCTACGTTTGTAAACAAATCGAAAATTAAATAGCCGTGCAAGGATCGTTTCGGTTCGCTGTAACTTTCTGTAACTATGTACGATGTGCAAACAAACGAAGACGCTGGTTTACTAGAAACAAAAGCAAATAGATTAATGTAATATTCTCTAACATTGGTTACTTTGTGTCTATTACACGTATTTCATTTACTATTCTATAGATAGACGTTTTTAATAAAACTAAGTTTTTCATGTTTATATATGTATATATTTATTATAATAATGCCACCACCGATCACAGAGGCCACAGAGAAGTGAACAGGTTAGAGGTATCGTGTGACGGTGTTTATTCAGAGATACACGTCCCAAAAACATTACACTACAAAAATAGGTTAACGTTTTACGCACCTGTAAATAGTTTTCTGTTCACATTTGTTTCAGTATAGAATGTGGTTGAAACTTTTTCCTTTCCCTTGCATCTTTTTTAAGTATTCTGCATATTCGAAGGGGACAACGTATCCGCTTACATTTCAACTCTAACCTACTCTGACGTTCTGTTATTTTATCAATTATTGTAGTACTCGTACATAGATAGTAGAGAACGTGAAGATAAAATATAAAAGAAAAAAAAAGAGACAAAAAGAAGAAATCAATAACGCTGTAACTTATTACAAAAAAATGACGGCTGCGGCGTATTGTGTGATATAATCAAGTTGTTAGAGTACCTACATATGGATAACAAATTTACCTGATCTTGATTTAGATTAGAAAAGAAACAATGCGTGAATACGAATCCATAAGTATTCGCTAATATACGTTATTCAGTTGCACAAATCCACTGATAAATCTATCAAAGTATCGCCTATGTGTCTCTGAAACGAGAAACTCCAATTTATTCAGGATTTACTTTTAGGTCGTTTGCTAGCATTACTGATTACCTTAAATCCCAAAAAGATCAACATGAGACGGGGATTTTTCCGATATATCGAATTGCAAATATAAAGTATTCCATCAAGGCGTGGTAACCGAACGGAGGGGTTATTTGCACAATGTTACAATCACGAAGAAGCACACCTATTTATAAAACAGCGCTGTTGTGCATCATTCGCCAAATGATTTTCCATCAACACAAAATAACAAACACGGAAAGTCATAAAAAGTTTAATACTGAACATATTCCCGAGAATTTGTTTACTTTCTGCTCGCGGCGCGTGGCTGGCGTTACCTACATGCCTTGCGCTCACGCCACGCAGGCGTTAGTTAAGAAGGGGCTTCCCGCGTGATAGCCCAAACAGACGCTCTTAAACTATTACGACGCTAAAACGCATTTTAATCTTGGTATGTTTTGAATTGTAATCTCATTTGGGTTAGAACTAGATTTCTACAGAGCCAAAACTTCGAAATGTCTACAAACATATTTCGCATTTTAATTACGATATTTCTACAACTAGGATGTTCATACAACGTCCTAGTTCTAACTCAAATATCATATCAACATCGTAATCTTTAAAGAGCGTTGGTATGGACTATTATGCGGCAAGCTTTGAATTAAATGTACTAGAAAAACCGATGCAAACAAAGTCTGTGAGCCGCACATGGCAGGGCGAGGCGCGCTGGAGGTGGCGGCCGAGTCATAGAATGTGTCTTGGTGGAAGGAAAGTAGGTGGTATGTAGTTGAAAAAGACAAAACTGATGGTTTTAATTACAATATTTATTTTAATTGATATTGTGTTTACTATATAGATTTCCCCATTGGTAAAAATAAAATAATTATACGTGAAATTGCAAAAATAAGTATAATGAATTTACTCTGCGGAACATATACGAAAATACCGTTCTAAAATTATTTTTTGGTAAATCATAGTACACTAACTTATTATTATTAATAAAATGTATTAACTACTTACGTCTCCCAAAATGCAATACTAATAATCTTTCATCTTTAATTTTTTATCTGTTTTCATTGTACACGTATAACCACAGTCAGTTCTCTACATTATTATTCTTCGCTATAAAAAAGAATGTCAGCTAATTCTACCTACCTACACTTGTTCCTTATCACATCTTGATTTTTATGACAAATGACGCAACATGACGCCGTTCCATTATGCGTATGTTCAATTTGTTTGAAAGTTTTAAAATGAATATATTGAGATACTCATCGATGGAAAGTTATTCCTTTGCACTTTGCCGTTTTTTTTTAATTATTAGTGTGCAATATCGTAACACAAACAAGGGCATTTTCAACGTTTTTTCGTGCCGGCCACACTTAAGTGGGACATAGTAGTGACCTGGGGCGTCTGCTCTATACGTAGTAATAGCTGGCTGGCGGGAAGCGTGTTTGTTCGGATTGACTGCAGTGTGAAGTGGTCATAAATCCTACACAGATTTCATGCTTAAGTATATCATGTTTTATTGGCTAACTTTAACCCAACTAGCGCACAAGTTCTAGAAACTTCTAACAGTTGGTACAATTACTGTAAAAGTTGGAAGTTGCTAAATTCTAACTCTTTTCAGCTATTATTAAAGTTAACTGAGAATGTTTTTTTACTGCTACATTAAAGAGCAGTTTTTGACTATTTATTTATGAAACACAAACTTTCGTAAATGCGCACGATTGGTCCGCAGCTCCGTTCCTTATATCTACCTTATATACATATGTTGAATCATCTTGAGTTAGAAACGTACAAAAGAGAAAATGTAAATACAAAAAATAAATGTAGTTATATAATAATTTGAGATCGAAGATAGCGATAAATCCAAAAAAAATCTACGTAAAGATTTGACCCCGTTACAGTAAACACGCATCGACAATAATCGGTCAATATATCTATCGACATATTGTACGCTTTATTTATTTACAAATTTCAATAATAAACAAGTGCGTGGGAAAAGTTTATTCAAATTACACCTACGTTGTTTACTTTCTGACACAAATTAAATAATTCAATGCGTGTATTTGAACTTCGCTTGTATTAAAAAGTATATTTGCATAATAAACAAGTAAACATAATATGTTTTTAGGTATATAGCTGGATAATATATACCGCCCAACCGTAGGTATGTAATTGATAACTCGGATATTTTCTATTCGTTATATATTAATGAATAACCCATCATAATCATCGCACACAAGTTTACCGAAAGAAAATTAACCACAGCTGTACTGTCCTAGATTGGCTCACCGTTCACAATAAAACGCGCTATGCTGTGGAAGTCACCTCAGAAAGAACAAAGCCCAATGTTGACCCATTCTATTTTTTATTTTTTTAAATATAATCTTTTAAAACTCTTTGAAAAATCAATATCATAATTAAAATTAATCGAAAATACCTTCCATTTCATTGAATAGATCAAATCCAATAGATGCAGAGAATCACCTAAAATCTAATTAATTGCATTACTTTATCGTAGATGGCGCTATTTCTAGAGTTATTTTGAATAAACCTTAATATACAGTTATTAACAAAAATTATGAGCTTTCAAATATGCAACAGGTATTATTTTGGAAAAAACACTTATAGCTTGGAATAAAAATATTCGGTGACAACTCTGCAACGTATAGGTAGAGATGGCGCTAGATGGTTAATATATGACAATTAAAAAATGTCGTGTTCTTGAAAAATTAAATGTCGTATTTAACTAATTATTATAAAAAATTACGAGCTTTTGAGTGACATGTATAACTTTTACTCATATAATAATGACTTGGGTCAGTTGCATATGGCGCAACGGCCTATGTTTTTTTAGTCATCTGAAGTTAGTAGATTACCTACATTTATTGTCGCGTTTACAGATACTAAAGGAATAGGTGGATATAATGTACCGCGATTATTTTTTCAAATTTTTTGAAGATATGACCATTTTAAGAGAGCGATTTGTATAACAAGTGCTACCTTAGTATATTCATCTACGCGTACAACGCTCAGTCAACGTGTCTAGTCATTGCTTACACCACGACGGTTAAAATGAGAGTGCAGCTTGAACACTGTCTTCATTTACACTTTTGTACTTGTGTTTTCACCACAGACAAGTCAACCTTATAGACCACGCTTTGACAGGGAGTAGCATTCGCCAAGGCTATGTAGTGATACTACATAACTACGTCACTAGTGAGCCGTCAGTTGGAAGCACGTCGGAAGCCATTAAATTGTCAATTTTGAACGAGCCAATGAAAACTAGCCGACCTCTCCCCGCACCCCGCCACTTTTTGGCGATTTCGTTTTCGTACTGACGTTTATTAAAGCGTGGTCTATAGGTTGACTGGTCTGTGGTTTTCACACATAACATTGTATTTAGTATCACTTGGTTTACTTTGGGTTCACTATCCGCATTCATTTTTTACTTATACTGTGCACTACGAACTGTTCGTTTTGAAGTCTTCGACAGAGCAATAGTTCCAGGTCAGGTCAGTCAAAGGTCGGGTTACACGACTATTATGAATTTAAATTTCAAATCTACTTCGAGTTTCCGGGGTGTCCTCGAATCTGTTTTTCTTTTATTAGAGTACCGTACATCCGAGATGAAACAACGGAAAAGTTGTAAGATAACTCTTGTGTTTGTCTGTCTGTCTGTCTGTCGCAGCCTATTTTATTCGAATCTACAGCACCAAATAGTAGAAACTTAGAGCACGTTATACAATTAGGAGACCCATAAATATTGTAAATAACAGAATTCTTATTTTGGGGTTAACTTTATGATACAAATAAGAAAATAAACAACAAAATGTAAAGTGCGTCAAATGTGCATGTGATATGTCAAAAATTAAGGCTTGTTAAAAGAAATGCAAACATATAAAATTTTATTATAACTTTAAAATGTATAATTTAAAAAATAATAAAAAATATACGAAGATCGAGGATATCATTCCTTCTGAAACAGAGTGCCTAAAAAAATAAATGTGGAATATGGGGCCCCACTCATTTTGGATTTTGGAGAGCAAAATATAAATTTTGAAATGTCTTTTCTCAAGTGCATCACGGACATCTAAAATGAAAGCGTTCGTCATCAGAAATACGAATTTATTTAATTCATAATTTTTAAATGTACGGTTTAAAAGATATTTAAAAACATACCTATGAAAAATCGAGTTCCATTCCCCCCCCGGTCCAAAACTACTGAGCCTAGAATTTTGAGAACAGTACGGAATATAGGGTTTACCCGTAGTTACCTACCTACCAAATGTAAATGTATTGCTTAATTTCACTGAGAACTAATAAGTTCATTTGGTTTGGTTGACTACTTGGGGGATTGAATTCTTGCGAATATTTGGGTCAGATTTCAAGAACCATAATAGGTAATGCAATTGTTTTTAGTACGGAACCATCTCCACGCGACTCTCACTAGCTCTTGACCGGATTTTTCCTAAGAATAGAAATTTTAATGTAAACGACTGATCAACCAAACTGTTTATTCTAGAGTTCTAGACCTTCCATTTCCTTTGTCTATGTGAGAATTTCCTCGAAAATTTATTACGCTTCAATGAATATTTTAAAAGGAAATTTATTAGAATCCTAACGAATTTCGTGATCTATTTTCCACGGGAAAAGAATTGGAGGATCAGAATTCTTCAATCTTGGTAAGCGGTGAGAAGCTGTTAAATTTATTGAATGCAACATCTTTTAAAATAATTAAATGTTATATTTTAGATGCCAATGGGTATAAAAGTTAAGAAATGGATTTTATGCTACACTTTGCAAAGACAAATATCATTTCCATAAAGTACAAAAAAATTTAGTTAAACAGTTTCAGTTAAATGTAATGGTCAATATATACTAATTACTATACTAGCTGCAGTCCGCGACTCCGTTCCATCTAACTCTTATAATATTAAATACTCATTTCTCTGTGATTATTACAGCCAAAATATAGACAAAATAAAGACTTTTAGTGATAGGTAGGTATAGTTCCAATCAAGCTTTATGGCGGATGTGAACATAGGCACAAGTCGCGTCGCAGTAACCAGTTTTAGGTGTAGCGGGACGCAGTGGAGCGAGGGGCATATGACTGAACCTGCGCAAGCACGCGTAAAGCGTTGTAATCCGATCCGCCATAAAGTTTGATTGGAACTATAGGTAGGACAGTGGTAGGTGTCGTGATAGCCAAAAGCGCAACGAACCTGTCTCAAATTTACTCGTATAAGGCCATAGGGCCATGGTTCGAATCCGGGCGTGTACCAATGACTTTTTCTGACTTAAGTACATAACTTTCATTGACTCCGTGCTTCGGAGAGCACGTTAAGCATTGGGTCCCGGGCGCTGGCAATAGATGGCCGTCGTTACAATTCCCAACCCACAGTGGAGCAGCGTGGTGCATTTAAGCTCCAAACCCCCTCTCACCCTGGGGGAGGCCTAAGCCCCTGCAGTGGGGTAAAAATGGGCTGATGAAGTGAAGTGAAGTGAAGACTTTTAGTACTAGGGTTTTAGAAAGAGTCGGCTACGCGGACATACTACATACCCTCAATGTCTATATAATAATAATAATACCTTGGACATCCCACACAGCGCCATCTAGTTCCAAATTAAGCAAAGCTTGTATTAACTACTTACCGTTTCCGTAAATCATAGCATTGCAATACGATAACTAAATTTATAAATAAAATTATATTCGGTTGAAGAATATGGAAGTTATAAAATTAAATATGATTGTTATATGTATGTATACCCAAAACACAAGCTAATGCTTAGTTTGGGGCCTACACGTTATTGTCATGTGTACGTTATTATTATTATTATAAGCTATTAAAATCTAATCTGTCTCTTTCTTGCAAAATGATGTTTAACATTATTTCAAATGGCCTGACGTCACACATAGATACGCCGTGCGGTATTACCTTCTCTGTCTAACTGGATCTTTTACACATTCTTAACTTTGTTAATAATTCTTTTTTAATGGTTTCACTGTTATGATATATTTAAAAAACTCTATCATCTAAAATAATTAAAAAAAAAATAGTCAACTAGCCTACTTATCAAAAAATACAATTTTCAATACGATCCGAATTTGCTTGCCACGTTGGAAAGGATGTTATGACACTCTAAAAACTACGAACAAACTGAAGTGGGATTTTCATTTTGAGTTAAATGAATAAAACAACTATGGTCATGGATATTTCAACCATCAGAAATGATCATTTCAAAAAGCATTTTAGTTGATTTAACTAACCTAAGTTGAGGAACTGAATAATTTAACTACGTCTTGTTAGGCTCGTCAATCAAATAATTTTTTTACAGTGAAGTATTTCTAATCAACTTCTCTTTGGTACAAAACTTTTGACCTGTGATTGACATAGATTGGAATTCATCAAAAATTTACGATTCTCAATAAGGTCCGAATTCACTTGTCATGTTCAAATGATGTATACCTAAGTATTTCCAGTTAATTATCTTTTGTCATACGACTTTCAACCTTAAGAATATGTTGCATCTCCTTGATTTTTAGAATTCTTTAGCAAGACAAGGAACTCTTAAAGCTTGTTCATGCCTATTTGTTTTCTTTGTTTGTCCGTATATCACAGAATATTAGTGCCATGAAGCTGTTTGCCAAGGTTATGCGTATTTGTAACCGCTACATAGTTTTATGTATTATGACGACCGCTTAGCCTAGTGGGTAGCGACCCTGCCTACGATGCTGGAGGTCCCGGGTTCGAATCCCAGGTCGGGTCAGTATTTATATGATGAACATTAATACTGGTACCGGGTCTTGGTTGTTATAAATATGTGGTGTCTTCGCTTGGTACCCAAAATACAAGCTAATGCTTAGTTTGAGGCCAAGACGTTGTTGTGATGTGTACGTTATTATTATTATTATGAAAAAAAGTATCTAGACTGCCTCTCATACATACAAAATGGCAGTTCATTTTTTTCCACTTCGATTAGGGTATCGTTGAATTTATAATTTAAAATCAATATTGTGTTTTTTGTTGTTTTTTTCAAAATTTGCTGAAGTAATTTTTTACAAGAGAAGCTTTTCTTCCTCTTCTAATTCTTGAAGTACATAGTTTGAATTTACTAGGGAACCTATTACGGCGACTATCTAGGGTCAACTAATTATTTACGAGTTATAGCCTATCAAGTCAATACGTAGGTCAACTCTGAAATGAACAAACTCATGATTTTGGTTTATGATAAGTTTTTGTTGTTTGACTGATCGATTGGCCGAGTGGTTAGTGAGCCTAACTGTGAAGACGAAGGTCGTAGGTTCGATTCCCACGCGGGACAAATATTTGTGTGCATGAATGTATTGTGTATTTGTTTCGTGTCTGCATGTAAAAAGTGTTTATACATATTACAAAGAGAATACTTAAGAATGTATACCAGTTGTCTTCGTGCTACGTAATACAAGCATATATTGCTTACTTTGGGACTAGATGTGTGGGATGTCCCAAGTGTTATATTATTATTGTGAATCTTACGTGCTTGACATTACACTCACTTGACCAGTTTTTAACATTCCAACACTGCACTCGACGTGCAATCGTAATCCATAAAAATTCGCGATTGTCAACAAGGTAGGTAAGCGTACCTGCACATACGCTTGTCGGTTTTGTGAATCCCATGGGAACCATGTCAACCAAGACAATAGTAACCTATGTTCCCTTCTGTCCCTATAAGTATATCATTGTGTAAAAATAGTTTCGTTGCTCCGTTACAACGCGAAAAAAACCTGCCAAGTGCGAGTCGGACTCGCGCATCAAGGATTCCGTACAAACCTGTAGGTATAAGTAAAAGTAAGTTTGATTTTATAACAGCTTAAAGGTATAGACCTGAGTATTTGATATGAATTTCAATTTAATACCTCTACGCGTACATGAGGAAACGGGTAGTAAGTTTGAAATTATTAAAAATATTTTTGTTATATGATGTAACTAAAAATTTATACTTTTTGCAAGTTTCCCTTTATCTGTGCTATAAGACGTTGTTTCCCTGTAGGTAGCTTTTGATTCCCTTGTGAGTATAGAAAATTAGCAGCGTAAACGGCTCTATCCTTTAATTGCGTTGGCTTAGAAGTTTGATTTTTTCACAGCTCTAAGGGACAGTAGACCTGTGTATTTGACATGAATTTTAGCTTGATACCGTCTGTCTGTCTGTGTGTCAAGACCCTTTTCTCAGGTCGCGATCCTGAGAAAACGATCTTGACACACAGACAGACACACGGACAACAAAGTGATCCTATAAGGGTTCCGTTTTTTCCTTTTGAGATTCGGAACCCTAAAAAGGATTGATCTTGTACTTAATCGAAATAAATAGTAAGATGCCTAGTTACTCTACGTTCCTTGGACTATCCCAGTGGCTTCATAAGATATTTTATAGTGAGGAAACATTGAGCAGTGATAGGTAATTTTTTTAATAATATACATGATAGATAATATACTCGTACATATCACTAGAGGTTAAGACAAATTTGGTATCACAGACAACATTATAGTCACAGACGTGAAAGAGAGACTAACTAATTTTGTGCTCAGGGTCGCTCGTACATAGAGTAATTTAAATATATTGGACGTATTGTTTTATCGTAAGTATTGTACATTTAAAGGAGGTTTTGAATATTATATAGTGCGTGTCAGTTTTTTAAAAAAGCTTTATTTTAGATGGGCACGTACACGTATTTCAACTAACGCGAGCTTCTCCCCGTGCTTTGGGTGAGATATGGATAGCGGACTATATATATATAGGTAGTAGGGTTTCGAAGGACGCGTCCCCCGTTTTCGCCCATGCAGCACCAAATCTGTTATACAGACTCCAAATTGTCCAAAATAAATTCTGTCGAAGGGCGACTGGCGCACCCTGGTACGTCAGAAACTCAGTTTTACATCGAGACTTAGAGCTCCTTACAATCTCAAAATACATGAAAGACGCATCTGAGCACTTTTTCACTAGAGCCATTAATCATAGCAACCCATTGATAGCTTCAGCTGCCGCTTACGAGGCACCTCCTCCTAATCATTTCCTAAGAAGACCACGGAATGCTCTGACAGATCAGCCTGACGACCTCACTCTCGAAGTCGAGCAGCTGACAAGAGCTAATGAGTCTTTTTCGGGCGACTCTCAAGTCGAACCTAAAGTGGGGGCGCTCCCGCGCCCCCCACACCCGCCCCCTACTGACCTCACCTCAAATGAGTGATCAATAAAACACTTTTCACGTTATATTAATAACGTTAATCTCAACCGGGGCCCGCGCCTCTGGCATTATTTCGCCTCGAGTAACCCTTAGGGGTCACCCGACAACTTCGCGCCGGCGACACCCTAGTGTGCCGTCTGGCCGCTTCGACGAAGTCGTAAGAGCTTTCGGGCTAACGACACGCGTCCCTATTCTGCTTCAGGCGGTTGTTTAGTGGGTGCAAGTCCCACATACCCCGCGCGTCCGGGCGCGCGGAAGCTCAGCAGTTTTATCCGCCTTCCCGTCGCAGGGGTAAAAAAAAAAAAAAGGTTTCCAAGGGTGTCCTTAATCATCGTAACACGAATACTTCAATTACAATAGATTTCCACGATCTCAATTGTTTTCATGTTAAAACTGGCTTACATAACAAACGATAAGCAACCGTTAGATACTAACAGATAATAAGTAATCCAAGCCAAAAATAAATCGATTTCCTTTCGTTGCCATAATTACAATGATACATAGTTGATTTTCACATAGTATAGTTATGTCGTCTTAGTAATGACATGTTGACAGTTAGAAGGTGGAAATGGCTATTTCGTTTTCACTACAACTTTGGCTTTATGTTGATACAATATTGCTTCGACGACGTGAAGGTGACGATGTGATCGATTGTCATAAAAACGAGAATTTATTAAGAAATGTGTTCCTTTGAACCTTAAAAAAAAAGTAATGGCGTCGGTCGTTTAAGGGGTTACGGTACACTTTCTTGGCTATGTTAGGCCAAAAGAGTAATACAGGCTGAGGTTTTAATGACCACCCAAATTTTAATATAATGATCTTTGGTAGAAAACCGATAGCCGTCTTGTTTCCTTGACTACACAAACCTTTTCCGAAAAAACCAATAACTCTAGTCACCATTCATGTCCGCCGCCCCAGTCCGTTTCAAGGCCTCGGGCGCATACGTTTACTATAGCGTTAAGAAGGGAACCAAACGTTATAAAATAACACTGTACATAAAATAATTTATTATGAAAATGTAACCCATATTTTATATTTACGCAATGAGGTCTATTGGTGATACCTAACATCTAGAAAAATTTTGGCCGGTTAGTAATATCTCACCTTGTATAATATTCGGGTATACTGTACCATCAGCCCATTAGTGCCCTATAGCAGGGACTTAGGCCTCATCTAGGGATGAGGGGGCTTGGAGCTTAATCCACTACGCTGCTCCAGTGCGCATTGGCGAATTTTAACGACTATCGTCTATTAACGGCCATCGAGAACGGTTTAGCGTGCTCTCCGAGGCACAGTATCAGTGATAGGTATGTACATAAGTTAAAAAAAAACTTATTGGTACAGGCCCTCGAAATCAAACCACGCCTTCTAGACAAGAAGCAGGTTCGATACCATTCGACTATCACGACATTACTTTTCGGATAGTAAAAGTTGCCACACGAAACCACGTAAGTATGTTCATACAGATACCGCGTTGTGTCAACAAAAAATTCAGCAAACCACGTCACCACGTAGACCAAATATACACGAGTTGATGTTTTCAAATATTCGCTGCGAAGTAGAATTTTGAGTGATCCACATGTGAAACTCGTGCTGGAAAAGAAAATAAAGATTTTTAAATTACATTTCATGTGTAATGTAACAAAATGTTTGTTTACAACGATGACAATGACGTATGGCGTATCCAATCACTGAACCTGAATTTTTCTCACGTTTTCGTTCGTTTCGAATTATTAGACCGCTCCATTCTGATTTATGTAATCTAAGGAAACATAAAAAATGGATAAGATTATTTTATTAATAAAATAATAATATAATCATAATAACGTATACATTACAACAACGTCTAGAACCCAAATTAAGCATTAGTTTGTGTTTTGGGTATCAAGCGCAGACACCACATACATATAACAACCAAGACCCGGTACCATTATCAATATTCATCATATAACTATTGACCCGACCTGGGATTCGAACCCAGGACCCCCAGTTTCGTAGGCAGCGTCGGTGCCCTAAAATATAAAAATGTCCCGAAAGTTATATCGTGAGAAACTAAATATTAAATGAAAATTTAATTAAATTCCTTCATTGTTTATTTACATCGCTTTAATTATAACGAAAGGAACCTCAAACAATGATTTTTTTATTCGAAACCGTCTGTTGCTGTATATTTATTTTATTTCATTTCCTTTTATTTTTGTTTAGCTTTCATTTTCATTTAAATAAATTTAACTTCCATTTGTTTGCTTATTTGTTGAATATGAGCTTTATTATGCCAAAATAATAAAGCGTAGTAGAACAAAGTAATTTTTGTTCTGGAAATTTCGTTGTTTTTTGTTACAATTATTCTATCAAAACTCTTGCTATAAAATGATGTTTAAACATGATTTGTAATTCCTATCGCTTTAAATAACTGTTTTTTTCTAAAATTTTACCAAATATATAATTTTATAAAAATTAGACCTTGACTCTATTTACATACCAGTTAATAAAAACATATGCCAACATTACAAAAACAATAATGACTGAATAAAATTCATGCAGATAACACATTCTTTCTATGTAACAGATTTATATTACACAACAGCAAAATACTTGTTATTTGATATGTCTGCTGTTTTTAGAAGCGGTATTTTGTGTGATTTTCTAAAAGATATTTCCATATATTTGCTGTACTCCTAGTAGAAACAATTATCATCATCAGCCCGTGTCTCTCCACTGCAGGACACATCTATGCCTTTCCCAAGGCTCGCCACCACACACGGTCCTCCGCCTTTTGTATCCAATTACTCTCGGTATGGTGCTTCAGGTCATCTGTCCACCTGGCCGGGAGGCGTCCAATGCTTCGTTTTCCGGTACGTAGTCTCCACTCGAGAACTCGTCTACCCATCGGTTATCAGTTCTACGCCAATGTGACCGCCCATTGCCACTTCAGCTTGCTGATCGCTTCGGCTATGTCGACAACTTTGGTTCTTCGACGGATTTCAGTGTTTCGATTTTATCCACCAAAGAAATTCCGAGCATAGCCCACTCTGAAACAATAATTGATATGAACTTCATTCTGTCCTTACGCTTCACTTTTTGTGTACTCCTTTTGTATAATTGAAATATTATATTGTTTCAGAAATCATCAACCGAAGATGTGAAAACTTATATTTCTCACTTGTAGAGTTGATAATGTGAAACTGCGCTATGATGCTGTCACCGCGGTTGATGGTGCCCCAATTCAAATTTCGTGGCGATCTGGGCCCGGAAGACCGCAACAACACATCTAATAATGACTTAGTCCTCACAAACCAAACAGTATACAACGAAAGTGACGTCAACTTTCCGTCAGAAGTGGACGAATATATCTTTGACAGAGTAGATGTTCGAGCTATCTTCATCACGCTGTACACCTTAGTCTTCTGTTGTTGTTTTTTTGGTAAGTACTTCCCGACAACCCGTAAATCCTGACAACCCATTTCATCACTTTATATAGACCGTAGCCAAAAAAAACCATTTTAACATAGATTCAAGTTATCGAAACTCCACACGTGTTAAGGTACTTTCGAGTGCATCCCCAATTGATACGATGATAAATTTAGTTTTTAACACGCTTTTATTAGGTCGACTTGTATGTAAGATGTAATGGAATCTTAGGAAGCGAATTTAACCCACTTCCAATTATCTTACCGTAATGAAAATTGGTCGTTGTATGCATGTTGTATGTAATTCTAATGACAATACAATAATATGTACAGTAGTAATATGTAGTAATACAGTAATAGATACTGTCGATCTGATTTCATGATGGAGCCGGAAGGTAGAAACTGGAACTCCGTGATGGCACATCGTATAGCCGTGTTTAGACTTGTTAGAAAGGTCTTGCAGTAAACTTTGAGCATGATTAAGTTTTAAGGTCTGATGATGATGGAGCCGGAAGGTAGGAACTAGAACTTCGCAACGGCCCGTCGTATCATAGCCGTGTTTGGACTTGTTAGAAAGGTCATGCAGTGAACTTTGATCATGATTAAGTTTCAAGGTCTAATGATGGAGACGGAAGGTAGGAACTGGAACTCTGTAACGGCATATCATATCATAGCCGTGTTTGGGCTTGTTAGAAAAGTCTTGCAGTGAACTTTGACCATGATTAAGTTTCAAAGTCTAATGATATAGGCGGAAGGTAGGAACTGGAACTTTGCAACGGCACATCGTATCATAGCTGTGTTTTGGTTTATTAGAAATGGCTTATTTAACACGCTTATATTAGTTCCACCTGTATGTTTGTTTGTTTGTAATAGAATCATAGAACAAGATTTTCACCCACTTTCGCCAAAGATGTCGGGCTGAAATTTGGAAGACATATGTAACTTCGATGACAATACACTACAATTATAAATATAACCTGATGCTGCAGCCAGGATTGTCTCCTCATGAGAACACACTTCAGCGGTTACTACCATGAACACGAAACTTTGTAAATACATTGCAGTTTGATAATTAACCACGATTCTCATCACGAATTGATGCTGAAGTCAAAATTGTCTCGTCATGAGGACACACCTCCACGGTTAATAGCACGAACACGAAACATTGTATATACGTTGGATCTTGATAGTTAACCATGATGTTCACCACAAATTGATGCTGAAGCCAAGATTTTCTTTTTATGGGGGCACTCCTCAACGGTTAGTAGCACGGATGGAAAACTTCGTATTTAAGTTGGATATCAGTGATTGGGGTCTAATAGTTAACCATGATTTTTATAATGAACTGATGAGGCGCCTAGGATAGCTTACTTACTAGGGAACTTCTCACGAACATGAAAATTTGTATATGAGTTCATCGTTTTATAGGTAATTGTGAGTTCCACTAGTAAGTTAGTAAATTTTGCTGAAATTTTAATAAAAAAAATTTAAGACTAAAAATGAATAACATAAAGTATGGTTAAAAAAACTAAAAAATACGCTTTAATAGCAAATCGAACTAAAAAGCAGAAAATAATCTTTAGTACCTATAAGTATAAAGTGATCAACGAGAAAATTAATGTTATTGTGAAAAAGCGTGGGGTGCTCGATATCACTTGTTATAAATATTTCATTTATGCTTTTTAGTTCAATTTGCTATTAAAGCGTGTTTTTTTTAAACTATAATTTATTTTTAAAGCACAGAATCCGAAGAGAGCTCGTTCTTCACCCACTTGTTTACCAGACGAAAACTATTTTTTATTTAGTGTTATATATAAACATATATATCGTGAATATATTGCCCATGAAAATAATTATGTTCATGGCTATCTGTAATTATTATTTTTAAATTATTTTTTCATGTTTCACTTTATTGCTTAGCAAACGTATTAGATACAAATCAAAAGTATAAAGCATTAGGAACATGCAAAAATCATTTTGTCCAATTTTTACTGTTCCCTATTACTGGCCATACAAAAATAAACAGGTACATAGATTCAGACGATTGCATTTATAATTATAAGTTTTGCGTGTTCCTTACAGATGGGTCAAGGACAAGCCCTCTTTACACCTTAGACTATTATAACAAAAGACCAAAATTAATTTACAGGTCTAAATCAGATCCAGATAAAATATATGAACAGACTAGAGCATACATTGATTGTCTTATTTGTTCAGGATTTTTCAAGAATTTCACTAACTGAAATAACTTTAAAATAACTATTTAATTATTATTTGAACACCGTTTACGTTCGTCACAATAACATTTCAGGTAATGAAACCCTAGTAATTAGTACACTCCTTAATTGCGGCCCTTATACTTATTAACGAATAAAGCTCGGAAGATTGGGTATTTTAAATATAAACGAAAGGACCTTTTCGTTATTGAACCTTTCAATTTGCGATTAGGATTTTCGCATTGAAAATGCTTATCCTATCGCTCAAAAGTGCGACAAGGCTCAAGCATCCTCAATTATTAAGATAAAGCAATGAAAATGATATTAAAATATGCGTTTGAAAAAAAAATATTATAAACGTTAATAACAATCAAAAATAAATAAAATACTAACCGATTTTTTCTCTTTCGAATAATCTCAATTCTGTTAAAAAATTAAATTTTTCAAATTGTTAACAAAAGCGATTCGGAAAATTTAATTTACTTATCGTTTGAGCCTTCAATCATGAAAATCGGTTAAAATTTAATGGTATTTTAATCGTCCCCTATGAACGTAATTTTTACAAAAAAAATGTTGTTACTGTACATGTTATCTTATTCTTCATGTATTCATAAAACATTAAAGATGATCGATTGAAGTTCTCTCTTTTTTCACGGCCTTCTATTTTTTAATGAATTAAAATTATCTTCAATCCGCCATGAGGTCATAGAAACACGAGACCTGTAAATTTTTTTTAAAGACCATTCATTATAAAACTACATCCAATCCTTGATGTTTCAACAAACTACGAGGTGGTTAACAACCCAATATTTTAAATGATATTGTGATTATCATCAAACATTAACCTCCTTAAGTAACATGAGTAGAATAAGACCCACATAAGTATATACGGCTTATATTCTTATGTAAGATTTCGTAGGCTTACGACAAGAGAGCTTATTGCTTTCGCATGGCTCGCTTTCTCAGTTTGCCCTATAGAGGAAACATAAGGTACAAAACTTTTGTGTATCTACTTTAGCTATAAAAGTTTCGATGTGACCCTATCAATATGTTTAGAATAGTTTTCCGTCCTTCCGTGTGCTATAGCTGTTTAGTTACTAAATAATAAGATCCTAATCAAAGACAGACTTGTATTTAGAAGTTATACGAATTGATTTTGCCTAACACACACTAACGAATTTTGATATTTGTTTTCAATGTATACAAATGAAAGTATTTTTTATCTCGGCCCATGAAGTACTATTGTAAACGGCTAAATTAACACAATAAGATTTATTAGGTATAGTTTATATTACCCTTTTCAGTTTAAAATAATAACGTTTAGAAAACTTAAATGAGCAACTTAAAATTTATTGCGTTTCCAGTTTTAATTTAAGTTAATTTTTAATTGCCTCGACAAAAAATTATGGAAATCATACTAAACTACTGTACGCGAGAATTCACTTGGTAGCTCAGTTGTAAACGTAAAAGGTGTCGTCGTGCCTTTTTCTTCAAATTATTTCTCCTTTTAATCGCTTCACGCCGTTTAAATTGTGAGGGTAAATCTATATTACAACTTATATTTGTTTTTGATATTTTAATATATACCGATAACATATATTAAAAAAAAATTTTGGGATGGTTATTTGATTAGAAAATAATAAACAAAAAAATCACGTGCCTGTGCGGGCCCGGCATAGCGGTTAACTCGAATCAAAATTTCATTTGTCTACGATATCACTATCTTGTAAATAAGCCGAATAACGCGTTTTTTTAGGCCGAGGAGGGCGTGGAATGTCTGGTATTGTAATTAAATATTAAATTGTAATTGTAAAAAAATATTAAAGAATTTTAAATAATACAGTATGCCATATGCGACGCCCCTGTGGCAGATTGACTCATTTAAACTATACAGAGCCCGCTGCAGAGCGGACTTAAAGTTGTTAAATGTGAAAATTCAAAAATTCTGTAACACGCCTTTATGTATTTATGCACAGTAGCTGTAATCAAAATATTGCTGTTTGTAACTTCAAAGAACTAAGACTTTCATACAAAGTTCTCTCTTCCATTTCCCCCTTAGAATTCATATACGGCCTATCTATCATTCATCACATATTTTTAATTTAAACTAAGTTTTATCAAGATCGGCCGAACCGTGCTTGAGTATCATGTATACATAGGAACAGATAGACAGACAAAAATTTTAAAAAAGATAGAATTGAAGACATTTAGTTATAAAATGATAAAGATACAATTTGGAAAAAAAATTATGCACAGACAGAGCTGACAGATTTTTACAGGGTATTGAGATGAACGTAGTCCAAGCTTATAGGGCGTGTAGAGTTTGACGAACTAAAAAACAAAAGTTTAAAGAAAAAAAAAAATTGATTCTTTAAACATGTTTTTTTTTCGGTAACCGTTAGTGCTCACTTAAAACTGTTTGTTTAATTCGGTAAGCTCTACGCGCTCTTTAAGTTTAGAAATACGTTCAGCAGAACACCCCCTACAGCGCTATAGATTTTGATATTATTACTATTATTTAATAAATTATTTTAACTAGAAATCATCATAAATATTTAACTACTCTATGTAAGTAATTTTTTTATATAAATAGTAGCAACACTCAAAAATGGCGTAGGTAGATACAAAAGAATAAATCCCAACCCAGGGTCAGGGCCGTTTTTTGTTATTACATGACTACTAAATAATACTGCGTTAATTCACTGTTAGAATGAAAAAGTGTGCCATAAGAGTCTGAAGAAATCAATTACCAAAAGAGATTAAAGATATCCAAGAAAGTCATTTATCGTCGGCATATTAAAAATGGTAAGAATCAAATAATGTAACATGTCAATTGGGAACTTAGGTACCTTTATCGCGAGACGCGTCTTACACAGTCTGTGATTGCAAAATTAGTACTGGGCGCCGCTAATAATTTTACGCCGAACCTCTGTCTAGAACATGTAAATTGTCAAAGGAGTTTGTTCATGAAATATTAAACCAGTTTTATTTTACGAATTATGTCTTCATTGAATTAACAATGTTATGCAATGTGTCTCTTAACAGCGTAAATTAGAAAATTAGAAAGATTAATATTAGAAGAGGTGAGCTATATTATATGTTTATAAGTACGTAATAATGACATTAGTAAAATGTCGGAGCTTAGGTGTTTAATATTCGACGAATTTCCCTTAATTTAAATAATTTCATAACTTAATTAATGATACTGAAATAATAATAATGTCTATTAACAAAACAATTTCGAAAACCTGTCAAGATATTGTATATTGGACGGTGACTCTCTGAGAATCATCGCAGTTGCACTTAGATTAGGGAGCGACGTGTGTCAGCCCCACAAGTGCATCTGCGGTTCTCAGGTAGAAGTCAATGGGCATCACGGTCTAAGTTGTTCAACTATATTGGCAAGGTTCTCACGACACCATGCCCTCAACGACCTGATTAGAACAGCCTTGGTCTCGGCAAATGTTCCGTGCCTGCATGCTTGAGCCACCAGGTTTAAGTCGCACAGACGGCAGACACCCAGATAGGCTTCCTCTTACCGTGGTGTAAGGGTCGCTGTTTTGTGTGGGATGCGACATACGTGTGCAGGTTGAAACAGAAGAGCCTTGGTGCTCCGACGCCAAGAGCTTTATGTCCGCTCTGGGCCGCCGCCTAAGGGACGCTAGTTGCGACGACGCTTGTTCCCGAACGTACCTAGGTCCACCGCATCTTACTGGCAATCAAACGCGAAAACGGGGCCAGTGTGATGCTACATTTGGACCAGGTGTTTACGGGCAATAGTTATTTTTTTATGTTTTTTTTTATATTCATTATCTTGATTGAATGATTGATCACGATTTGGTATGGTTTATTAAACACAATAATAGTCAAAAATGTACACACGTGAAAAACAAAAAAAATATTAATTTCGTAGAGATGTTGTGAAAATGCGATTCGTTTCTTGTTGAACATGTGAAAAAAAGATACAAATTTAAAAACAAATCCTAAACCTAGTTTTTGCTGATTTGCGTACCATATATTTTTTTTGCGCCAATCGGTTAAGGTTTAATGGGAAATAACCGTCAACGCCGTTTGTATGAAAATGTGTCACTACACTATCCTCTTAAATATGCTAATTAATGGATTGTGCGTCGCGTCTTGTTGCCTATGGAGTTTACATATAATTTACAATGCAAAATCTGGCTATTTAAAATGTACCTACTTACATAGATAGGTAAGAAACCTTCCATGGACAAATCTAGTTTGAACTTGACGATTTTTATAAACCGATTTATCTTCGGAAGAAACGATTTTCCACGAAATTGCCGGACTTTCGCTAATATATTTACGTAAATTTTGATGTTAATATTCAATCCCTGTTCAAGGCCCGTCGTTATGATTTCATTAATGTCAATATTAGATCGTTGTCCTTTTAAATCATAGAATAGATATATATCTCTATATAAATTGGTTGTTACCATAGTTAAGTATAGAGGACAAATTTCATAATTTCGTCACAAACATTTGCGGGCCATGTACAATTATGGTGATGCAGAAGCCATGTGTTAAGAGGAGTGTGTAGTGGCAAATTTCCATACAAACGGCATTAACGGTTGCATCCCATTAAACCTTAACCGATTAGCGCATAAAAATTATATGGTATTTAGGTCAACAATGTATTTATGATGTATCACAATATTTACAAAATTAAAAACGTATAAACCTAGTTTTTGCTGATTTGAATACCATATTTTTTGCGCCAATAGCATCGGCCAATAGTTTAATGTTTAATGGGGTGCAAACGTTAACGCCGTTTGTATGCACAGCCACTACACCCTCCTCCTCATATATCATATGCTTGAAATATTATGTCGCACCGCCTCGCTCGCTTTTCAAACTTGAGTTCATGTGTATTTTTATTTAATACTAGCTTTCCGCCCGCGGGCTTCGCTCGCGTGGTTGTACCGGGACAGGTAAAGGAACGCGACGCTCCAGAACATTGTAGAACTTTCTGGAACATTCTGAAACTTAACTACCTAAGAAATCTCTATATCTAATATCGTAAAAATCCATTTAGCTATTTTAGCATGAAGAATCCTCCCCAAAGTCGGTCCCAAAATCAGTCAGCCGTTTTGAAGATTAATGGTAACAGACAGACATACTAACAAACACTACAGTTTTTTATATGTATATAAAAAATGCTTTTTACTCTTGACAACGCGCTCTTTAAGTTTGGAAAACTTCAGTAAAATATGATTAGCCGTTTTGACGATTAGCCCGAACAAACAGATAGATAAACACACAGAAAAAAACCAACTTATGTCACTCTTGATAACCTTTTTATGTTCGCAAAGATTCATAGAAATGATTTAGTCGTTTTGGAGCTTAGCTGGAACAAAAAGACAGAAAGACAACCACACGGACGAAAAGTTACCTATATCACTCCTGACAATCTATTTTTAATGTCTGCATGGTTTCATTTAAATCTTTAAAAGTTTAGCTCGAACATACATATAGATAGACCGGCAGACAAACAAAAAGTAGCCTGTGTCTTACCTCCGGTAATGCCCTCTGTATCTCTGCAAAGTTTCATTTAAATCGGTTCAGCCGTTTAGGGGATTAGCCGGAACAGACAAACAGACAAAAAACTTGTTGGCAGTTATAGGGACTACCGATAGAAGTGAAAACTTAGAACTCATCAAAACATCAAGTAAGTCTTTTTAAAATTTGGTCACGTGTTACGTGGTCACAAAAATCTCGCCAAAACATCAAGTTTCAGTACCAACACGACAGGTCTGCGATTAATAGTTTCGAAAACTTATGCTTTTAAAAATTTGGTCACGCGGTTACATAGATCTCGCCAAAAACATCAAGTTTGAGTACGAATACGATAGGTCTGCGATTGATAGTTTCGAAAATATAAGCTTTTGAAAATTTGGTCACGTGGTCACATAGATCTTGCCAAAACATCAAGTTTGAGTACCAACACGATAACCTATGTCATCCCCGGTAATGCCCTCTGTACGTCTGCAAAGTTTCATTAAAATCACGTTAGCCGTTTCGGAGATTAGCCGGAACAGATGGACAGATTGGCAGACAGACAGATTGGCAGACAGACATACAAAAAACAGCTTATGTCACCCCCGATTATGCCCTTTGCATGACTGCCAAGTTTCCTTGAAATCGGTTTAGCCGTTTCGGAGATCAGCTCTAAAACACAGACAAACGGACAGACAGACAAACAAAAATCAGCCTATGTCACCCCTGATAATAACCTCTGCACGTCTGCCAAGTTTCATTGAAATCGGTTCAGCCGTTTCTGAGATCAGCTCAAACAGACAGACAGATGGACAGACAGACAAACAAAAAGTAGCCTATGTCACCCCCAGTAATGCCTTCTGTACGTCTGCAAAGTTTCATTGCAATCGGTTCAGCCGTTTTGGAGATTAGCCGGAACAGACAGACAGACAGACAGACAGACACTTCAATTTTATTAATATAAAAATTACACGTCACTCGCAGTTCAAAGGGCGGTTAACTTAAAATCATCTGGTGCCTATCAACTCAGTTATTGAAAATGTTCTACGACAAATCTCAAATTTGAGCAATTTTATATTCAGTGAAATGCATCGATATAGAATTTTGATTGGCTCTGAATTTCAAATTCAAATTAATTTTGTTTTAAAAACATGACATTCTTTTTACAAAATCAGTCTTTTGTTTATTGATGAGCGTTGTGTTTTCATTACATTTGAACATTTTTCGTGATAATGGACACTTTAAAAATTCGTGTGATTATGGAATATGAGTTCCGTCGTGGCACTAATGCGGCACAAACGGCACGTAACATTAACATTAACCACGTTTATGGAGAGAACTTAACAAACGAATGCGCAACCCGTTATTAGTTTGCCCGCTTCCGTTCTAGAAATTATGACTTGAATAATGAACCTCGTGGTCGTTCGGACACTTTGGTTAATAATGATGAATTGAAAGCGATTGTGGAAACTGATGATACTCAAACTACAGCTGAACTAGCAGCCATTGACCATGTACCACTTGCGAGAACTTGGCAAAGTAAAAAAGCTTGATAGATGGGTACCTTACGAACCAAACGATCGCCAGCGCAACGTACGCGTCGAGACCTGTCTCGCGTTCCTAAACAAGCACAGAAGTGAAGGAGTTTTGAGCCGGATTGTTACCTGTGATGAAAAATGAATTCTGTTCGACTATCGAAACTGCTAAGCAAGTTGGTTAGATCCTGGTTCAGCACCAAAGCAACGTGTTAAACGAAAAATAACCCCTAAAAAGGTGATGGTCACAGGTGATGGTCTAGTGCCGGTGTGATTCATCACAGCTTTTTACAAAATGGCATGAGCGTTACTGCAGATGTGTACTGTGAAGAACTGAAAACAATGACAGAGAAACTCGCACGTCTGCGACCAGCTTTGGTCGATCGATCGTCCCCGCTGCTCTTTCACGACAACGCGCAATCCCATACTGCACAACAGTCTTCAACCTGCTAGAGTTGGGGTTGGAAGTTCTCCCTTATCCGCCATACTCACCAGACCTTGCACCTACTGCCTATTACTTTTTTTCAAAATTAGGACAACTTTTTAACGGGAAAAAAACTCAATTTCCGAGAAACAGTACAAAATGCCTTTGAATAGTATGTTGCCCCCCGTCCAGTGTGTTTTTACAAGAAGGGCATCAATAAACTGCCACTGCGTTGGCAAAGATGCATCGATTGCACGGGTAATTACTTTGAATAACAGAAATAAAGATGTTTGAAAAAAAAACTTTAAGTTATTTCATACAAAACGGCAACTTCATAGGTTAAGACCTATTAAATTATTACTGCTTATTACTGGACTACTCGCTTGCATTTGACTGCTTGTGTATACCTGTTCTCATAGCAAACCTTAAAGTCTCGTGTAAGTGGTTCGTTAACTATTTTAATATGAGAGATCAGATAGTTGAATGTCTCAATGACAAAGGTAATTTGGTGCAGTCTAAACCGTTAAAAGGTTAAAGGGGTGTAATTCAGGGGTCAATACTGAGTCCACTACTGTATTCAATATACACGGCTGACCTACTTACTACTGCATCTCATAGTTTTGTCCATATGTACGCGGATGATACCCAGCTGTATATGCACATATTGTCAAACGTCGTAAAGCCGTGCGTAATATCAATGCAGAATTAAAAGATATTGTAGACTGGTCGAATAAGCATAGCTTAATTATCAATCCTACTAAAAGTACGTACATCGTTCTCGGTACCAAATCTCAAGCCCAGACAATTCGTAAATTCCTTGACAGTGTAATGGTGGGACATCGACCAATATTAGAGTCTATTAGATAATCAATTGAGGTTTAAAGCTTACGTTAGAATAAGGCATCAAAATGTTACAACGCTCTTAGGACTATTTATAAGCTCCTTCCGTTTTCAGGTCCCAGTGTTCGTAATAAATTATACGATTCGTTGATACTTTCGCATTTGGAGTATGGTGATGTAGTGACCCAAATCTACTTAAAAAAACACAAAAGAGTGTGCAGCGCGTACAAAACTTTTGCATTCGTTTTCGTCAGTACGTGGCGCGCAGAGGTCGGATTACGCCAATTCTGAATGAAAAAAATACCCTAAATATGCTAAACAGACGAACTCTTAAACTGACCATCATTATGTTTAACCTCCGTAAAACTGGTTGCCCTCCATATCTTGCTGAAAAAATTGCCTAGGCCCAGGAAACACGAGCAAGGACGGCCAGAATAAGAAACAATATTTCTATAGTTCAGTCTTTTATGTTAGCTACTTTCAGGGGTAGCTTTAAATATGCGTCATCGAAATGCTGGAATAATTTACGCCCACCAGCGACAAACACCAGTTCACTTTTTGCTTTTAGACGAATTGTTAAGGCTCATTTATTGGATATTCAAAAAATGATCTCACAACCTATTAAATAGCATTAAAGTGAGTGATTTCATTAAAATTTCGGACTTGAGTTATTGTAGTTGAACGCTGTGGGTGTTAATCTGGCCCTGCCTCGGACTTACTGAGCCATGACTGAGCACGTATCTTGCTCTCTTCTATGTATGCCCGATTCAATGAGCGAATCTTCACGAGGTGTACGAATTTTTTATATGTATTTAGTACTTAAGTTTGCATTTAATATTATTTTTAATGTCTTATGTAATATTATGGTTGTTTGCATGTTTGGATATACCTACGCAATACAATGACAAGTAAAATACCTACTTAGCTTTTATATGCTACTGGATGTCAAGGAACATATAAACTACTGCACGGCCAATACACTCTCGCTTGCAGTACTTACTGATCAGGTTCCTACTAACCGCCTCTGTGTGCATGGGTCATGCCTAACTGAACAGTGAGGTGATATTTATATCTATCTACGTTTTTGACGCCGAATTTCTATCTGAACATGTATGTGATCGGAGTGTGTAGTTATAGTATGTATATTTTTATGCATACGATATTTATTTTCGGGATCGGCAGAATATCAGCGATGGTCATGTTCGCCAGCGGCTAGCCATCATTAGGCTGAGTCGATTCCGTTTGCCACCAATTTTGTAAGCTTAGTGTTAGGAACTCCTTTTTGGTAATAAATGATTTATTATTATTTTTATTATTATGGAAGATGCACAGCTTCTAGTGAAAATCCCCACTAAAAGTGTACAAGGAGATAACATAATAGAGACAAATATAGCATAGAATATCTTTATTTAGTTACACTGCTACAAAAAATGAAAGAATATGTTCTATTAACAGTCTAGTAATTCCAACCGTAGCATCTTATACATAAAACAAAATTTTAAATAAAAAACATGGGAGAAATATCCATAACCATTCCATTCCATCAACCCATTATACCCCACTGCAGGGGCTTAGGCTTCCCTCAATGTGAGGGGGCTTGGAGCTTAAATACATCAAGCTGCTCCAGTGCGGCTTGGTGGATTGTAACGACGGTCATCTATTGACAGCAAACGCGACCGCCTGCTAAATGTCCTCTCCGACGAACGAAGTCAGTGATAGTTAATATACTTACGTCAAAAATCTTGTCTTTTTTCGAAAGTAACCTGGAGTGCCTTACTAATAACAGGTTTTATTTTATAGGGTAACTTAAGGTAATTTACTTTATTTCAGGGTAATCATAATTTTTTTTAATATATGTACCTACTGACTTTTGATATAGGTACCTACGAAAAACTGGGATTTAGACTTATAAAAATGTATGAAAAATTGGAATGAATTATTTAAATTCAGAATATGCTCACTAAGCTATATAGAACATAAAAAATATATTTAAACAAAACCTTTCTTAAATGAAGCTTTTATTTAAAAACCAGTAAATGAAAAATTTAAAAATAATCAGAATTTAAATGTTAAAATTATAGCTATTAAAATATGAAATATATATTTTAAAAGCTCTACGCTTGATTTCGAATACGAAGTTTCAAATTAGTATTAATACATTACATAGAGGAAGTGGTTCATATATTTAACCGTTTGGCACTTATTCTAATTTCGTGACATTTGATAGTAAGTAAATGTACTAAAAATCAATAAAATATTTCATGATGAAAAATATCATCCTACAATACAAATGGAATTTTTTGTCATTAATGCGTGAATATTGTCATTAACACTTAATAAACCGTTTTTCATCAAACATAATTTTTCCATTAAGATATATTATTAATAGAATTTTGAATCGATTAAATCACTATTTTTAATAAAAAAAAAACCACGTTTTCATGGAGATCCATCTAGTTAAAGACGAGATATTAATCGAATTTTGCGACGAAAACCGGTTGGATAGACCATCGTTACTGTGTACATTGATCCCCAATTTATCCCTAAAAAGGAATGGGACATATTACATCATTGTATCTGTTGCCGGGCCTTTATACGGTAATGATATGTTTGTTTCGTATTTCCGGAAAATTCATTGTTTACGTAATTAATGGGATACGGTTATGGAAAAGATGCTAAAACCCAGTAAGTATGTATATGCGCTTTTAACATGTTACGCTACATAATTAGTTTTTTTATTAGTATTATTAATTGATAATGTTGGTGTTTTCTAGCCTATTTTTTTAACGAGTATTTCCGATACATACTAAAAAAAACTGCAATATTATTTTATTAAAAAAATTATGTTAATTCATTAATATAGAAATTAATAATTTTAAGTTTCATACACATGTGTCGCAGAATAATTTGATAATTCGAATTTTCGCGAAAACCCAGAGGATTTTGCAAAAACACGGATAATTAGATAATGGTGAAAACATTTCTCAGTCTTACTGGAAAAAATGTGGGTTTTTACAAAAACACTAGTCGCTATAGTAATACTACGAAACGAAACGTTAGCTATTATGAAATAAGAACGTTGATTGGCCGGTCGGAGCACCCAAATCGAGACCTCCTCTGATTGGTTAACGTTTTAAACGTCAATCATTCACGCACGTTTTGTTTATGTTTTTGAGAGTAACTCAGCAGTCTTTTGTTTTAAATGTGGTTAAAAGTGTGCAAACCTTTCTATAAATCGATATTGTTATTTCTAACCCTTCATAACTCAATGATCTAATACTTCAAAGCTCACAGGGTAAAACTAGGAACCAATCAGAATAAGATTTGGTAAGAAAAAATTCTAGCCAATCAGAGTTAAGGATATTGACGTGTATCTACCCTCGAACTGTGGTTGTCGCAGCGAGTCAGTCGGAAATATGCTAATGAGATAGACAGATGTTTTTCATTAAACTAAACACCATTTGGCGACGAGTTAAAAAGTTACTTTTTCTATATAATTGATATTTTCAACTCAAACATAGTTACCTAACGCTCGCACTGTCAATGTATTGACTATATGACGATAGGGCAACGCGTGTACTTAATTGTGATAGACGCATACAGTAAAAGGCTAGAATGTTTGAATGAAGCGCTTATATGTAAATTAAAAGGTATATTTTCCCGTTTTGGTTTACCTAATACGATAGTGTCAGACAATGACATAAAAATTGAATCGGCAGAGTTTAATGGTTTTTATTAATGAATTTGACATGTCCGATTTATCACCCCACCAGTAACGGACAGGCGGAAAACTTCGTAAAAACTTGCAAAACATGAAAAAATGTCTTTTATAACATTGTCACTCAGCACAAATCGAACAAAAATTATAAGATTATCTATTTCATTATGGGAACACGCCACACAGTTAGTTCGACAGGCGTCACTCCCGCGTATTTTATGTTCGGTCGAGATTTGCGGTGCAAGTTGGATCTTCTCTATCCTCCGCGGAATCGAACTCTGGACACGAATAAATCACAAATAGTTCTATCAAATAACGACCATATACCGTGATGTTCATTTCACGCAGGTGATCAGGTTTGGTTACGTTGGTATGTAACTAGGAAACCACAATGGGTACGAGGTATGGTAGTGAAATAGACAGGTCGACGAATGTTTACAGTGCAGGTACCGCAGTTCGACGTGTCGTGCGAGAGACATGTAGATCAAATACTTCGGTATAAGGGCGGTTACGTTACTGAAAGCGGAACGCAAAAGGATCTGGAAGAGGTCGCCGCTGTAGGATCGGGGGCGCCGACCTCCACCGGGTCCGCACAGTCACCACCGCCCACGCCGCACAATGACGAACTCGAGGCGGCTGTGACGAGCGGTGGCGGGGAGGACGTCGCCCAAACGCAACCTCTATGCGAAACAGTACAGACCGACATACACGATAGTGGTGAGAGGGATGAGGTGTCAGCGAGAGCGAAGTGCGAGCAACCAGAAACCGAGGCAGCGGCTACCGTGCCGGAAGAGCCGGCCTCAGCGTCCGCTCCGCTCGACGCCACCGGTACGCTCACACGCCGTTTTCCTAGGTCACTAAGGCCATGTAGAAAAAAACTAAATGTGGCACTCGAGAACTGCCGCGGTAAAGCTATTGCATAGCATTTTGTATCAACTTATACAATTATAATTATTTATTTATTTTATTTATGCAGTATTTCTTTTTTTTTTTATTATTTTTTCTTCATTTTTCTTCAAATCTTTCTGACGCTGATAATATGCTCTTTGACGTGCGTTAGTTTTTTTTTCTTTTTAGCTCTTTACGCTTTTCTTCTCTAAAAAACGAAAATATCTAGGTATAAATAATAGGTATAAATAATTAGGTATAAATAGTGTAATGACACACCAAAACAAAATTATTCATTTAAAAAAAAATAACGATATTAAGAAGTGATTATCGAATTTCGCGCGATGTACATTTATATAGATATAATATCATATATACTTTCTCTGCGCGGCATTCATGTGCATTATCTATACACCAAAAACAAAGGTAGGTACTGAATAGAACACGTGCTTGGTTTGATGGTTTCTGTTAAATACATAATGAAGAATGAATTTATATATATATACATATTGAGAATCTAAATTGAGAATTTAAACTATACGCGTGTGTGTGTTTGTGTGTATAAAAGAGGGCTACTTTTAATATCGCTCATTTTAATATCAAAAATTTAGGTTATCTTTATAGCAGTATTATATTTTCAATTCAAAATTAATACTGCATTTGTGATAATAATAAAATGTATGTATATAAATACTCACTCATTTTCCTTCACTATTTTTTCGTGACTTTCTTCATTAATAATAGGTGCAACAGATTATAATAGATGGCGCTGTTTTAAAAAAACGTACATCGCGCTATCAAAATTTTTCTCCGTGCGGCGTGCCCGTCGGAGTGGGAAGCGTGAGGTTTTTTTCGTTACGGAATTTCTGAATTCGGTCTCCGCGCTCAAGGCCCGCGATAGAAGCTATGCAATAGCTTAAAAACGAAGTAAATTATAAATAGTAACATAAATAAATAAAAGTACTTAAATAAGTCAAAAAATAGATATATATAAGTAGATATGTTATAAACATATTAAGGAATCATGGTAGGTATATATCGTTCTTACATATAGTTTTAACATAAAGTATAATGAATTGTATGTAGTGTAAGTTCCATTTGTTACTTGCTTGTTATATCTAATCGTGTCTACTGTTTCTTTGTAGATTTTGAAAATATTGTCGGACGAATGATGTGTAGTTTTTCGAATTGTGGTTGTCGCGGCGAGTCAGTCGGAAATATATTAGTGAGATAGACAGTTGTGTTTCATTAAACTGAATATACACCAATATTCAATGTTACTAGAGCGACTCGCGTATTTGCAAACATAATAGTTTTAAAAACAGCGCACAAGTTCGACTGGCATTTTAACAGATTTTTACTCTTTTATTTTACCATTAAATAAAACGGATAATATATTTGTTTGTTTTTTTTTTATTACTCTATTAGACCATAGAAAATTTTAATATCCATTAAATTTAAGACTTACAAGCGGAGAGAATTTATTAACGAAATTGCGTCACAAAATTCTAGCTTAATTTCCGAGACGTTAAAGAAAATTCGTAAAACTTTATGTTAGGGCAGAGTACGAGAACAATTTATGAACGACCACTCGACGTCGAAATGCAATATACCATTATACAGTTACACGCCTTTAACAGGGGCTATCAGGCATTCTCAAGCAACACAGCCATCGAGTAACTGCATGTGAGCTACGATTCGCACACTATGTGACTGTAACGACGCGTATAGTCCTATATGACATAAATCCGATCATAGGCACGAGAGATAATTTGAATCGATTCAGCCAATGTCACAAACATGGTCACAAATGAATACATACGACTAATTACGATTATACAAAAGTCAGATTTTCGGGCCGTCAAGTTTCGTACATTTAATAAACAAGATGAAAAGGATAGAAACCAGTGACGCAAAATTAATGTGTCCGTAGAAATCACGTTTCTATTCATCATTCATACCTTATGTTGACCTATAGTATTTTTGTATTTCATGTTGCCCTGGCGTTTCATAGAAAATCGTGACTAGTGTTTATATGCAATGAATTGCCTGTTCAATAACAATACCTATAGAAAATATAACGGTGAATTAATTATTTTTTTTTACACACAACCCACTGAGTGATACAATACTTACAAATAAGATGACACATGTCTTTAAGAAAATGACAAATGCATACCTACTCTTTTTTTAAAGTCGCTACAGCATCCTTAAATGTTAATATAAACAAAGATGATTTTTATTACTATCTTATACATTAACTGAAACTATATATTCATACCAAAAATGAAACCTAAGTAATGACAAAACTGAAATCCTTAACGTACAAAGACAAAGAATAAAATAGAAGTAAGGAAATAATCAACCATTAATCACATCCTGTGTCTCTGATCAACTCTAGTATATTTCTTCGATATTTAAACAAAGAGTCCTTCCTTAAATATGTCATCGGCCTGTCCAAAAGAATTGTAACAGCGTGACAAACGATGAATGGCTTTGACTGGATAGCGAAGGGGTCCTACGTGAATTTAAATGTACTCACTAAAAAAAAACCCGGCCAAGTGCGCGTCCCAATCGGACTAGTGTTGGTTCCGTAATTAATATTTTATATATTGTACAGTATATGCTTACCTGTCTGTAAGTTAACATCTAGATTTAAAAACGTGCCAATATAGGACGAACCATTTTGTACAGTTTCTATCAACATTTTACAGACCTAACTACGTGTCGATAATTGATCGACAGTAGGTATTGTATAGGTATATCTGGCTTTCACAGTAGAATTGTGTTATATTTATATTTAAATTTCCATATAGGCGCTTACAATAATAATATATATTAATTTAAAATTTCAACTTTTATCTCGTCTTGAGATTATTAATAATAATAATAATAATATTTATTTATTAGAAATAAGCAATATGCAAAAATTTTTGGTGTCTGATTTCTAAACTAGGCAGGGCCTGTATTTTAGAAACCAGTGTCCTCCCAAGTATACAATTTCAGCAATCTTGCAATTTATCAATAAAAACATAAAAACACGATATTCATTTCTTTTGATACAATACATATTGAGAAAAAAAAAAGTGCGTTATATGTTCTTTGTGTCTAATTAAGTCCACCCACAAACTGAACGTGCATAGTATTGAAGAATAAAGAGGCCGTATATAAAGTCAACACAGTTCCATACATATTTAAAAAAAAAACAGCGTCTTTCTGTTTGTCCGTTTGTTCGCTTATAACTCGAGAACAACTGGGCCGATTTACATTCCTTTTATTGGTATCTAAATATTTAGTTAGCTACTGCCCGGCGCCATTGCAGTGAACACATGCGTTTGAATTTATCGCAATTTTACTACAAATGTGTATTCCACGCGACCGAAGCCGCGGGCATAAATCCAGTTAGTAAATAGGGCAACTTCGATTGAGCGTAATCGAAACTTATAGAGCGTGTAAGGCGTACCAAACTGAACAAAAATTTCATGTGAGCAGATGGCGCAAACTAACGGTTTCCAAGAAAAATATTACTGACTGACTACGTTTAGTCGAACACCCGGTACATTTACATAGATGATGTGTTTACCTATACGGTAAGCCTACTATCATTCAGACCGGTAATAAAACTTCGAAAAGATTATCCAAAATTAATGGTAGTAACTGGTACCTACTGATGGTACACAAAACTCTGTTTTGTGCGGTGAAGTACTATACCAACGCCTCGCACTTCCTTTCGATAACTTAAAAACCCTCACTGACCCCTGACACGTAATGTTGGAACCTGTCATTGACTTATTTTATAAGCGAAATTATAAAAAATCATATCTTCCCAAACTACTCTCCAGGAAAAATTCTCCCATTATCTTTTTATAAAAATCTGCCTTGGTAACCTGGCTTGTTTCATACAACAAATTAAAGTACCTTTCGAGTCATATTCGTTAATTCACAGGAATAGTAACCTAGTAACTTGGCTCTAAATCTTTGGCGGTACCATTTTAACATTCTTATTCAGTTAACGCAAAGCATTACAAAATTTAATTATTTGTTTAGATATTTATTGATTCTTCCTACAGTTTACAGATACAATTGCAAAGGCATTGCGTTCGTATTGGTCGTACAAGGCCTTTAAAATTAAAACAATATATCTGTGGGTGATGGGATTTTGGGCTAATTGATTGGTTGTTTAGTATAGTTCCAATCAAACTTTATGGCGGATCGGAATACAACGCTATATGGGTGCTTGCGCAGGTTCAGTCATATGCCCCTCGCTCCACTGCGTCCCGCTACACCTAAAACTGGTTCCTGCGACGCGACTTGTGCCTATGTTCACATCCGCTATAAGGTTTGATTGGAACTGTATCAGGCTCGTTACGTAATAAGCATGTGATGATGCAAATAACACGGCCGCATTTCAACTGCAGCGTAGAATTGTCAACTTTTTTCATTTAATTCTTGAATGATTGAGGAAGTTGAGACATCTTTCATTCGATTTGCCTTATCAAGCGCTAATTACTTATGTTATTAATTTCATTGGTGTCCTTGGTGTGCATAACTCGTAATTTTAACCAATATTAGTCCAAACGAGAAATCCTGCTAAAATTAATTATTAAACGAATAATTCAACACGTATGTACATACGTACTTTACTAATTGTCTAAATTGAAATCCTAAGGTATGAAAAGAGGTGCTAACTTCGCGTTTGTTTGTTATCCTTTCTTCACGTCGTAGTGGAGTAACGAAATGACTTTATTATAGTACGAAAATGGGCATTATAATTATAACATCTAGAGAACATAAATTTATAGTACTACACAGAAAAAAATTCTGTTGTCAACAAAATATAGTCTTTAATATATACAAATACAGCATATTCTTGGACCAATGCAACTTGCATTGACATAAGAATTTTTTTTTTATGTGTACACTCAAGAAAAAGAATTTGTAAATCAATGCAAATAGCATTGGTTGGAGAAATTGCAAAGAAATGCGAGTACCAACATAGAATAGAAATTTTCCCATTACTTGCGTGTGTGGAATTACATCCAACACGAGCGCCTGAAGATCCCTGATCGGGAGTCAGCTGTTCTGATGCTAGCTTTTGAGGCTCAATTGTCCCGTCTACGCTTTGGCATGCCAAGAATTCGGTGTACGAGTTTAAATGGCCGAACCTAACCAATGAGACGTCTATGCAAATTCTGTGATTTCACTTACATATGAAGAATCAACCGAATCAATATTTATTTTACGCACAGGAAAGCTGAAAAGATAGACGAAAACAAACTTCGTTACCTTTTACCGAGGGGAAATATCTTTTGGTGAACGGGGTTGTATTGTTCAAGAATATCGGAACGAAAAAAGCAGCATCGAAATCGGCCGAACGTCTGTATATAGACGTCTGTGGTAGGCAAGCTAATCACATGCTGGGGTGCAGTGTACACACACACAGATGTTCACGGGTTAAACGCCACCAGCTTCAACACGTGGCTAATCTGTCGCCTCTCCTCCGTGTTCTTAACAACCCCCTGATGGTACTTCAGCTCGCTCCAGGTCGGACCGATCTCCAAAAAACAAATACTTAATTAATTTAGATTAAATTATTTGAAAATACAATTATTATAGGTTAGAAAGTGGCAATATGTGTTTATTATTTAGGATTCTTGAACGTATTTCTAAATCTCTATTTTTTCCGCATGAACAAGCAATATAGTATAATGTATTCGAAGTGTACGAGCGATTGCCACGATACAAAAGGCAAAATTCTGTCACGTAAACTTGTTGTCACGTACTTTCGTAGATGTTCTTTTACTTTTAAATCAAGGCTTATTTACTATAGAAGGTAACACATTGCCAACGACTATACCGGAAGCACTCCGCTAGGACGTCAACATATAAAATTGTGTTAAGATGTATTCTACAATATCTCTCATTCGAATTGGTAGGTACTTGTCATGTGCACCATTATCGCCTATGAAACCCCACAAAAGGTTATAATTATATTGTACGGTCGGGTAAGATGAAAATAATCAAAATGAAAACGGAATCTATTGATCGTTTGAACATATAAACGATAGACAATTATAGTAGTTACATAACTCTTATAAAGCTTTATAAGGCTTTATATAAAGTACAGATAAATCCGAAGTCATTCTCCAAAGCTCTATATATACCTAGAAATTAATGCAAGATTTAAAAAGCTTTGTTTTCAGATTTCTAGTTCATTTTGTCAAGCATTGGAGTTAAGATTTGTATATTTTTTTATAAATCACATTTTTTACATTTTATATGATGAATTCTAAAATGGAAAATATCTGAAGAAATAAAACAAGTAGATGATGTTCTTAATATCAAAGGAAAACTAAAGTGTTTCTGAAATGCTTTGTAAAAGTCCTGCCGACAGGGCCGGGTTTTCAGGCGTTCTCTCCAACTAAAACTCGACTTTTTTTTATTTGTTGTCATTAATTTAATAGACGAACATCTACCATACACAACATGGTTCATAAAATAAATTCATAAAGTTTTATAAATCATAAAGCATTATATACACACATATATATATATATATATATATATATATATATATATGAAATATTAATTTGTCGATTAACAATTTTCTATTTGGCATCGATTAGTTATATAGTCGACAGATTAAATTGCAGACTTTATACGACAGCGTACCTATGCTCAAGGCTCTCGCGGGACTCAACCCCAGGTCCATTATTTAAACCTTTTCTGTGGGACAAATACGCAATATACAATGGTATTTGTGTACAACGAGGTATGGAAGCACTCTCAGTTCAAAATCAAACGCATGTTCCCATCCAGTAAATATGTCAATATTGTTGTTGGCAGCATTGTTTTAGAAGTCTAAACTAAAACCGACATCTTGTTGATCAACTACTGAGCATAATGTATTCGTGTCTATACAAACGTAAATCATAAAAAGTTGGAATTACTTTTGACGTTTATAGCCTCGAGTTTAAAAATACATATTTCATATTGTAATTATACAAAATAAATTAATTTTTTTAGAAAGTTGGAATGGGAGATATGAATATTTTCCTTTACATTCATCTTTCAGTTCGTTTTATTGTATGAAACGTTTTCAGCTGTTCAAACAGAACTATGTATAATTTTTTTCTAAAGTACCTACCTAAAAAAAGTATGGTGACCTATAAAATATAAAATGCGCCACACATTTTAATATTTTATATAAATGGCTATAAGATGATGTAGAAAATTTTTATATAAAAATATTAAAAACGGTTAAAAAAAGACGTGAAAAATAATAAAATTGTGGTTGTTGTTTTGAAACGCTTTTATAAAATAATAAGCAGTTTTTAGTAAAAATATTTTTCATTTTTATCTTAAAAGGGCTATTAATCTACATGAGAATTATTTGACAATGCTACTTCAACTGTCGAACAACAAGTAAATTATATCTACTATTTAATTTTTAATAGATTAGAAATATTTAATTGCCAATGAAAAACCTTGTTACACTGTTAGCATGTTAATTATTTTACTGTTGTGGTTGATCAAACATTTACCTAATGAACAAAATGTTTAAAATCATAAAAGAAAATAAAACTAACGAAAAAACCTACCTACGCCTACGGTTGGTTTAATATAAAATTTAACCGACATGTACAACAATGTTTAAATATGTATAAACAATAATAAAACTAAGTTACGTAATTTCTGATTTCATTTAATTTAAATCATGTCTCATAAAAAACCTTTCTGAGATTATGAATAAAAATTCAGTAATATAATCAAAGATCAAAGTGGAAATATTATTACATGCTCCCCGACTATATCGTAAATGAGCGACGGGTTCACCCTTTCTATAAATATATTTTTGGATACAAATAATTCTATTACAAAAGTAAAGTTACCTCGGCTAGCTGCTACGCGAGCTATCTAACAGTTCCTCATTTCTGTTTCTCCGCTTACTTCTTCTAAACCACGCAATAGACTTTGATACGGTTTTCACAGTAATTGAGAGAATTTCTCCCAAAGCGTTTGTATGTATAATAGACTAGCTTTTTCCTCCAGCTTTGCCTGTGTAGTTATAGGTTTTGTAGTAATATTTGTCGAATTTTAATAGGATCTTTTTAAATATGTGTCATATGATATACGAATGCCATAGATTTGGTTTTGTAAGCGCCCGCCCCAATCTTCGCCCATTTCGTTTTATAAAAATGGAAACGAAAACGGAATGGGACGGGACCAGGGCCAGGAACGGGAACGATAGTAGTGACAGGAACAATTTTGTCTCTTATCCCCTCTCTCCACTTCGGACCAATATTTGTGTGACGGGAACGATAACAGGAAAGCAAAGAGCGGGAATTAGATAAGACTGAGATAAAAAATGAATCTTTTGAAAAACGAATAGCGCGAGAAAAGCTGCGGTGGATCGCTAGTATATACATATATAATTGGTTTCCTAGAAACACCTTTGCATTTGAGATAAAAGTTTGTATTGAAATAATGCTATATTTTCCGAGTTTATCTAGAGTGACACAATAATGATCAAATAATTGACATAATAATTTTTTTTTTTCGTACTCCACATTATAAAATATTGAGGTACAAGTTTTAGTTACTCAACAACAGAAAGCACTACATGTATCGATCTATTCTAATCTAATTTATCTATTTGAGTCCAAAACTAATTATTGTTTGCATAAATAACTGACTTCTCAGAACCGTCTCTCATGAGTTTCATTAAATTTCACATATTTGGTAGTTTCTATTATGGTCTAAATATATATTATTGAAAATTAATATAAGCAACACTTCCTACAGAAAGCTATTATTACATTCTTTCGAAGACGCCGAGCGAAAGTCGGTCGGCCAGGTAATAAAAATAATTCCACCATGCCAGCTGCCGAACTTGTTCGAAGTCTACCAAGGTCACCCAAAGTGCCGATCGACGACAAATCTACGTGACATCGGTTTTATCTATTTTTGCCGAGTATACGTAGAATGTGCAAATCGTGTAATTTTTAAAAAACCAAGTTTCATCTTAAGAAATAAAAAAAAATCACAATCAAGGACTGCTCAGAATGACATGTGCGCGTTACGAAGTCTTAAATCGTAGTTCCAAACTTGAAATTTTTACGTTGGATAGTTTTTGAGAAAAAATCTGACAGATGAACAAAAAGTGATTTCATTAGTTCCCCGTTTCTCCGCTTGAGGTGACGAACTTTAAAAATACCAATTTATCTAAATTTGGCCAGCTGTGATTCAACGATTGTTCGCTAACGACACTCGAGTAGATAGAACACTAAAATATTTAGTTCCAGCAGACTCTAGAACAGTACCGAAAGTAAATCTTTTTTGATCGAAAAATGACTTAGTTTTTAAGAGGATTAATTTTTGTGATTACAAAGATTTAGGATCTGAGCGCCGCCGAAGTGTCTCATGGCGTCACCTCAGTTCTTTTGCAGTTTTTTTCGTATACGGATTTGTTTGCTTACATTATAATATTAATAATAATAATAACTAAGCAAAGCTTGTATTATGGGTACCAGACAACTGATATACATACTTAAATATTCTTTAGAATATATACATATATAGATATTTTACACCCAGACACAGATCAAATAGACATGTTCATGCACACAAATATATGTCGCGGGCGGGAATCGAACCCGCGACCCTTGGCTCCGCAGTTAGGGTCTCTAACCACTCGGCCAATTGTGAACACTTGTATTAAAATTTATTTCTTTTTACAAACATTTCATCATCATCATCATCATCATCAGCCCATTTTACCCCAATGGAGGGGCTTAGGCCTCCCCCAGGGTAAGGAGGGTGTTTGTAGCTTAAATCCACCACGCTACTATACTGCGGGTTGGGGATTTACATACACTTAATTAGTTTCAATTGTTTGTATGTTTGATTCAAATGCTTAGCTTATTGAGAGCCACTTCTTCTTGACCTACGAAGTTGAAATTTTACACACGTGCGTGGTTCAGACGACAATGCAAAAATCTGGTGACCAGGTCTTGTTGATGTGGACTCGATCGTTGCCACACAAGGTAACTTCTCAAGCATTAATTGTATCAAATATGATTTGAATGACAATCGATACCCATTATGATACCATTAATCTGTGGATAGAGTTGCAAGGTGAATAACACAATACTTTCATAACCACTAGCATACCCAAGAAGTTTGGGTTCAATAGATTCGTCTTCTCAAGAAGTTTTCACAGCACATGGTGACGAGGGCCTGACGATGAAGCTGGAACGGGATAACAGAACCCATCAGCGGCTACTATAATAATTTTCGATACATCCGCACGCATGCCATTCATAGATATGATATGCATAAGTTTAGGTATTCTTATACTAAAAAGTTTAAAAAGAAAATTTTATAAAAAAATATAAAAATAAAAAATAAACATTATGCGTTTTAGTCTCAAAAGCATATTAAAATTAAAAGTCAAACTTCGTGAGTAGACCATAAATACAATTTCGAAATATTTCATTTCAAATATGTTTTAACTTTTTAAAGTATATATTTTGTATTTTAATACCTATATTTTAGAGATTTTAACGCTGTTGATTATTTATTAATTTTGCGTTTTTAAAAACAATCTTTGTTTAAAAAAACAATTTTTTTAAGATATATTTTTAGTCATTCATGCCCTTTGATATTTGTGTGAGATCTGTGGATTTTCAATTTATTTTATTCCAAATATACTTAGCCTAAAATTGTATTACAACGAATATGCCCGTAGGACACTTTTAGCGCTTCGTTTCGGTTAAAACGAAGCTCCGCATGAAAGTTATGAGATTTATTATTGTGAAACCGCGTTCATTTGATTATGATTGCAAAAATGAGAGCTCTGACTTCACGTCTCATCTTCATAGTGATCCCATTATAAAGTATAAATGGGTAATGGTAGTCTCGAAAAATTTTATTCTATATCAGTTTACTATTCAAATATTCATTCGAATGTAGATTGAATGTCAATGTAGTATTAATGTACTATAAAATGTCACATCTGGCAAATGACGCATTAAAATAAGAGGGTTTTATGATACATTATTTATTGTTTTTATTTTTGCTTCAACTACTCATTTGAAACTCTTTGTGTAGTTCGATAAGTTCTACATGCTCTATAAATTTGGACCACATTTAGACGAACACGCGATATATTATGTATGAGATGTTCGGCTGAACGAAATTCAACTTTAAACATGTTTTTCTGAGTAACCGTTAGTTTGCGCCATCTGCTCACTCGAAACTTATTGTTTAGTTCAGCAAGCTCTACATAACTACATATTATACTATTATAAAATAAAGTCCCCCGCCGCGGCGTCCATGTGTGTGTGTGCGTGCGTGTAACTTTTTTGTCGTACGATATCTTGAGAACGGATTGACCGATTAAGACCCGCGATGCGGCGTTTGAAAGGGTTCATCGAGACTTAGATCTGATTAAATTTTGAAGTCAATCGGTCAAGCTGTTTCACAAATATTAAAAAAACTTAAATTAATTTTTTTTTTACTTTTTTTTAAATAACTTTGAGATGTTCCAACCGATGTACTTGAAACCTTATATACGTTTTTTTTACGTAAGAACCTGCGTTGAAGACCGCCAAAAATAGCAAAATCGAACGACGCGTTCAAAACAAACAAATATTTCCAAAATACCATTTCCCCAGTCCCAGGCTTCTGAGCTTGAAGAACTCGAAATGTATAGAAATTCTGTTTTTGGGCTTGGAAAGCTCGGAAATTAAAAATTATGATCTCAAAGAGCTCAAAAACCACGAAAATCGATATTTTGAGTTCGAAGAGTTAAATAGCTTTCTAGTTTTCGAGTGCTTTGACCTCGAAAATATCGGGAAGTTTCAGGGACGGCCTGCAGGGTCAACCGATTTTTTATTATGGAGGTTATCCATTGCTCGACTAAAGATGAACATTTTTCTCAAGGTGTATCTTTCGCATGATAGGGCCTGGGCGAAACCCCCATGTGTACATAGATATGTACACCTGTACAAAATCATTAGGTACGAAAAAAATATTATTGAGTGTATAATTACGAAATTTTTTAAATGTTTAATTCATTGCGTAAAATCATCTATTAAAAGATCATCAGTCGAACCGCTATAACGTTGTGTATTATTTACAATTTCAATACTGTCAAAGTATGTATGTATGTATGATAAATTTTGAATAGACACATCGAAATTTATCGGAATCCGCATGCGTATATAAATTTAAATTGAATCTAATTTGAATTGTAAAGTTATTTCCTTTATTATAATATATTGTTCCAAGTTCGTAAATGACTGATTGCCTTTGTTCTTAAAGAAATTATACTGACGTTGAATATGTAACAGAAGCAGATAACTATAAAGAGACCATTCGTCAGACTGACCAATAGACCGAGTGGTTACAGACCCTAAGTGGGGAGTCTAGGGTCGCGGGTTCGATTCCCGCCCGGGGTAAATATTTGTGTGCATGAACATGTCTATTCCTTCCGTATCTTCCTATTATCCTATCCATATTAACATAGTGTGAGCTGGTAGTACCCATAAAATTATTACGAGCGCAATTGCATCTCCATGGAATAATAAAAAAACAGTGATATTAAAAAAAAATTAATTCGCACTGCGTAAAAATAATTAACTGAATCAATCAACCTATATTATATTTTACAGAATGTGAATAGAGCTCTATAGACACTATACTATGGAATGTGAATAAAATATGCTATCATATGCTATCATATAAATATGTGAATATTATATAAGACGGAGACAAACCAATTACCAAAATTTGTCTGGTTATGGTTATGGGATTAAATTTTTTTTCGAATGGAAATCAATTTTAATTTTTACAGGAAAAATTTTGTAATTTTTGATTGCCCTCGTCTGCAATACCTTGGATAACATTTAAATCATATATGATAGTGCATTTTATTCACATTTTATAGAATATAAAGCTTGTTTTTGTCTTCTCAGTTAATTATTATTTTTTATGCAGTCGGGGTCTTAAATTTTTTTTATAACTGTTTGAATTTTTAATTAAAAAACCGCCAAAATTTACCAACCCGCACTGGACCATAGATTAAGCTCCAAGCCCCCTCACCCTGAGGGGAGGCTTTAGATCTTGCAGTGGGGCATGATGGGCCGGTGGAATGAAATGGAAACGTCGAAAATTTAATTTTTTTCTGGGTGACATTTAGTTCTAAAAGAGCAAATTAAACTGAAACCCCAAACCACGCCAAACAAAACTTAACAAGTTCCCATAGACTTATAAAAATGTCGTGCTCATTCGTTGTGCTCACCAAAACCACCTATTTCAAATAATTTATTAAGACCAAAGTGACATATTTGTGTATTTAATCACTAAGAAAGAACAAGACTGCATAAACTGGTAAAAAAATAATACAAATGTACATATCCTCTTTTGAAAAGATACTCCTCATTAGTGTATTTCACCGTTTCGTGTGACAACTTTTGTTGCTGATACAGTAAGTCTTGTTAGCGAAAAAAAGGCAAATAATATTTGAATTATACAGCTTTTCGGATTGCACTAGCCAAGATAAAGCTCGGATATAAGTATTCGTAAAAAAATATTAAATACCTATACAACTAACTTTTTTCTTCATCGACGTTTCATATTTGAAGATATTGCGTACCTAATATTTTTTCTTCTTCTTCTTCAACCTTTTTCAACCATTTTGGTGTAGGCCTCCTTCAACTTTCTCCATTCCTCTCCGGTGCTCTTTGTATCCTATTGCATTTGTGATCGATATTTATATTGGTGGACCTGATATTTAGGCATGTATAATATTTCGTTACTACATTGTTTTGTTTGTTTCAGGCAACTTAATGGTGATCCTCGTGGTGACTCTGTCACGACGTCTGCGGTCCATTACCAACTTCTTCTTGGCCAATTTAGCGGTGGCCGATCTATGCGTCGGTATATTTTGCGTCTTCCAAAACCTCACTATGTATCTTATACCAAGGTAAGAGAAACTTTTATTATTCTATACACCTAATATTCTAGACGAGGTAAAAAGTTTAGCTACTCGGTTTTACTAGAAGAATGAAGAATTAAATGAGATAAAAAGGTCTGTATTGTTACAAAGGTACAAAGCCCACAAGGCTCACGTCTAAACGATACTTTTCCGTCCTTTCGTTTAAGGTTTATCTCATAATTTTCTACGTATTTTGCGTAGCGCACAACATAAACTACTTGAACAAGAAGCTTATAAGTTTTTCACCAATGAACTTGCAAAGGAAAAATAAACATGAAATGTTATGTGACTCGCATGTACCCAAAATTGCTTTCCTTTGAAACGAAGTGTTGTAACTTATTAGATATAAACGTCGAAAGTAAATTAATTTTATTTTTAGTGGGAATAATGCATCCCCATTTTTTAGTTATATCGCACAAAAAAAAAATTTAAAATGAACTGCGGTACAGTGAAGCCTGACGAAGATGTCTTTGCTGGTACCGACCGATAAAAAAAAAACAATGGTCAAAACAACCAGCTTCAAAGGATCGACGATGTCAACGGGATCTCAATAAAATAGATGCTGTTTACTACTACTACGTTACCATGTTCTTGCAATTCCATTTATGTATAGTTCCAATCAACCTTTATGGTGGATGTGAACATAGGCACAAGTCGAGTCGCAGTAATCAGTTTTAGGTGTAGCGGGACGCAGTGGAGCGAGGGGCATATGATTGAACCTGCGCAAGCATGCATAAAGCGTTGTATTCCGATCCGCCATAAAGTTTGATTGGAACTATGACAAGATACCCCATTTCGAGTCGAACAGACCTGTAGAAGCTGCTCACGTCTCTTAGCTACTCATGAACTAAAAATAGCTCATCATTTTCAAACGACTGCACTTATTAGACAGACAGACAAACAGATATGTAGAAAAGTAGCTAAAGACTATCCGGATTAGTATAGATTTCCATTAAAATAAGCTGCATTGAAGTCGGTTTATCAATTTGAAAGTTACGATGTCGCAGACGGACATATAAAAACTTAATTAAAATCATCCCAATGAAACCAGCTATACATTGAAAAAAAGCCGCATTGAAATGGATTTCTCCATTCTTGAGTTAAGATGCCGCAGACAGACAGATAAAAAAAAATCTGCATTCAAATCGGTTCATCCGTTTGGGAGCGACAATGCCACGGACAGATACACAGATACACACATACACAGATACACACACACGTCAAACTTATAACACCCCTCTTTTTGCGTCGGGGGTTAAAAAATCATCAGCGGCAACGACATCCCGGGTTCGAATCCCAGGTCGGGTCCGTATTTATATGACGAATATTAATACTGTATGTATGTGGTATCTTCGCTTGGCACACAGAATACAAGCTAATGCTTAGTTTGGGGCCTAGAGGTTGTTCTGATGTATACGTTATTATCATTATCACTAAAGTTACCTTCAGTCAGTTTAAATTTTATGCGTTTGCAGAATAAATAGTCGTTACACAAAATTATTTGGTCACCGAAAGTTTATAATAATAATACAATACTACATGGGACAACCCACACAGCGCCACCTAGTCCCAAAGTAAGCAAGTATTATGCTTGTGTTATGGGTTACTAGACAACTGATATATATACTTAAATACTTTTTTTTAATAATATATACATAGATAAATATTATACATTCAGACACGGAACGAAATAAACATGTTCATGCACACAAATATTTGTCCCGGGCGGGAATCGAACTCGCGACCGTTGGCTCCACAGTTAGGGTCTCTAACCACTCGGCCATTCGGTCGTCAAAGTTTAATAGTGTAATAAATATTATGGCCTAGTGAAAAATTAAAATGGGCTCTTTGATAAGCATAAAACATCACCATTGGTTGATGTTTTATTTTATTAAAAATAAATATTATTTATTTGATTTTTCTATTAAATATACTCGGTAACATTAGAAATGTATTTTAATATGATTTTAATCAATTAGAAAAAAAAATAAAGACTATTAATTTTCAATACAGTACTAAAAGACGATCACTTTTGATAAATTTATAAGTTCCGTTGTAAAAAAAAAAACAAAATATTTAGTTATTAACGATTAATAGAAATTTTTATACTTATTGACGTCATGTGCGTCGTTTTTTTCGCTGGCGTACACGTTTACTTAAAAGTTTCATTTTTATTTACTTATTTTCATTTCAATAAGATCTATGTATACTCTATGTTTGTAGATAGTTAATGTACTGAAGTTAGAAAAAACTCATCGTTACACGCCCGGATTCGAACCACGGCGACATAGCCTTATAGATGTGAAACAGGTTCGCTGCGCTCGGGCTATCACGACACTATCTATCACCCTATCACCACAGCGATACAACTATGTTTTCCCTATAGGTTCACACATATCGACATACTGTTTGGAATTCATAATAAATCTGAATTTTAAATAAGGTCTAAATTTGATTGCTACGTATTTTAAAAAATATACCATTTCCACACGATTTTCAACCTTAAGAACGTGTTGCGTTTCCTTGATTTTTTTAAAAATGCATACCAAATCTGTATAGGTTGTAATTATTCCGTAACTAACTACATAAAAAATTCATTTCATTTCGTTGCTCGGATGCGGCGAGAAAAAAGTGCAAATGTGGTGCTTTTTACGGAAACCATGAACAGTGTGAAGAAATATCGACTACAATGTCAGCGCATGTTTTTTTTTTTTTTTTATTTTTATTTTAACTTCATCTACCATAGACTCGAAGTCCATGTTCTTATATGAGCTTTTATTACTAAATTTTATGAGCAACACATGCACCGCGTTTGCAGTGTTCTCTTGTGTCAGTGAGTTTGCCCTACCTTACCTATATCCTATTCTCTATCTAATCATATATATATACATGCATATTTTTTTTTTTTTTTTTTTTTTTTTTTTTAATGTTTACATTTATGACACTTTTATGATTTAAGCACACCCGAGCTGGCCTAATCCCCCCACGCAGCGCCTGTTCACAGACACGGCGAGAAGAAGCAGCCGTCACCCTGCTCAACCATTTTTGAGGGAACAGAATAACCCGCCACTCCTGCCACTGCGCTTCATGATTTTGAGTGTGCGGCCAACTCCAGTGCTTTACATTTTTGGGAACACTTAAAACTAATTTTGACATTATGGATCTTAATTTAGGGGGAACTTTTAGGGAGCAAATTAGGGGATTTCAATATAGCCACTTGGAACCGAAACTTGCCAGCCGGGGAGTCGTGCCTCATTGCTGTTGTTTCGTCATCGCCTCCACGACCGCTCCGTCCCCGCTCCTAATTGCCATTTTTAGGTTGTACTCTTTTATTTTGCCAGTCGAAGCGTTCACCGCCCTCGCGACAAACCTTCCTACGGCGTCATCGCTTTCGTCAGTGTGGTATGTACAGCAGAGGGTATGCCGAGTTATTGCAACCACAGCGTGTTGGACACTGTCATGCAGCTGCAATCTCTCTGCCGTCCGCACTATAATCACCCGATCGTAGGTCAGACCCTGAGCCTCGTGTATGGTTAAGGTGCGCGAGCCTTCACCTTTCCCAAATCCCTGATTAATCAGGGATTTTTTCTCTGACTGTGTGTGTGTTAAGTACAGAGTGTTGGGGAGGGTTGCCGGTATTCGCACGCCCGAGTACCTCTCTCGACACCAGGGACCGAATCTCTGCCCTAGACGAGTATACACCACTGTATATCTCGTTCAAGGCGTATGCCACGTCCATCGGGTTCCTATGAGTGCAGAGTAGCTCCCTGGTTATAAACGCCACACTGCCGGAACGGGTATACTCCATCCTAAATAGTCCTTCCCTGTCAATAAACGGGAGTTGGTTCACGTCACCGATAAGCATTAGTTCGGATGCCCCAGACAAACGCGTTGCCATTACTATGGCCCCGAAGTGGTTCATAAGGGCTTCGTCGATAATGAGTCGGCTACACCAACCCCTATCTGACTCCCTTATTCCATTTACGAGTAGCGAGGCCATAGTTCGCACCTTGGATTTGGCGTTTGATCCTATGCGGTTGGCTAGCCTTTGTCTTAGGTCGGCTGCTGCTTCTGTAGTTGTGGTGACGATCACGTCTCTCTCGACATCGAAGTTCCGGACTATCCAGGTCGTTTTCCCACACCCAGGAACCCCGTTAACCCACTCTATCCTAGGCACCGACCAGGCCCTCCAGGCCGCATCAGATTCCGTCGTCCACGAGAAGGCTTTCGCCTTTTCTAGGATTCCATCCTCCAACGCAATCCTCGTACACCGAGCGGTGACCACTACCGGGTAATCGGGGGGGGGGGGGGGGGGGTTTCATACACTGGTCTGCCCGCACGATCGGACGCTTCCTTGTCAAGTACCACGAAACCACATGTCCAATTGTACGCTACCATATGTCTGCCAGCCGGATTACCCCTTAGGGTTTCCGCCGTGGCATTGTCATATACGGCAGCGTCTGCCTCCTCGAGCCTTACTTTCAGCAAGCCTTCGTTTCCCCTTCGGTACGTTTGCAAGATATTCTTGCACGTCCTAAGGTTCACGGTTTTCGTTGCTGCTGTGAGTGCCTCGAACTCGAGAAAAGCGTTGATCATGTGATCCATGGGTTCCTTCACCGGTATACGATCAGGCGGACAGACCCAATCCATGTCAGCTTTTGTGGGCGTGGGTGCGGCAGTTTGGTATTTTCTGGTTTTTTCGATATCCACCCTCTTACTTGGGGTCAATTGAATGACTTTCCTGGAGGTCGCCTCTGGTCGCGTCAGCGCATGTTCCGCTTGTTATTTTGTTACATTACTACTTCAATGCTATTGTTATTCTATTGTTGGGAATTAGACCATTCACAACTTTAGGACACATCAATTCTCGAACGTTTCAAAAATAGCATATAGATAGCGATGAATAATCCCTCATTATTTTATTCACTTCACTTCTTCACTTCATCAGCCCATTTTTTTACCCTACTGCAGGGGCTTAGGTCTCCCCCAGGGCGAGAAGGGGCTTGGAGCTTAGATCCAACACGCTGCTCCACTGCTGGTTGGGGATTGTAACAACCGCCATCTATTGACAGCGTCCGCAACCGACTGCTTAATGTGCTCTCCGAGGTACGGAGTCAGTGATAGTTATGTACTTAAGTCAGAAAAACTCATTGGTACACGCCCGGATTCGAACCATGGCCCTATGGCCTATTAAATTTGAGACAGGTTCGTTGCGCTTTGGGCTATCACGACACATTATTTTATTGTTGCTAATCAAATAAAGCTATCGATTTACCTATCTCATTGAACTAGGTTGATATAAAACAAAACACAAAGAAGACTATTGCGTCATATATTACTGTGGTATATATATATAATATATATGTAGCTTGATTTAATCTATCAGTTGGTACAGCACGAACTACCTAATATTTTTCTCAAGTCTTTTTTACCTATTCACCCAAAGGCTGCTTGGAAGAGATTGCTTTAAGCGATAAGACCCCCTTTGTACCAAACTTTGTTATTGAGATACTTTGTTTTTTTTTTGTTTTAATTACTTTTTGGCGTATAATACAGAAGGTTTAATAACACAAGAGGCAATAATTTGATCTAAAAAGATGCATTATCCTTTAGTTAAACCGGTTCAAGGGCACAGCGTTGGACGCTATCGTCCTGCAAGAGGATACTGAAAATTAACTTCATTAGCGCCGAGCGCTTTTTTCTGAACAAATTAAATTCGACCTGCGATCCTCTCCACGGAGTTCGTAATATATTATGAGATTTAATCAAAGCGCCTGAGATAAGAAGATTAGTGCTCAGTCTAAGCTTTTATTGTACACGAATAAATTGATAAAAATGATGCACGACAATAACGTTCGCTTTTTAGGGTTCCTTACCTCAAAAAGAAAAGATACCTTTATATCATATAATCACTTAGTTGTCCGTTTGTCTGTTTTTCTATTCGTCTGTCTGTCGGTCTGTCTATCAAGACACTTTTTCTCAAGCCGCGTATCGATTGCGCGTTCCCACGAGTTTGCACGCGTGGTCGGAGCGAGCCATGAATCCACGCGCGTCATTAACCATGTTGTCGACAAAAAGAACGGCTGTGGCCATTGCCGTGGAATAGTGGGCCATATTTTAGTGAAAAAAATAAAAAAGCCTTGTTGGTGGATGAAAAAATTATATCCTAATCGTTTTCAGTACGGAAATAGGCTTTTATATTATATTATTTTATAATTTATACATATATAAATGTTTTTGTGGAGACACCACATACATATAACAACGAAGACCCGGTACCAGTATCAATGTTCATCATGTAAATACTGACCCGATCTGCGATTCGAACCCGGGACCTCCAGCTTCGTAGGCAGGGTCGCTACCCACTAGGAAGCGGTCGTCGTCTATACTAGGTATAACATATTTCTATAAAATTCAAATATTTTGGCATTATAGCGGTTGATAGCGATAAACATGTCACTTTACGTTTCTAACTTTATTGGACCTCAAGGTTCGAGTCCAGTTCGCACAATTTATCACAATTTGTAAACAACAAGGCACCCTTGCCGAGAGCGCCATCTACAAAACTTTTAAGTGACACACCTCATTCTAAGAAAGTTTTCTTTTCGTGCTTAGTGTCGTAAGGATTTGTATAACAATAGAACGGTATGTCTGTGCATAGTAAAAGTGGAACAATATAATAATATACTTAGCACAAAAATATAACCTAAAATAAAAATAAATAAAATAAACACGAAACTCTCTCAAGCCTATTCCTGAATTGAATTACATGTGAACGGGTTTCTTAATTTTCATCAGTATACATATCATCGCACTTACTTACCAAGACCACCTATACTAACAGCGTAAAAAGGAATATCGTAGGAATTTAACACAAATAGGTAAGTGTGAAAAAGAAAACTATACGAAAACAGTTCACACTGTGTTTTAAACAGACAAGGGCCCGCATCGATGTACCAATATAACTAGATGGGCTGTCCGCGTTATAAAGTGTCCGCGCAGAAAGTATTCCAAAACGCAATAAGTCCTCCAACCGGCTTAGCGCCGAATAAACGTGCGCGATGTCGACTTGTGTCGTGAAAATTTGTAAAACTACTCGCCAAAGATGCAAAAAAAGCTGAATATCGTATTTTCGATAAGTATACATTCAATCAAATTTTACATTAGTTTATGCCTGTAGACGGTTATTCATTGAAATTGTTAATTTAATTTGAACATTATCACGATTTAATTCTCGTCCCATTCTCGTAAACAGTGTGACACGTCTGTCCCGTAATAAGTATTCGTAAGGACTAACCCGACCCGATGCGTCCCACGCGCGGCGCGACGCTTTACGGCACAATACGGACGGTTTTGTTTCGCCTTTACACAGGCGACTTTGCATCCTGTTAAAAATGGTAGATCAGTGAAGGCCCGCAATAATTTTTCGTGCACGCGTATTCAGTAATTTTTTTATGTTTTCAAACAATTTTTTTTAATGTTGAATTGTTGATACATTAAATAATTGTATTGTGTGCAGTTAGTGTTTTTATTATGTTAAGAATCGGAATAATCTTGACAAATATAAGTTTTTCTAGTGATTCCGATGTTATTATATCAATAACTTTTCAGGCTCGTATTTGTTATTACCTATTCACTATATCTTGTAATGTAAATGCGGTATATTTCATTTTTTAATGTAAATTATTTTGTGTTAATATTTTAATACATGAAAAAAATAATTGTGAATCGATGTATTTCTGCACAACTATTTATCTAGAAACTTCTGCATACAAATGTATAAACATAAGCACGTAAATCACTTTTTATTTCCCATCCGTCTGAATTTTGTTTGTATCGTACTTAAGTACAATGTTATGCCTATTCTATATGATTATTTAAATTTCAAACAATATTATACCGCGTATCCTAATTAACTGCCATACAGCAAAAACCGGAAATCCATAGGGAGATGAGAGAAATCCTTTGTAGGCTTACTTTACCAGACGCAAGAAAAGCGAACAAACTTTCATTCCGACTTGAAAGAGAAGTATATACAGAAATGCGTTCCTTAAGAAACATTTTGGCTATAAATCATAGTTAAATAAATATTATGATAGTTATGATCTGAACGTGTATAATTTATTCGTACACATACAAATATTTATTGCCTAGACTCGTGAGTATTCATAATGTTTCATCAAGTTAATAGAATAGGTGCCTTTCAGCACAACGTAATAATAGAATATACCTATAGATTACGTAACAGGCATGTTCATAATGTTTGACTCAATTTATATGGTAATGTTTTGTCAATGACATGTTTTCATAAAACCATATCTTATGTAATATATCCATTGTGTGTACAAGTATAGCAAATAACATTTAAAAAAGAAATTCAATATTATATCGACTTATAATAACAAATTAATAATAATAATAATAACACATGCAATCACAACAACGTCTAGGTCCCAAACTAAGCATTAGCTTGTATTTTGGGTACCAAGCGAAGACACCACATACATATAACAACCAAGACCCGGTACCAGTATCAATATACACCATATAAATACTGACCCGACCTGGGATTCGAACCCGGGACCTCCAGCTTCGTAGGCAGGGTCACTGCCCACTAGGCTAAGCGGTCGTCGTAATTATAGACTTCATCGTGCAGGTGAGGATAGGGGATACTTTTCAAGATTCATTTATGATTCTGTAAAAGTAAAAACTATCTGGAACGTCACACATACTGCAATCTAGCCCAAAACTTGGCAGAAGCCTGGTTCACGGGTACTAGCACTGGATATAGTTACTGAAATATATGTATACATATTTTTTGAGAACAAATATAATATATCTAAACATTTTACACCCAGACACAGAATAAATAGAAATTCATGCACACTAATGTATTATTATGAGCGGGAATGAGCGGGAATCGAAATCGCTACCTTTAGCTGTGCAGTGGGCGCCTCCTATCATTCGACTTACCGGTCAGTTAATTAACATGCTAGGTGTAATAAACCTGTTAGCTAAATTTGTTAACCACAGTTCAATTATCTATTCTCTTAATGGAATCGATAATTTAATTTTGACTGTCGCAAACGTTTCGCGTAAGAAAAAGCTACAAATAGTTTTGCAAAAACTGGAGAAAGAGGATCACATGACAGTGTTTACTCCTGAACCAGGCCTTTTATAGGGTTCCAACGTTACCAAGGTTCAAAAGGGACCAAAGGGCCGTCCGTCCGCCTGTTACAGGACTATCGTCTGAACATTTGAAATTTTCATAGTATTACTATGGCCGCTTTAACAACAAACAATAAAAATGAAATAAAGTTATAAACCTCATCATTATCATCATCAGCCCGTGTCTCTCCACTGCAGGATATAGGCCTCCCCAAGGCTCGCCACCAGACACGGTTCTCCGCCTTCCGCATCCAATTACCCCCGGTGTAATACTTTAGGTCATCAGTCCACCTGGCCGGGGGGCGTCCAACGCTTCGCTTCCCAATACGTGGCCTCCACTCGAGAACTCGTCTACCCCATCGGTTGTCGGTTCTACGGCAAATGTGACCGGGCCATTGCCACTTCAGCTTGCTAATCACTTCGGCTATGTCGACAACTTTAGTTCTTCGACGGATTCCAGTATTCCTGATTTTGTCCATCAAGGAAATACTGAGCATAGCCCGTTCCATAGCGCGCTGAGCGACTTTAAATTTGTGGACCAGTCCTGCCGTGAGAGTCTATGTTTCGGCACCGTATGTCATTGTAGGCAGGACGCATTGGTTGAAGACCTTAGTCTTCAGACATTGTGGTAGTGGCGACGAGAACAGACGACGGAGCTTCCCGAAAGCAGCCCAGCCCAGCTAAATTCTTAGGTCGGCCTCTTTGTTGAAGTTGTGTTTGCCTAACTGGACAATCTGTCCTAGATAGGCATAGTCTTGCACAACTTCAAGAAGTCGCACCATCTACGGTTATCGATCTCGATAGAATATGTTCGTTGAACATGACTTTCGGCTTGTCCAAATTCATCCCGAGTTCCACCCGCCGAGAGGTGGCATTGAGGCCGTTTACCATTCCAATGAGCTTCTCCAACGACTCTGCCATGATGACTATGTCGTCAGCAACGAACATTAATGCCACGATATACGAATCTAAGTCACACACGCAGGGTTCCTTACACCGTACAATATTTAAATATGTACTGTTAAATATTGTATGGTGTACAGAACCCTTCGTGTGCGAGTTCGACTCGCACTTGGCCTTTTTTTACAAATATGCTCATACGCACAAACATTGTCGTTTAGTAATATATTTTTGTAGCTTCAGCAACAATTTTTCAAGGTGCGTTGCAAATCGTCCTAATTAAGCAAGTATATAATAATAATAATAACATATACGTCACAACAACGTCTAGGCCCCAAACTAAGCATTAGCTTGTGTTTTGGGTACCAAGCGAAGACACCACATACATATAAAGAACAACCAAGACCCGGTACCAGTATCAATATTTATCATATAAATACCGACCCGACCTGGGATTCGAACCCGGGACCCTCAGCCCCGTAGGTCGCTATCCACCAGGCCAAATAACTACATATAACAAACCAATATAACAGTCACTGACTCTGTGCCTCGGAGAGCACGTCAAGCTGGCGGTCCCGGTTGCCGTCAATAAATGGCAGTCGTTAAATCCATCAACCCGCACTGAAGCAGCGTGGTGGATTAAACTCTAAGCCTCCTCATCCCGATGGGAGCCATAAGACCCTGCAGTGAAGCACTAATGGGCTGATGGTATGGTAATAGCACATGGAAAACTTACCTATATAAACATAACACAAATATTTACCTTTCTGGTAACCCTTATAAGGAATTTGTTTGAATACTCTGCTCGTTGCGTTCAGTATGTACTTAGGTTCGTAACTGTACCTACTTTCTGCGTTAGGTGAAACATTGAAATTCCAAGACTAGGAGAAACTTCGACGCGTAACAGCTTGCCAACGGAAAATGCTCCCGAACGCCAAGTACGTTTTTTTGTAGTACCGTGCATCCTAACTAAAGTATAAAATGTTGTAAGCAAAAAAAATTGTCGCCAACAGAGCGATTAGTATTCGGTGTTCGTACCGAATAATTCTTTCGGTAGAATAAAAACACTCGCGTTCCCTTTCGCGCAATTTAGCTTAAACAATTTGTCACCTTACAATATTTATTACAAATATTCTATTCCAAATTATGTTAAACATTTGAAAGTACATATTTTATCGTTCTTTCGTAGCACGCATATACAGTGAAGTATAAGTGTTAACTTCAATCCTATTTAATTTCACACATCTTCCATTTATATTCGCAGATATATATATATATATATATATATATATATATATATATATATATAACTTTAACAAACAATAAATAACTATTTTGACCTCTATCTCTACCTCTATCGATCTATCTGGTACTGAAATATTTAAAATAAAATCCTCGGAGACTGGCATTAAAGCATCCATTTGTGAATCTAAATACTCTCTACATGACTCGTAATTACTTCAATTCATTAATTAATTTAATTAATTAATTTTACTTCATTTAAATCTCTCGCTTCGAGTATTTCACTTATTTTTTGAATTAAAAAGGCGTTGTAATAAATTTACATAGATTAACACTCGTTATAGTAACTAACGTCGTCGTGATAGCCCAGAGCGCAACGAACCTGTCTCAAATTTATAAGGCCCCATAGGGCCATGGTTCGAATCCGGGCGTGTACCAATGAGTTTTTCTGACTTAAGTACACAACTATCACTGACTCCGTGTTTCGGAGGGCACGTTAAGCAGTCGGTCCCGGACGCTGTCAATAGATGGCGGTCGTTTCAGTTCCCAACCCGCAGTGGAGCAGCGTGGTGGACTTAAGCTCCAAGCCCCCCTCCTCACCCTGGGGGAGGCCTAAGCCCCTGCAGTGGGGTAAAAATGGGCTGATGATGATGATGATGATAGTATCTAACATAATGTGCATATAATTTATTGGATTATATATTTGATTCTTATCTAGCATTAACTAAAATCACTATATTACCTAATCGTGAAAAAACCAACCGAATGTAGGTTCCGTACCACCATACAGCAAGCATATTATGTTTTATATAATTACAAATAATTGCATACATTTTAATCTAAGTAAAACTGAAAACTTTGTCGGCCTTCAATTTCGTAAATGTTAACGATGTAAAATGTAAAAAAAAATTAATTACGGGAAAAGAGACAAAAGTTTTTCGCCACTTTTTACTTGCATGCAAATTTTTAAAATCGTTGAAATCCCTCCAAATTTTTAACTATTTATTTAGGTTTGGGTCAACAACACATTACTTACTTAAAATGTCCAAATGTGTATTTGAAATATTTCTTTTCCGAATTATATATTGCAACACGCTGTTTAATTGCAGTATATGGTATATAATATATAGGAATTTCAAGATCGTAACTAGTATAGTTTTTGAGATGGTCTAAAACTCACCACTTACACTTTATTTATTTCCGAAAGTAAAAATCTGTCAAGTGCGAGTCGGACTCACAAGGAGAGAATTCCGTAATTTAAAGTATCGGATTAACTACTGTGTTAAATATATCCGATCCAAAGACTAGAATTCGAACCCGACCAACGATCAAAGACCAACTGTGTATATGTACCAAGTTTAAACTTTTTTAACAAGTAGGTTCAGAAAGAATAGACTGACACAGCGTGACAAATACCTACCAAGTATAAATGTTCCATTTTTTAATATTGCATGGATTTAATCCTAAAAAAGATTACAAAATTTATTTGTACTCTGCTTAATGAGTTCTAGACAATAACACCTCGCTTGCCAGGATAAGAAATAAAAATTTATTTTTTTCCCCTAGAAGAAATTTTATTGAATTTCTGATCTAATTTTGGCTTTTGGGATAAACATTTCACGAAAAATATCGAAATTGTATGTCTGTAATTCACCTGTTTACAAGCTAAGAGACCGTATCAAACGGACGGACACACAAACAACAGAATAAATAAAGCCAGGGCGGGTCTTTATAACTATTTTAAAAATTAAATATTAAATTAAAATATTAAACCCATTATGTATATATTTATCAGGTACAATTTACGTCTAAAGAGGCTTGCAAGATAACATTTACTTTATTAGTTAATTTCCTCCCTCACGTACAGTATACAAAATGCGACCCTTCTCGAAATGAAAATATTTGTTAACCACTTAACTGGTCGAATAAGATTACATAATTAATGCTTGTTTGTTTTAGAAATACAAACATTACCTACCTACTTTGGATGATAAGCAGATAAGAACTAAGCTCCTTTGAAAAAACTGGTAAACAAACTTATGAAATAAATTTTTCGCTGCCTACATAGCCCATCTATCTGTGTTAAGGGGCGTGGGGGTCGACAAAGAACGAACGAACAAATAAACAAATAAATAGGGATGTAACTATTCCGATTCCGATACCGATATAATCGGCATCGCCAATTATAATATACCGATATCAAAAAGTACGAAAAGCGCGCGAAACGAACGACACGCGCATTACGTTGCTTGCTATTTGGTCTCAGGTGGGGAGGGCGGGAGAGAGAGACGCGCCTACTCTAGCAACACTGCCGCCGCGATGGGCAGCAGGCAGTGTAAGCTTTGCTTTGGCTGAATAATGATAATTATCAAAGTCAGTAATCAAAGTATATTTTTGGAGATTTTTGTAGATTTGGAAAAATCTAAATTAATTAATTTAAATTTTTTAATTACTACTTTCTTAAAGAAGTAGAAAGTTTAGAAAGAAAGTTTTTTTTTAATGCTTCGTTCATAAAGTATAAATAAACGTTTTCTTTGAATATTGGATAACGTTTCTATTTTCATTGAAGGTTAAGTCTCTGTTAAATATAGGTAACTTTTATGCATAATACAGATACAAAAACGCCCGAGATACACATAATTAATTATTTATTTCATATTTTATAAGTCATTGATATCGGTATCGGCATCGGTATCGCCGATTATTTTATACAATAATCGATATCGTATCGGCAAAATTCTGTATCGTTACATCCCTACAAATAAATGTTATTTAAGAAATTTCCGATTCCAGGTTTTGTGTCATGCACGTTTCCGTTTTGATTTTCAATGGCTTTTGGAAAAAATTAAAATATATGTTTTCAAAATGAAACACTTTTATTAGACAACGGTATAATATATACTAAGTCATTTAATATAATAGGCGCTATTCTACATGAAGGTCAATAATAATATAACCATATTTATAACGTCTGAGTCTCTTTGGGGAGATCCAGGAGGTGGTATTTCTAAATATTTTAAAATCTCAAAATATTTCTTTAAAGAAGTTATTCATTCACACTATTTATTAAATGAACTGGAGCCAGGACACTTTATAGCGATAACTTATTTAAGGTAAATGATCTTTTTAACTGACAAATAATGTACTTGTAGGTAGGTAGGTAGGTATTGACCATAAAAGTACCTACGAGTTGACTAGAAGCCCTCTTCTCCGTTTACCGTCTAACCACTCTAGACAGCTGGTACAAGATGGCGAGTTTCAGATGTGGTGAAGGCGGTGGGGACCGCGAGGTCCCCATCTTCACCCCGTGAAATTGCGTTTGACATTTTCGAAATTTATTCACTCTATGGTATTGACCGAAACTAAAAATTTCCCTTTTATGTAATGACCTATATGAGTAATTATTTTATTTAAATAAATACTACGTTCCTTTATAATTTCTAATACAATTTTCCAGTAACGCTATCAGAACATAAACATGCTAAGTATACCACACCTTTATGTACAAATGACAGCCATGAGAAATGCCGGGGGTCGCGTGTGAGATCGAGATGTCGATCTCCTTGTAATAAAACGAAGTGTGTTCGGGATTCAAAGGTGTTTAATATATATGTATGTGAGCGAACAAATAAAATGAATAAATAGGAGCGGGGCGTTTAAGCGCTGCTGTCTCGAGGTACATTAATTTCTTTATGGCTGAAGTATAACAGAAAATGCAATTTAATACCAAGCACTTCAAATTGTGTTTCATATAGCTTACTGAGATATTGGTTAGATTAGCATTAATTTCTACTTTGCTACTTCTTATTCCTGTCTTAACCAAAACTTAGATAAATGTGGGAATGAATAATTTCACTTTCCAGGAAAAAAAAGCTGTATGCCAGGTGTTTTTCTATCACCTTTCAAATTTAATATTTTTTGATCTATGTTGAAAATAATAAAAAGAAAGAAAGAAAGAATGTTTATTGTCATAAAAAAATAAATAAATAAAAACTTTACTAGCTACATTTATTGTGTAATTATAGGTACATATTCTATGACAATTGGGGCAACATCAGCATGTTGCTGGCTGTGTGCTCAGTATTAAATAAAATATGTTTGTCAGCTTTAGTACCGCTCTATACTAAAATATTGAGATATGCGTCACAAAGTGGAATACGTGGGTGACTGACGATTACGTTTATCACTAGTCGCTAGCCGGATGCTCCTGCCTGCTATATCGGGGTTGAGCCTTTTTCGTGCCTAGTATTTATGTTTGACCTGGTAACCACTCTGTGCCGATAAAATTTTGGGGAGAAAATATTTTAATACGAATATTTGATACATCTATTTTTTAAATAAAGACTTTAGTACCTAAAACCTAGAAAAAAAAATTGAAAAATAAAAAAAAATCTCCCTATATACAGAATGAGGTTTTAATGACCAGACAAATTTTAATATAATGTTCTTTGGTAGAAAACCGATAGCCGTCTTGTTTCCTTTTAGTATCGTTCTATAGAAAAATATTGAGATATGACTACACAAACCTTTCCCGAAAAAACCAATAACTCTAGTCACCATTCATGCCCGCCACCACATTCCTTTTCAAAGCCTCGGGCGCGTACGTTTACTGAAGCGTTAAGAAGGCAACCAAACGTTATAAAATAACACTGTAGATCAAATAATTTATTATGAAAATGTAACCCATATTTTTATTTACACAATGAGGTCTATTAGTGATACCTAACATTTAAAAAAATTTTGGCCGTTTACTGAAATCTCACCTTGTAAAAAAAAATATTTGTTAGATAGATAACAAATAAAAGAATATTTTATATATCGTGGAAAATCATAAATGTGTCATTCCTTTAAATGAACAAACATTGACGACCGCTTAGCCTAGTGGGCAGCGACCCTGCCTGCTAGGCTGGAGGTCCCGGGTTCGAATCCCAGGTCGGGTCAGTATTTATATGATGAATATTAATACTGGCACCGGGTCTTGGTTGTTATATGTATGTGGTGTCTTCGCTTGGTACCCAAAATACAAGCTAATGCTTAGTTTGGGGCCAAGACGTTGTTGTGATTGTGTGTGTTATTATTATTATTATTATTGATAAATTATGTTTTTCATTAGCTGTCATATTACTACTGTGCATTAATTAAGAGTACAAAAACCTTGATGTGTTTCATAAAATAACAATATCGACACAAAAGTTCGTTGTCTAGAAAATCAAATGGTTTTTGATTGTATTTTCCGCATGCAGAAATTAGGACAGCGGCGATGCCAGCATTGTTAATATTTGTTATTATTTTTTCCACATCACTGTCCAATTTTCCTATCTCTTGTATATTAATGAATAAATCAACAATTTCTCGAAATCATAAAGTAAATAAATTTTACAGCAGCGTTTGGTTTTAATAGAGTCAGAAATGTCACTTCTCAGTATCGAGTATGCTAAAGCAATTTCGCGAAGGTCGAGGCCGGCGTGCGGGGACCTCGCGGACTAAACTCGGATTGAAGCTATTTAGAGTATGAGTGGTTAAACGGTAAACGCAGAAGAGAGCTTCTAGTCAATTCGTATTTTTTGCTCGAAATATATTATATTTAGTAAGAAAATTTATTAGAAAAGACATCTATGAAACAAAAATATTACACATAGTTTACATGGAGCTCCGTTTTGGGCATAAAGGTACGAATTGACTAGAAGCCTCTTCTGCGTTTACCATCTAAACATTCGCACTCTAGCTAGCTGGTGCAAGATGACGAGTTTCAGTCTGCGAGGTTCTCGCGTACCAGTCTTTACCCACGCGAAATCCCCGCGTGCCGGTCTTCACCTCCGCGATATTGCGGTTGAAATTTCGATACTGTGAAGTGACATGCATATATATACATATACGTATACATCACAACAGCGTCTAGGCCCCAAACTAAGCATTAGCTTGTGTTTTGGGTACCGAGCGAAGACACCACATACATATAACAACCAAGACCCGGTGCCAGTATCAATATTCATCATATAAATACTGACCCGACCTGGGATTCGAACCCGGGACCTCCAGCTTCGTAGGGAAGGTCGCTACCCACAAGGCCAAGCGGTTGTCAAAACATTTACGATTATTAAAACCAAACTGTTGAACCAAAAGATTGTTGTCAAATTTGGTTTTGGGTATATCGACATTATAATGAATCGTCATCAAAAATTATGATGTTCGACATGACGATTTCATTAAACGCAAAATAAATTGAGACGTTCACTCAAGAAATAAAATCAGAATATTTTTTAGTCATGATTTTGCATTAGTTTCGAAGATTCTTTACAAAAAAAAAACTAGTATGGACATCAGTGTATATTTCCATTTGCTTTCAAAATCATTCCGTTTTTTGTTGACGACGTCCGACGTCAGTGATTTGTTGACGACGACGGATGACAGGTTCGAACGGATTCATCTTCATGATTTATGATACCGTATACCTGTGTGAACTCGGTGGTACAAATTCATATATTTTTGCTCATAACTACAATTCTTATAACTCATTTGAAAGCCGTTTAGAGTTTTAATTTATATATATATTCAAGATAATAAATACACCACATAACAAAAACGTATTATAGAGAAGAAATGAAAATGTTTTGGAATTTGTTTCTCGAATTTCTTTATAGAGTATATTTTGTTAATTTGTGTTATAATCCACAAGTTATTAGATACTATTGTCTACTTTTGCATTGTTTTAGTATTAAAAATGCTTTTTTGACCGTTTCAGTAGGGTACCCGTTTTCAAGAAAAGTGCGACTGAAGGCTACAGTGCACAGCACACTCATCAGTCAGTCATTAAGTTAGAGGAATAAAAATGGTACCTATCAAAAAAGGGTTATTTAAAGGGGTACAATATCGCAAAAAAAAATTTCATGTTGTTTTTTGGGCTTTTTTTCAAAGAATCATAACGAATTAAGAAGTTAAGAATCTAAAGTTCTTAAAAAAGAAAAATACACCAAAAAAATTTAACAGTGGTGAAAAATTATCCAACTAGCAAAAAGTGATATTTCAAAAGTCGTAGTCTTGCATTAGTTTTGTAGTGTCTTACAAGTCCAGATTTGAGCACAAAATTCAAGATCCTTTTAATCCTGAATGTGTTTTGTAACAACTTTATAACATGCATTCTTACAGTGGTATATTACAGTGCGTCTACAAGCGTTCTAACAATAATTAAAGCGCTTATGTAATTTGCACAATATTTAGAGAATTTTAAGCTCCGATTTCCATCACTATTGCGCTAGTTAGGAATAGCAATCTGGTTTTGATATGATTATGAAAATCCTGCGACCTAGCTCCGCTCGGTTTTTTTTGTGATCGTGTTTGTACAGTTAGGCTTGCTTTTGATTTTAAGTGATACTTATGGAACGTAAAAAACTGCATCAAGATCCTCTCAACTGTTTTAGAGAAACATATCTATTGCGGCGCCCTCTGGTGGCCCATAACTTCAAATCTTATCTAAATATATATGCTCTTAGGTGATATCCATATAACACAAAAAACCATGTCAAGATCCTCCCAGCCGTTTTAAAGAACCCTATGTGTTGCAGCGCCCTCTGGTGGCGCATGACTGCAAACATTATCTAAAAACATGCTCTTACGTGATATCTACGTAACGCCGAAAACCGTGTAGAAATTCTCTTGGCCGTTTTAGAGAAACATATAGCAGCGTCCCCTGGTAATAATAATAATAATAATAATAATAATAATAATAATAATAATAATAATAATAATAATAATACATGGGACAACCCACACAGCGCCACCTAGTCCCAATGTAAGCAAGTATTATGCTTGTGTTATGGGTTACTAGACAACTGATATATATACTTAAATACTTTTTTTTAATAATATATACATAAATAAATATTATTACCCCAGACCCGGAACGAAATAAACATACATAAATAAGCATACAAATATTTGTCCTGGGCGGGAATCGAACCCGCGACCGTTGGCTCCGCAGTTAGGGTCTCTAACCACTCGGCCATTCGGTTGTCATGTGCGAATTCATTCGGTCGTCATCGCAAACATTATCTAAGAACCTGCTCTTAGGTGCTATATATATAACGCAAAAACTGTATAGAGATCCTTCCAGCCGTTTTAGAGACACATATCTATTGCAGGGCTCCCTGGTGCCACATAACTGCATAACTTATTTAATTATCTACTCGTAAGTGATACTTATGTAATGCAAAAAACCGTTTCAAAATCAGGCCAGACGTTTCGAAGATGTACAGCTACTGCAGCGCCCCCTGGTGGTTAATAGCCATAAAACTTATTTAGAAACCAGTTTTGAGATGATACCTATCTAAATACGAAATTTCATCCAAATCGTCTCAGTCGTTTCCGAGACAGCCGAAATATATATTTATACAAGAATTGCTCATTATTGTATAAGATTACGGGTACTTGATGTTTACTCCTTTCGGAGATACCTTTCTAGTGATTAAAATTTCATTCAGAATCTGGTCATTTGTCATATCTTAAAACTAGTGATCGCTAAATGATTGAAAATCGACCGTATTCACCTTTTTTGAAACCACTAATAATAATTAGGCGAGAGTAAGTCAATCCAAATTGAATCAAACGATAGACTACAATACTCAATATATCAATTTTAGCTTTTGGCACTCCTATTCCATATAAACTTTAAGAATGCTAAATCTCATACTCCTTCATAAGTACCCTCAAGTGCTTTCCGAGGCACGGGGTCAGCGTTATGTACTTAAATCAGAAAAACCTCATTGGTTTGGGATTTAAATCACGCGGCGTTAGGTATCGTGAACCAGTGATATTAGCATGGTGCTGATGTACAATTTTTGCCCTGCGTGCTTAACGTCAATATATCGATAGATATAATTATTAATCTAGAATCACAACAACCTAAAAAAGCTGCTGGCCCCCATTAATTTTATCAATGAAACACAATAATACTTGTGCACTAAACCCTAGAGAAATATTCTTGAACTAAATGCACGGTTTTACTAGTGGAAGTTCTAGAAATACATCTAATAAAAATACAATAAAGTCTTGTTACTTTCCTCTGTATTCGCAAATTATCTGTAAATTTGGATGCGTAGCGTGAACCAGACGAATAACAGGCGGTACGAAGTATTTTTAGAAGCATAGAGTACTTATCATTGTGTGAACCGTCTGGCCTACCTATACCGTATAAATTGAGACGTTCTACGGCCGCCCGCCCGGTCCCCGGTCCTACGAAACTCGACTCATAAATTTACCAATAAGTAACTGGAACCGGCATCGGCAAATATCGTGAGCACACAGAAAACGACGCAATCCGACTGCCACAATAAAATACCTCGTATTCGTTGAACATTATGATATTTACGCAAAGCCTACGTCGTATTATAATAAAATAATAATATCCGGGACATCTCACGCAGCGCCATCTAGTCCCAAAGTAAGCAAGTATAATACTAAATACTTGTGTAAATAATACTTGTGTTATGGGGTACTAGACAACTGATATACATACTTAAATATTCTTTTTTTTATTTAATACATAAATATATAGATACTTTTACACCCAGACACGGAACAAATAGACATGTTCATGCACACAAATATTTGTCCCGAGCGGGAATCGAAACCGCGACCCTCGGCGCCGCAGTTAGGGTCTCTAACCACTCGACCAACCGGTCAGTCATTATAACAAAGAACGGTAAAAATTAACGTGCTTTTCGTTTCTTTTTTCGTTAATCTGACAAACAAAACCGATCTGATTTCGTAAGATACGAGTACATGATCTGAAATAAGCGTGTAAAAAAAGATTTACATGAATATTTATTGCGGACGTAGATTTTTTTTCCAAATAACAATTTCATCAATATTCTCCGGTATTCAGCTATGTTTGATCGCAATCAGGTTCGACTTTGACCGAATATAATTCTTGCAAAACGGATCTCCTTGCCCTCCGGCAACTTGAAAAAATACCTCACGATCATAAAACGTATTATAATTTTAAATATGAATTTCTCAGAGATTTATCGTTTTCGCGTACAAGAAATAAATGTCGATTTCAATTCTAGATATTGACGTGACCTAAAAATTGAGTCTATTTTTATCAAATTTTTTTTTATAAGCCTACCTGCCTATGTACTCCGATGTTGATGGACATAATTTGAAAATAACAATAAAACTATAGTCTAAAACTAAATTCTTTTTAACATAGAACGGTATGTAGCAAGCTTGTTTATCATTGTGGAAATTTGGGCGTGTCACCGTGATATACCGAGGGCTGTCCGTCGAGATTTATTACTTTGTGCGATAACATTACATACGCTACCTGATTTCTAACTAGAAACGTTTTTTTTATTGTACGGGTCGAGCTGACCAGCGTGGGCAACTGAAAATGCGACCTATGTACGGGACTATAGTATAGGGTCGAAGAATAGTGAATATAAACGCCACACTATTTTTCAGTACTTCAGGGCTTGTATTATCCGTGTTTAGTGCTTGCTCTTGTTACTATGTGGACTATCTGAAGTATAAGTGATTTTGTACGGTTTCGCTCGCTTTTTTATACCGTTTTTGTATGTAAAATTATATACTATGTTATGTACAAATTTTTTGCGTTTTCTATCAATAAGTATTCCTGCGCTTTTCCTTTTCACCTATTAGAGCCATCCAAGGAAAAGCGGGCACTATTTCAAGGCAGTACCATAATGAAAGCCTATTAATTCTCAGGGACTTCTCGAAGGCAAATAATAACGAAGGCCGTTTTTACTTTTTACGTACATCTTGGCAGCAGTAGGTACTATAGCGATTAATTTATCTTACTTACCTATAAGGGCAAATGTCTCCCTAGTATGGAAAAAAGAAATACACAAAGAGTCATATTTTATTTACTAAACATACATTTAACTATTATTATATAACATATTAACTGGACGATAGAACTTTCTGCCCAATATCGAACTCTACGTTTATGTCAAACATTATTCTAACTTCAACAGTTTAGAAATCATAAGGGCCTGAGACTGTGAAAATCATTGAATCCTCTACTTTTATTTTGTCTTCCGCTACCTACCTGCGTGCCTGTAATTGTAACCTGTCAACGATACCTATTGATCTGCCTCATTAATTCGTCTGTCAGTCAACAACAGATATCTGACTATTAAACAATTTAATCATGTCATATCTTATTTGACACAAAGATTGCACCTCTTAAAAGGCAAATTAAGAATGATGATTTAATTTTATTACGAATACCTGAGTCGCGTGGTTTTGCCCGTTTGTATAGCATATAACTTTCCTCAATAAACGATATAAAAATAATTTTTCGAATCGGACTAGTAGTTCTTGAGATTAGAGCTTTCAAACATACAAACTTTTCAGTTTTACGATATGATACATTTGTTTACAAAAATATTTCAAGGAAGCGCGAATAGATTTGATATTTAATTTATTTTTATTTTATTATGCATCACTACATTTTACAAAATAAAGTGTCCCGCCGCGTCTGTCTGTCTGTCTGTCAGAACGCGATAAACTCAAAAACTACCAAACGGATTTGCAAATGATTGACACCAATGACTAATGGGCGATGTGATTCTAAAGGAGGTTTATGTGTATATTATATCAATGTTTTATGCAAGTTAGTTAAAATATGACGATTATTGTTGAAGACGTAGAAACAAATCAAGGCGACTAGGAGCTTTCATCGAAAATACTGCTTAATCCCTTTGAGATATAACAAAACAATGTATGGAGGAATTTTTTCTCTTTTATAGGACTACAAAAAAGTTCGTTGTGGTACATGTATATTTTTTATGGATAGCTTATTCTATCTATTTTTACCTATGCTCAAAAAAATGGTGTCAAGTGGTGTGGTAATGGGAAAGCAATTTATCATCATCATCATCAGCCCGTGTCTCTCCACTGCAGGATATAGGCCTCTCCCAAGGCTCGCCACCACACACGGTCCTCTGCCTTTCGCATCCAACTACCCCCGGTATGGTGCTTCAGGTCATCTGTCCACCTGGCCGGGGGGCGTCCAACACTTCGCTCTTCGGTACGTGGCTTCCATTCGAGAACTCGTCTACCCCATCGGTTATCAGTTCTATGGCAAATGTGACCAGCCCATTGCCACTTCAGCTTGCTGATCGCTTCGGCTATGTCGACAATTTTAGTTCTTTGACGGATTTCAGTGTTTCTGATTTTATATTTATTTTATATGCTTTTGATATGATTTTTATTTATATTTATGATTTAAAAGCAATTTATACGAGTACAATATTAATTCTTATCAAATTAAATTCATGATTTATCTTCAGCATATCATGCACATTATAATTGCCTTGTATACCATACAATTTAAATTAATATTTTAGAAGCTATAGCGAAATAAAAACAATCGCGCTACAAGCGGTCTGATGCCGCGCCGCGCCGCGCCATGCGGACCCATTTCTTTACTTTTTCACATATTTTTAGAGTTGGATATAAAATATTTTTACTCCAAGTAAGTTGAACTTACATTACATTTAAATCTAATTAAACGTAATCCACATGTTCGACGCAACAAGTAGATACGCATCTGACACAACGACAGAAAAAACAGTACGGCATATATGCATCCCCTATATGGTCCCTAGTTACCTAATAAAATAAATAGGAATTATATTTATATAATTATTGTAGAATTATAATTATATTCGCATAATGACCATTATCGCCCCTTACTTCAAAATTTTACCGTACTCAGAATATTAACTTAAGTGAAACTGACAGCCTCAATACGGTATGTAAGGCTATATATGTACCGAATATAAATAATTCATACCCTACAGATACGGCATCAGAATCCAGTCTTGTTTGGAAACGAAACATTTCTTTTTTTTTCATTTTACACATGAAAATTCTTAAACATATCTTTATTTTTGTTTCATTTATTTCTCGCTGTCATATCAGTCTATTCTCATTAAATTATTTAGCGGAGGGAGCACATTCGATTGACACCCTAGTGATTCGGTACACTTTAATTAATGTAGCGTAAAATTATTTTTTCCTGTCATGTCCACTGCCTCAGACAGACGTACATAATTATTAGTAGTACCCATAAATATATTTAGTAAAACAAAGCAACAAAATCGCACAAACGAGAAACATTCGCAGCTTGTAATATAAGCTGCGGACCGCAAATTGAAGCACTACAAGCAGAAAATTAATACTTTTTTCCTCCATTCTACGTTTGTATTATAATTTATAAAGTTCAGTCTTCAACTTCAACATTTCCTATGCTCCTGAGAAAACTACAGTAAATTCGCCTCCAGTGTTATAAAATAATACAAATATTTAACATGATTTTATTGTTTTCACTAATAACCTATTAACGGCTCTTCAAACTTCGCCTGCGAGGACTTCTTATACATTGTGTTATTTCGGCTTTAATACAAATCATTTGCGCATACTATTGTATCTTAAGCTAGATCATCTTTTAAGCAACAAAATATTATTTCTTCTTTATCCTTTTGGTACTTTATTTACCACTTCAATCGAGTTGCTTTCCCAAGCTGAACCTGCTTTAAAGCGCTACAATTTTCAGCATTTAGCATAAATGTTTGTTTACGGTAGTGAACTAGTGTGTGCCTTGAGCATAGGCCTACAAAGTCAATGTTTGCAATGGGATGTTTATAGGCTGATCGTCATGGAAAAGCCGTTTTCAAAAAACACATCTACTGTAGCGCTTTTGGTGGCTTCTGTAGCAGTAAACTCGCTTAGAACTCACTGAAGTGATCGTATGTAAAGCTGAAAACCGCATCGAAATCGGCTCAGCTGTTTTAGGGAAATATATTTACTGCAACGCCTCCTGATGTCCTATAAGCGTTAAATACATCATAAAGTACTTCTAGCATCATAGGGACATTTGAAATAAATTTAATAAAATTTCTCAAATATTTTTAAGGTGAATCCGTTCAAATCTATATTCATATACGATACATAAAAAAAATTTATAATAATATAGAAAACTGTTCCCGACGACAAGTCTACTGATGACCAGTGTGACCACTGACATAAAATGCGTTATATTCTTTTCAAGATTAGCGCATGCAGTCGGACAGACTTAGTTCTACATTATGAAGTGATGGTGCATAACTATTACGTCTTGTATATTAATAATTGCTGGTTGACGTTTTAACTATCGCTATTGAAAATATTCGATTTTGTTTTATCTTCCGACCAATGAAGAATCGAAAAAAACAATTTAGTTATTTTTTAGTTCTTCAAGAACCGCTTTTAGTTGTTTTTCGTTTTAAACGAGAATAAAATAAATCATATCCTTTTGCTTTTACACATTTTATGGTCGTAAGACTGTGTAATTATTCAAATTTATGACTACCCTTAAATATTCTGTTAATATTAATGAAGGCTCAGGCAGAAGTATGTATATATTTTACACACACTTGTTCTCTCAAGCCAATTACGTTTTTAATTAGGCCTTTTTGACCTCCTGAAAAATACGATTAAATTGTACGTTTGTTTTGAAACCAATTAGGAATTTACTAATTGAGCAGACGTGATTAATATTATAGTAAATAAAGGGAAATTTAAACATATTCCATTTGTTTATATAACGCTCCTGCGTCAATTTATCTTCTGGTGATAGATTTGGAGTCTAACTGCGTGTTAACGAATACCATTTGTCCAACTCAAATTGTGAAAGCGATTAAAAAGGAAACTGGGAGAGATGCAAGTTTTCCAGTAAATGAATGAGGGGAAAATTGAGACAAGACGTTTGCAACAGTGTGGACCCATAAAAGCGTATAGATGTATAGATAGTCGATGTAAACATGAGCCATCCGAATCGTAAATCTTTCGGCAGAGTAAAGCCGACTAAAGGAATATATAGACTGGCCGCCGCGAACAAAACATTTAAGCATCAGAATTTCGCTGATTCACATAGAGACACATGAACAAGTGATATACATGTGTGATCACATACTATGTTAGGAGGCCGCGTCCAATATAAGCTTACGTTGATACTGCAAGTTGCAATCAGTATTAATTTTAGATCTGATACTGTTGATTCATTATATTAATATTAATAATCATTTATTGTCAGGTGCTAGCCCCATAGTAATTTTTACATTTTTATACGTTATTTACACCTTAAATAGTACCTACAATACAATAACATATTAACAAATTAAAAGTTAAAACTAAAAAATCAGTCAATTCTTTATTTGGCATACAGATGTACCCAATGGGCCATAAATGAAGAGTCTCATAAATGGTCCCATAGATAATAAGTATGTATACGTTATTATTATTATTATTAATATTAATATATAATACTAGATAAAATGAATTTAGAAGCAATCGAATCACATGTCTTTTTTTAAATTTTAACTATACTTTTATGAAGGGCTAAAATTAAAAACAATACTTTTTATTATTATAATTATAATAGTGCATAGTTTATTTATAATATTCCGATTTAAATAAAACAATCCTGCTATTCGTATAATGAAATCAAAAAGATTCGGAACTTTAAAACGTCTTGTCCGTAAAAGTACGGATGCCCTCTTCTGCGTTTACCGTCTAACCACTCATACTCTAAATTACTATAGCAAGCTAGTGCAAGATGGCGAGTTTTAGCCCGACTTTGAGTACGCAAGGTCCTTGTGCGCCAGTCTGCACCCCCGTGAAACCCGAAAAATTGTGTGATGTCACTTCGATACGGTGAATTGAGCAAACGGAACTGTCAAATTAATTTACTCTATGGTCTAGCTAGTCAGATAGGTCAGATATGAACAAAGACGTCATTTATCATAATAGATTAGGCCGCTTTGTTGGTCAGAGCGCTCATTTTTAATATAGTTTCTTAAACATAGATAAATATTATTAAATAAAGTGCGATCTCTGAAACTTTCGCGTTCTTTGATTGAATATTTCTTCGAGGTGAAAATTAAACTTTTTGAAACTTTTACATTTTATAAGTACGAATTGATTAGAAGCACTTTTCAGCGCTTACCGTCTAACCACTCTTCTTCTAGTTAGCTGGTGTATCTTTGGCAAGTTTCAGTCCGCGAGGTCCCCGCGCGTCAGCCTTCACCCCCGCGAAATTGCATTTGATAGTTTCGATACTGTGAAGTGACATTTCTGACTCTATTAAAACCAAACGCTGCTGTTAAATTTATTTAGTCTATGTTTTAAATTGTGATGTTTTAGTTTCACTGTCACTTCATTTTTGTATTTTCATATTTTCAGATGTACAAACATTTTTTTCATTTCTCAAATTTTATTCGGAAAGTACCTAGGCTTGAAGATACCTAATCAGAGAGATGAAAACAGTACCTAGTTTTCGACCCCAGGTTTTTTATTTTCAATTATTTTCCCTATTTTTAATTTAAAAACTATGCAAACCATATCAAAACTTTTTATGCATCCATTCTGTTAAATCGCGGCGTAAAATTGTAATAAAAAAATATTGTCAACAAATTTGTAAAATGACTTTATACTTATAATTTACTTTTAAATAAATTGTTATTTAATTTACATAGAATTGAGCTAAATGTTTACCTCCATTAATGATAAAAAATACTGGCTGGTAAAATATCCCAGAAAAAGAAACAGACAGAAAGCGGCAGTTCGTTCTTCAGTTGTTTTGTCGTGTGCTAATTATTTACTTATACAGATATTTCTATAAAATGAGTTCGTCAGTGGCGTTCTCCTTGACAGGAACTGCCTCTAAAATAAAAAGTTACTTCTAATATATTTTGATTTCGATTTTTTTCTTATTCGGCTGATATGTTTGTGCAACCGCGTGATCATTCTAGTACTTTCTTATATCGATGTGCTCCTACGTATAAACGTTACGCCCTAGCTGCAAAATCGAAGGTCGCGGGTTCTATTCCAGCCCGGGACAAATATTTATGCGCAGACATGGCGCAGACAATATAGATACAAACAAAGAGACAAAATAGATTGTAGCTTATGACATATACGGTAACGATTATGGCTGATAAAATGTATTAGTCCTAACCGTAATAAATATAAGTAAGGTCCTATATTTAGAATCCTTTCCACTAAATTTTCGGCTCAGTGGTTTCCAAAATTATTAAGAGAGGAATAAATATTCAAGTTATAAAAAAAGTGTTTTTTTTTTTCATATTTTCATATTCGCTTCCCAAAATCAGAATTCGTTTATTCACTCTAAACGTGCTTGACTAAGGTATCATACTTCGTATCTATCGAAAACGTGAACGAGATATATAGATATATATCAATAAGAAAATTATAAATATAATATATCTAAACCATACGTCATTTTCTCTGTTTTAAATAAACACTTTGTTAAATTACACACGAAACTTGTATTCAGAATATTTAGTTTATTTTCCAGTACGAAATTTACATGTGAATTACACTAAATTATTCTTCACAGCGAATATTTCAAAACATCATCTAGCGTATATTTGGTGTACGGCGTATATTTTTTTGCTCACATTTCGTTTTCACCATGCGGTCTCTCTAAGTATATCCATGCTACGTGACTGGGTTACCAAATTCTGTATGTACCAAATTTCAAACGTATTTCTTCCTGTAAATTCGAAAACATTAGGGAATGATACACGGACAGATCTGATCCCATGAGGTTTCCGTTTTTTTTTATATCTGATTTTTAATATCTAATTTTAATATAACCTATATTGTCTTTTGCGTGTTTAGCTATCGTGCTAGTATTTTCTTTAAATGTATGAAACTATTTATTAAATAAAAAAATGACATAAATTTTTAACCCCGTGCGGTCAAAAACGAAGTATTCATAATGTTCTAATCTATATAGTTGAGCATTTGAATTTTGAGTTTTAGTAAACAGTAATGAACGTTTCAGTTTCACGCGTTTCATCTAAACAAGTTCAAAATCACCGAAGTGTCCTTCCGACCCGTATTATGAGATGGCGACCCAGGACATTTCATTATCACTTACCACTAAATGGCGATTTTGTTTTTCCATTTTATTTTATCGGGTATTCTATTCTGACACAGCAGTTTAGTAAAAAAATTTGATACTACTTCCTCAGTATCTAAAGAAAAAGGATCTTGGCCTAAATTCTAACCAATACTCTTTAATTAGGTATTTATATACCTACAAATAACCAAGCGATATAATGACAGCTAAAGAATGGGTCAACTTTTATATGCTTGTGTGTGTGACTAAACAGATCACATACTCTTGATACGCCATACTAACCATGTACGAACCCCCTGTGTGCGGGAATTATAACCGAACGGTTAGATGATATTTTTACCTACGTTTTTAACGCCGAATATCCATCTTAAGTGTGTATAATTAAAACTAATATCATGATTGCGAAAGGGTAGTTTTTTTTATTTTCTCCATTGGTCACGTTGTGAATGAACAACTGCACGAAATAATTTTTAGAACGGAGATGTTGAAGGGCTGGGGAAGTACTAAGTACTATTTATCTTTGTTGGAGGTTCCCCTGAGATACAAAAGTAATCAAGAATAGAAATGAACCACGAGCAAAGTTTCGAGTCGTGAGATGGAATAGTGCTGGTATTTGAACTCAATTGGAATACAAAAAGTGATACGACTGAAATCATGGACAGGAAATATTAGGTCTTCACCTATGAAGTTGCCGTTCTTCAATACTGGCCATTTCAAACAAAAAAAAGTTTTGATTGGCTGTCAATTCTAAATTCAAATAATTTTGTTTTAAAAACATGACATTCTTTTTACAAAGTCAGTCTTTTATTTATTCTGCGCAACAAACAGTCTCCAAGCTGCCAGAGTTGGGGTCGGAAGTTCTCTCATCGGCCATATTGACCAGACCTTGCATCTACCTACTATTACTTTTTTTTTAAATTTGGGCAACTTTTCAACGGGAAAAAAATTCAGGTCTCGAGAGACAGTACAAAATGCCTTTGAAGAGTTTGTTGCCTCCCGTCCAGTTGATTTTTACAAGAAGGGCATCAATAAACTGCCACTGCGTTGGCAAAGATGCATCGATTGCATGGGTAATTACTTTGGATAACAGAAATAAAGATGTTTGAAAAAAAATACTTTTACTTATTTCATACAAAACAGCAACTTCATAGGTTAAGACCTAATATACGTATATGGGGACGTTGCATTTTGCGAGCGGTGCCGCGGGCAAATTTCGGTGTATCGTAATTTTCATGTTCTTAACTATGCCTATATAAATATGTATATGTGTATACATATTAAATATTTTTCAATTCGAGTGAACAAAAAAATATTCCATCATAACCATGTATACGCTGAATAAATACCTGAGATACCTACATACATATCGAATTACTTTTTTTTACATTACCATATTCAAACAAATTACGTAAAAGCTTTTTCATGAACTTTCGAAAGGTAGAAATTACATTTGCATTCATCTCGTTTCTTATGATTGAGCAAAATATTCTGACGTTCTCACCTGATCGAGAAATAACCGCAGCGCGTGCTATGTATCGTATAGTATCACTGTCACAAATAATACTCTACTCTACGTCCGTTTTTAACCCCCGACGCAAAAAGAGGGGTGTTATAAGTTTGACGTGTGTGTGTATTTGTGTATCTGTCCGTGGCATCATAGCTCCCAAACGGATAAACCGATTTGGATGCAAATTTTTTTATGTGGAAGGGAAATTAGTCGAAAGTGTTTTTAGTTATGTTTGATGAAAATCAATCTAAGATGGCCGCCGCCACAAAATGGTGGATATCATATTTTTTCCCTACTCCATCAATATGAGTATCAAATGAAAGGGCTTGACTAGTAGGATACTATACACTATGACAAATTACAAATCCAAAACGGCCGCCACCACAAAATGGCAAATTAAATTTTTTTTCCACTTCTCCATCAATATTGGTATCATAAGAAAGGACTTGACTAGTAGAATACTAAATACTAAGATTAACTAAATTTCAAATCCAAGATGGCCGCCATCACGAAATGGCGAATTACATTTTTTTTTCACAAATCCTTCAACATAGTAACAAATGAAAAGGCATTAAAAGGGAATGAGGAATATTAACTAACGAAACGAAAACTAAAAACTTGAAAATTATTTTTTTGTCTAATCATGTTGAATTAGTTTAACTAATTAAGTTTAAAAGTTTTGAAATAAAAATTAAATTTAAAATTTAAAAAACTTCTGGCACAAAAAAAACTAACCTTTAAAAAGTGTGTAATAATACAATTTTGTTCATTGTCAAATGATTTTGATCCTTATGGCGTCTGGGACCGCTAAGTAAACTTATAATACCTAATAATTAAAGGTTAGTTTTTTCTTTGTGTCGGGGGTTTTGTTATTTACTTTAAATAATTAGGTAATTATAATTATTTAATATGTTAATTACTTAAGATTTTTTAGTTTTCACCGTACTACAATAATGATGGCGTTGGAAGGACTCTATAAATTTAAATGTAGGGGTAGGTCTTCTATGTGACAAATATCAATATAATCGACACAACTTCTACAAAAATGCATCATCTGTGAAATTATTCATCATTAGTGTTTTGGATCATTTACCATTACCAAAATACTTAGTTCGGCTAGGTCATCACCTGTTAAGCCACAGTTTAACACGTTAATAGTCATAACCGAGAACAGGCGTCCACCGGATGTCTTCACAGCGGATACAATGTTGGTGTACTTTTCTCTGTATTTCTGTGTTGTACATAAAATGCGTTATAAGTATTTTCTATGGTGTGATAGAAAAACGAGGTTTTAAAACAAATGCTAAAAATGACAACGATTAATTAAAAATTAATTACATTTTAATTTAACAACAAATTAATTTATAAAGTATAAGTTTTATTTATGTAAATAGACTTCATACAAAATTTTTTTCATTCATAGATTTTCTTAGAAAAACGCTATTGGGTATTAAGATAAGAACACATAAGCAAAGTTTAAATGATTTATCTAACATATGTTTGCTTCATTGTGCGTACGCCTGTGTAACTCATTCACTTGTGCTGGATGTGTAAAAACTTAGTCGAACTCATTCAGTCGCGCGCATCGCTGCGTGAGCTCGGGTATCCTGAAATGTCGGTTGCCATTATTTTAATCTCAAATGGTGGCTAACTTGTTGGTATTTTATTATAAATAAAAGAATTTAACAAAACTGTTTATATATTTTCAAAAGGTTTTTGTGTATGTACCAGGTTCTCTGCGAATTAAAAACAACGTTGTATATTTAAATTAATATAGTTATTACACATAAAAAACGATTAAATTCAATATAATTTTTTTTTAGTAATTAGATATATTTTTAAATAAAATAGCTTAATATGCTAACAAATAATTTATTATAATCATGAAGCTGTTAACGGGTTAGGACTAGTTTCATCGCGTTAGGTATATTTATTTTATGATTTTTAACGTACTTACTAAACCTAGGATCGAGCACCATGATGATTTTAGCATTGGAAGCCGAATGAGTCTTTTGGGTGTCTGAACTTTGAAAAAGAATGTCGTTTTCTTTACCTACACAGCATGGTCATTTTCAACACACGCCCTCCTAAACCATAAAGATATTATAAACTAGAGTAGGCAAGCTCCATAAAGCACTGTATGTAACGGGAGGGCTTCGGCTGGGTGAGCATGGGAGAAAAAAGGTTGGAAAACAAATGTACCATTGTATAATTCTTAGTACTCAATAAAGGTACTCATTTTCTTTGTCTCTTTTAGTTGAGGCCCGCATTTCGGATTGGCTTGCCTACCCTATTCCTCTATGTACTGAATTCATTGTCTTACTTCATACTGGATACTGATAGCTTTCATGGTTATCTCGCGGTGTTCTTTTTGCATTTCAAGAGATTGTTTAGGAAGGAATATTTATTTTCTGAACCTCTCTTCATGCTTGTTCTATACTTATGTCTTCATTTTACGTCCCATCCGTAATAAAGAATGGATTAAAAACAACTATTAACAACCTCTAATAACATTCAAGGTTACAGATTTTTTTTAAATATTTGAATTAACTAAGAAACTCATAAAGATTAGAAACTTATTGCTTTTAATTTTCTCAAGTTAAACCAATGCCTCTTAAAAAATATTAAACATAATAATTATAGTAGAGCATACTTACTGTTACAGATATTATAAGGATTGCTGACAGCTTAATCAAACAACGTGATGATTAATAAGTTTTCCTATATTCTTTTATAACCCTCTTATTAAAAAATAAAACTAATCCAACTTATTTCGTTCCTAGGCGAACTTCGAGCCTTGACTGTTGGCTGTTTCTTCTGATGCTTCTTCTTCCTCGAATCCTGATACCAATTCTTTTTTCTTCGCTTTCTTGGCCAATGCTTGTGTCATTCTTCTTCTTATACATAACACCAGTTCCTTCCCTACATTATATGTATTTAATTAATGAGTGACTATCGAGTCAAAGTAAAGCAATGTAAAAATGTCTTTTCTTCAGCGGGTCCCTGCGTTTACCAACAAAACAAACATTCGTTATTCCATTTTAGCACGATATTTTGTACAAGATTTGAAACTATTATATTATTTCAATATTTAATAAACAATATAATTCTTTTTCATCTAGCATTAGGAAACATGTCAGAAGGCACACACCGAAAAAAATTTAATGAATTCGAATTGTTAATTCGGGTGGGGTTCAATTCCCGCCCGGGACAAATATTTGTGTGCATGAACATGTTTATTTGTTCCGTGTCTGAGTGTAAAATATTTATATACCTATACATATGTATATATTATAAAGAATCAGTTGTCTTGTAACCCATACACAAACATAGTATTTGCTTAGTTTGGGACTAGATGGCGCTGTGTGGGATGTCCCAGATATTATTATTATTAATTCAGCAATAATAGGCGACATGTTAAATACATGTTTTACTACAATAGTCATCGGAAATCATTGTTTATGTCAAATTAAAACTTAATAAACTACATTTTTTTTATGAACACTTTTAGGCCTGAAATATAACATTATTTGTAGGGTTCAGGACTCAAAAGGTACCAACCAGGGAACTTTATTACTAAACCTCCGCTGTCCGTCTGTCCGTCAGTGTGTCACAGGGCTGTATCGACTGCACCGTAATACTTAGACACTGGATTTTTTTAATGTAAAATAGGTTTATTTATTCTCATCTTTGTTTTCAGCTGGGTGTTCGGTGACTTCCTGTGCAAAATGTATCAATTTGTGCATTCGTTGAGCTATACAGCCTCTATATTCATACTGGTCGTAATTTGCACTGAAAGGTATTTCGCAATTATACACCCAATCACGTGCAAGCAAATATTGACATCCACTCGACTCAGGGTAAGTGCTATTTTTCTCAAACTATTTTTCAATCTTTTCATAAAAGTTTTGCATGCATTCAGAAAAATAATCTTAATCCGATAATATATTGCCAATCTGCACTTAGCATTACGTGTATAATATGATTAAGTAATATGCTATTTTATTCTATTTTAGCAGTTTTATTGATTTAATAATTACTTAATAGCACTAGAGCAATTTGAAAATGTTTTGTTTTTCTTTCCATGAATAATAATAACAACCAAAATTATAAACAAAATATTCCCTTGAACTAAGCAACAAGAACATTTTAAAAACAATTGTACTTTCAACTGCCAAAGTAAAAAGTCGAAAACCGAGTTTCGGTAACAAAATATAAAAATGTACAGACAAATAGGGCCCACTGATTTCAGAAATTTAAGACTGGAGTAAGCAAATATACCTAATAGTAAGGTATAATTTTATCTAATCACCGGTTCCTAGAACGCTCGAAAGCGAGGTTAAAAAATTTTATGTCCTCATTCAAATGTGAACTTTTCACAAGTAATTAGATTGTTTTATAATTTTTTGGCATATACGACATTTTAAATTTCAATAAATGAAATATATAAATTCAACTATTACTTATAGTCATCCAGTACAGGGTTCGTGAAGTTTGTAGATTATGTTTGGTTCATCCGAACAAAAAATTATAAAAAAAAAGAAAGTTAAATGTACAATTATTTAGTTCAGTGATAATGGAAAATACTGCGTGTTTTTTAAATCCTAGTCCTAATCCTAGTCATTTTTTTCGAACAATGCGAGCATGAAGGTAGTTCGATAGTATTGTAACATCTTATTTATTCATTTATTTATGACCTTTTTTAATATTACAATATTAACATAAAAACAGTTCACATATAAAACAGTAACAGGTTAAAACAGCAATTTAAAATTACCCACAGAATCTTATGGAAATTGTACCTAAGCCCGAGCTAGACAAAGATTAATTCCTTCTAGCCTCACTGTTAAATTACTTTCTAGTTAAAGACCTGTTGAATAAATTACAGCGGTAATAACGTATAATTGAAACCTAATTTATCCATTCAATTCTCTTTCGCGAACCTGACTGAAATTCAGAAAACTTCGTAGTATATATTTTATACTAAAGAAAGTCCAGAATATGGTCCAGCAGCGTATGCATAATGAAATGGCTTATAAGTGAAATTTATATCAAGTGACGTTACAATGTCACAAAACTCTATGTTCCCTATGTGTGTATATTACGTTCAAGAAAGTTAAATTTAAAAACTTTTTTGCAGTGAATTGCACATGCACTGTTGCAACATTTATTGATCCTTATGTACTGAGATATATTGTCGGACTCAAAGACGCTGCTTTGCTTCTCAAAAGCTACTCAACTGAAATGGATCCTGTGTTTGGCCTTTCTATGTTGTATATGTATAATAACGTCCATTCGGAACATTTCGTAGAAAGCGCGGTTTTCCCGAGTTCACCCGAGCTACTAAGGCAATCCTCGCGTACCTACTCACTGTAACAATTTCAAAACGAACATATTGGACCTGTGTGACATGACTGGACCTCTGGATTCTAAAGAACTAATAAACAAACAAGCAAACTGGCGTTATTCAACTTTAGATATTAGCGTAGATTACTCCTAGGTTATGCATTAAATAATGCATTATTTGTGTTTCAGTTAGTGATAGTGGGCGTATGGATTACGAGCGCGATGTATAGTGCACCCAAGTTCATCTGGGTGGAGACAATCACCAACAACCTGGGTAACGGCCAGATGGAGACGATATGCATACAACACCGCATGAAGTACAATTCTGAAATCTTCGACATGGTCAATTTCGGTCTGCTCTATGTCGCCCCGCTCTGTGTCATGACGGTAAGTGGTTAAACGTAAAATCATCATTGTTTTTATTAATGAGACTTTCTACTTTTTTGTACCATTAAAGATTAAATAATAAAACTACGTATCCGTCTAATATCTTTTCGTAAAATTTGAGGAAAATTTTAAAAAATTTCTGAAGTTCCAAAAAGAGTAGGAAAAATCCACAAATTATCAATATAGCTAGGCGAGGAAAATTAATGAAAAATCACAAGTCCCAAGGCACTCTCTTCCATTCGAACATATTTCGTTTGGGTACGCTTGTTGCCCTAATTGCATTTTACGCGTAAACTTTCAATTAAATTGATTTATGGAGGGAAGTGCCGAGATTTTGTTGAGGAACGCCGGATTTTTGCTAATAAAGGTGACTAGATTATAAAAGCTTATTTTGAAAGTTTATTTGAGTTCGCTTTCTTATTTATTTAATTTGAGAAAATATTTTTATTACTTTAGTGTAAAGTATGGTACCATTGTTTTTGAATGTTTGAAGCTAAATATTGTGAAGTATATAGGTGACATAGTTCATAAGTCGTAACTACAAATCAACCAGCTTGAGAAAAACACCTATTAAAGTTAATAAAGTGCTTATTTACAGCAATAAATAAGTAAGTAAGTAAGTAAAAATAAGCAATTTTTTTAGATTATGATGTTTTAAACTGAAGAAAACGAAAATTACATTTGAATTTTTTTCGCTGAACTCACTTTTGCTGAACAACTTTTACAAATTTTCATTACCTCTAGGTAGCGATGATCATATTTTTGATCATATTTTCTTCTTGGTGATTGTACTGGTGACGGTACATTTCTGGCAGCGTTATGTCAAGTAAATAAAATAAAAATTACTACACAAAACCGCACATTTTGTAAAAAGAAAATAAAAACAAAAAACCAAATATGTGTGTGTACCTAAAGAAAGAAATATGTAATTTATTAAATGAATTGTCAATAATATTTGAACGGTTACGGTAAAGGTGTTGACAGACCCTTGTTTTGATTTCACAAGGCCAACCGTATCTACTTGAGCGCCAAGACCTTATCTTCCTTCCGACGCATCATTACAAGGATCTACGAAGTAAAATAAATAGTAACTTTGAAGGAGGTTATATTGTTATCGATGAGGTAATTTGTGATGTATTCTAGACAAATTCGATAATGTTTCAAAAATTGTTTACAAACTTGTGTTATCGTAATGAGGTATACCATTGACTATTTAGTGATATTATATTACTACTATCATATTACTATTTAATAATTGATAATAACTAAGTTAAGGGCATGCTGGTGCGATGTCTCTTTACTAAATTAGACACACACAGCTGTCTAACAGTATAGACTTAGCAATTCTTAAATAGTTCCATAGTTAAAATACAATGCGGAAAAATTTGCAACTATCAAGACAGCCCTCTGCCCTCTGCGCTCTTACGAGAGGTATGAGACAAGACGAGCTTTTTGGACCTTCATCGTAAACGTAATAAATACGAAAAAAAAAAATAAATATTATTGTCATAGAACAGCGTATTTCAATTTAATTATTTCAGTAGTGGCTACCTTTCAGATGATTCTAAATATTGGTATTCGCTTTCTTACGACGACACGTGTCGTGTTGAGTTAAAATCTGGTTTGTAATTTGAAAGAGAGTTGATGTCTATTTTGTCGCCCATATTTTAACCGTACTGAGACATTCGAGTTTAGGACAGGAGCAGTATGGCGTTGTTGACATAGTGACATGACGTATTACTAGCTTCCGCCCGCGGCTTCGCCCGCGCGGACTGACGTTACATCCTTGTAGTCGTTTTCCGCTCTAACCACTGTTCTCATTCCCTCTCTCTTTCTTTCTCTCATCTAACTCCTGCTTCCGTCTTTCTGTTATAATATGTACTGATTCTTTCCCGCTCTCATTACCATTTCAGACATATATTCTGTAGCGACCCACCCCGGTTTCGCACGAGCCCTTATCCCCTCCTACCTACCTTAACCCTCCCACGTTTACTCTTCACTACCCCTCCTCCACCACCATCAGTAGGCCGAGTTGTCATGCCGGACGATCGTCTAAAAGTTATTTTTCCGTCTCTATGGAATTGTACTTTCTTCTGGATAAAAGATGTTCTTTTTTGTACCCCTGACAACGTATATGCAAAATTTCATAATGATCGGTTTTGTGGTTAAGACGTAAAAGTCATCAAATATTCAATATAATCAAATCAAATATTTCCGTCTTATCATATTACATAATTTTACTTAGGCGGCAGAGGGTCTTTTATGTTATTTACCTGGTTCTTGTTTCATAACGTCAATTTCTCGAGTTCGTTGTAACAAGGACGAATATTTATTAAAACCTTACGACGACCTAGCGACGACCGCGACGACCGCTTAGCCTAGTGGGTAGCGACCCTGCCTATGAAGCTGGAGGTCTCGGGTTCGAATCCCAGGTCGGGTCAGTATTAATATGATGAATATTGATACTGGTACCGGGTCTTGGTTGTTATATGTGTGTGGTGTCTTCACAAATATATATATATATATATATATGTATGTATATATTATAAAGAATATTTAAGTATGTATATCAGTTGTCTAGTAACCCATAACACAAGCATAATACTGGCTTACTTTGGGACTAGATGACGCTGTGTGGGAAGTCCCATGTATTATTATATTATTATTATTATTACTTAAATAAGAGCCAATCAATAACTTCATGTTAAAGGTCATATTGAAGTCATAGTAGAGCGTAACTTGAGCAACAAATAGGTACATAACAGTAAGATGAGTTATTATGTATGTATTATGTTTTCATTTTGTGTGACGCTTTAGGGATACTATAAATTGTTAATTTTCTTTAATTTCAGCATTAGGTTTCTAGGCGCAGGTGTGTATGTTTTGATATTTTGACATTTCTCAGAATTGAAAGAAACTAAATCTTTGTAAATGCTGTCAAAATCTGATTCAAGTTCGACTCCCAGTCCAAATCAGAAAGTAAAACACTTAAACCGTCGATAAATATTATTAGTTTCGACCCACTTCTAATTTTACAAATTTTTCAGGACGATCAATTAGCTGACATTTTGCGATTGTAAAATATTTATTAAATAATGAAGTTTTTTGGCATAGAAAACGGAATGTATATTATAAGAATTACACTAGTTTCTAAAGATAACTAAAATATCCATTGTAATAGTTTAACGATATAAATATACGGCTGAAGTATGAAATTACCGTTTGATTAAAGAAAACTTAAATTAGAAATTACTAAGAAAAACGTATTTATTTAATGCGAATAATTTGTATGTATGTAGGTTTTCTCTACGCATTTCTGCCATCTAATAGAGAAATAATGAATGCATTTGCGATAGAACTCTGAGAAGCAAATCTCAGCAAAGTTCGTAAAGGCGACGCTTGGCTGATGTTTGAGAACTATTTTTTCCTACGAAGAAAGCTGTCGAAATTGTGGAAATAATAGTAGTCGAGGCTCAAGTCCGGAGAGTACAAAGAGTGACGCGGAGTTTCTAGGTGTAACTCCTGTAACGTTGAAACGGTGTCTTGTACAGTACGAGATCTTGCGTTATGGTAAAGCAATAATTGTGAAGATCGCTTGATCAGAGAAGTTTTTTCTGTCGGGTTCACAATTATAGCCCGAAGTTCTTCCCTTATACCTCAGTCTGTTATTGAAGTACCGTATCTGAAGAAGCCATAGTGGGTAACAGCACAGCTGTACCACCAAACAGTCACAATTATCCTTTTGTGGGTAAAATTCCTTTTATTTTAATATTCTGGGGTTTGACCAAGTCAAGCCATTGAGATTTTCGTTTAAATGTTCCACGTTATTCATTCATGATTTACGTTAAAATAAGTTCCGAAATCCAAAGACAGAACAAGTTACTTCGCGTGCACATTTGTGCTGGTCATGCAATTCTTGTGATACTCATTTTGACGCAAATTGGGCAATATTATTATTGTACCAATTTTAAACCATGCTACTAGGTCTGCAGTAGATTAAGTTAAGTAGGCGGTTCCACCCAGCTCTTCCACCGTGGTTTGTGATTCCTCCTTTTTTACTTTAGTGACTGGCCTAATCTTGTTAATTTTGTAGATCAACAAAAACGTACGGTGTATTCATTAACCAGATTTCCTCCAAACAGAGCATTGAAGTTACGACTACGTATTTTTTGCATTAGTTGCACAACAGAACTTGTATATTCTATTGTATTACTCAAATTTTTTATTTGTCCATGTTTAAGTGTAGTTATATGATTGAGAAAATATTTAAAAAGTAATTAGGTATTAGATTGTTTTATTGTTTGTGTATTTTAATTTATTGGATAAAATTCTAAAGTCAAGTTTTATATTCATTTATATTAACCAGTAGCTAGAACGTTGATTATATACTTTGACCCCTCATTAATTTAGACTTTCGGAATATTAGTTTTTTTAGATTTTTAATAATACCTTACAAATTTAGTTGATTTACGTAACATAAGATTTTTGCAAAAATGATGATATTGACAATCGTTTTATCGTTTACCGAGACTGGTTTAGTAATTTAAAACTTCCAATCATAAGATATTGTATGGTATTATATGATTATAAAATGTGCTGTGAGATATACGTATGATGTAGCAGAATTTGCGAAGTGTCTAAATATTTGCACACTTATAGCAAACATATAACTAAACTTAGTCGCAGGTTGATGTTAGAAAGTAGGATTTACTAACAGTATCAACTCAAATATTTACTATCTATTTATTCTCTTCCTGAACTAGGCGACGGGTACGCATGCACTAACATTGACTGGTGCGCATCACAAGCCACATCACAACCATACAATCGGAGTAGGTTGGGTTGAGGGAAATGTTCGACACTTATTTCTATAATAATAATAATACCAGTGGCTTCCACACTGCGCCATCTAGTCCCAAACTAAACAGAGCTTGTATTATGGGTACTAAACATCTGAAATATATACTCAAATTAATTTTAAAATATATGTGGGATATGGATTATTCCGCCTGCCGGGTGGCGCTTTATGATAACGACGACAGCGCCATTGTGGTGAACGGTAAGAATGTAAAAGTAGACTGAAAGACGCACTAAAGAGTGAAGACGTTGTACTTTTATCAAAATACAGAATAAAATACTTGAAAGTGTTTTCGTTTAAATAGTAATCCTACATATATACATATACAGATAATTTACACCCAGACACGGAACAGAGAGATATGTTCATGCACACAAATATTTATCCCGGGCGGGGGTTCTAAGGTTCTAAATTCTTAGGGTCTTTAACTACTCCGTCAATCTGGCAGTCAAATAGTTTTTTTGTAGATACAGTTTATACATGGACGTAACGCTGGCTATTTCTATACCGCTGACTTTCGGCGAAATAATACTGTAGCCTTACTCAGTATCTGCGATCTAATGAAAAACTATCTATTGCGCTTACTGAAAGCAGCTTCGCGACACGTAAGTAATAGTCGACTTTCTACAAAAACTTATTCGGAATCCTATTTTTTTCTATAATTAAGATATCGCCGCAGCCTTAATTCGAAATTTTATTTCGGCGTATATTTTCTAGGAAAAGGCTCAAGTAAATAAATATTTGTCAAAGCCTACTAAATAATCGAATTACAAAATTAAGTAGCTTGTTTTAAAGGTGACATTTTAACGTAAAAATATTTAGAAATGCCACATGACAGATAAATGTGATAAAGTAAAAAAGGCACGATTTATGCGTAACCATTTTCCTCCCCTACATGAAATATTGAAATACCAATATAATATGAATATATATTCATCGACGCAATACTAGTCATATTCATCACCTTTGTGGGCCGATCTTGACGTGAGTGTATTGTGAAAGGAGACTTAATCTGGGGGCACGGCCGTGCCCCCACCAAGTCGAGAAAAAAGCGTCACGGCTGTACCATCCTTTTCTCGAAGCAATTCAGACCATTTTCGACCCCCTGTAACTTCGTTGTGGATAAAACTAGAAGACTGAAATTTTCAGTAACCATGCAGGCATATTATATAAGCATATTTTCAAATTTCATTCAATTTGAACCAGTATTTTTAAGAAATTATAACGGGTCAAATTTCTTAATTTTGTCACTCACTGACTTAACGATCATCAAAATTCTAAGGCACTTCTAGCAGACCTAGAAGCTTCAAATTTGGAATATAAGTAGTGTTTGGTGTATGAATCAAGGAAAAACTAAAAAACCTAGAAAAGACCGCAAAGAAAATTAAGCCCATACAGCTAAGTCTTCAGTTAAATTTTTCAATATTGTTGGCTTTATTCGTAACGATCGCGAACAGTTTCCCATATGTATTGCCCATGCTATAACTATACATAAAAGTCAAGGACTAAGTCTACATAATGCACTGATAGATATCGGTTCTACAGTATTCACATCCGGTCAAGCTTACGTGGCAGTTTCGAGAGTTACAAGCTTGGGCGGTTTACATCTAATTAATGTCGACTTTGGAAGTGTTAAAGCGCAGGAATACTCAATTTGTGAATACAACAGACTAAGAAGCATTTACCGTCCAGATTTGTCAAAAATTGTAACATCAAAGCCTCCCAGAAAAACGCATAGAGACAGGGAGTGGGCTCTTAGAAAAACTGTAGCTGAAGCTCAAGAAGTAGTACCGGAAAAGAGAAAACGGAAGGCTACCAACAAAAATAAGAAAAGTTCATAAGTCAGAGAGAGGGCTTTAAGAAAATTCGTTGCTGGTAGATATACATATATACAATAAGTAGAAGGTACCGAAAAGGAAAAAAAGTAGAACTGTCTACAAAATACAAAAAGAAATGAGATCCCATCAAAAACAATACTTGTCAAAAAAACCAAGTCTCGCAACTCAGTTGTTCTGCGGTAAAAAGTTGTGAGATCCATGTAATACCAAGTCGGGTATGTTAATGTTTTATATAAATATATTGAGACTTGGCCATCGCACTAAATAATTGAATTTACATGTGTTTTCAGGCGATTGAATTTACACGTGTTTTCAGGCGATGGCCAAGTCTCAATATATTTATATAAAACATTAATATACCCGACTTGGTATTACATGGATCTCACAACTTTTTACCGCAGAACAACTGAGTTGCGAGACTTGGTTTTTTTGACAAGTATTGTTTTTGATGGGATACAGTTTGCATGCTGAAATTAACCAATTATTCTACAATCACTATGTGACGCGAGAAGTACATTGTAGAGCAAACTAATCACATAGAAGTGGACCTTCAGTTTAATCGTTGAAATTACCTTGAAATTGTCTTAAATTGAAGAAAAAAATAGAATATTGGGGAGCGACCATCGATTTAAATATATTTCCCACGTTAATTAAAATGTAAAATAAATAATTATTTTAATAAATAAATAGTAAAAAAAAAGGAAAAATCAAATAACAACCAGAAGTCAAAACATTAACATTTCTGTGGATTTTTTTAAAATTCTTTTCAAGGTTCAAGCCGTTCAAGCATTAGGTGGTAGTTTTGATTCCTTCCAACCTTTGTAAAAGAAAATTACGAAAATTCTGAAGAAGTGTTATAATAGCCAGAATTTTTGTTTGTTAATTTTTAGTTTCTTTGATATGAAAATGTATTTCAGATCGTATCTTGTCAAGGGGACCTTTCGGTGACATTTGTTAATACATTTTCCTGAAATTGTTTTTTCTCGCAGCAATTTTTCTATATTCGCTTTTTTCCTGATCGTTTTTTTTCGGTCGCAAAATTTACTGGCCGCATTTATTCGTGAAAGTTTATTTTTACAATACGCCTTTTTTCTATTCTCAAAATTTCCTATTTACGTTTATTTCTAAAAGTTTGTTTTACATGCAATTAAATATTGCATTCTATGTATCTCCAATCGAAGTAGTTTTTTTATATAATAATATATTATATAAATAGTAAAAAATGTAAGCAAAAAATTAGCTGCAAAGGAAAACGGCTTAGAAAAAAAAACCGTGGAGGGAAATAAAACGAATAGAAAAAAAATGGACAGAAAAATTAAGCTTTTCGTAAAATGAAATTGGGGAGAAAAAGCGATATAAAAAATTTCTATAGGAAAAAACCATTTCAGAAAAGTGACATAACAAATTAAACATAAAAGACTGAGTATTTTTTTAAAGTATAACGTCTTTTTAAAAATGTTCAAAAAATGGGGATAAACTTACTATTTGGGTGTTAATTTGAAATGCTTTTACAGAAAAAGTTATTTGTATTTTAGTAAAAATATTTTATGGACCTGTGCTGTAGAATTTATAAGGCTAAAGCCCTCTATCACAGTACTGTTTTTAGAATCACGAAGATCGCTTTAAAAATAAAAGATACGTTATTTTAAAATTGGTTTTGGGCCATTTAAATTTAGGCATAGTTAATTAATTAGGCATAAACAGGAGATCAATTTATAAATATTCATTAAATATAAATATGGGATTATGTTTTATATTGCAAAATTTTAAATAATTCTCATTGAAATTTAGTCACTTCACAAGTTTTGGTTACACGCGTTAGTTCAGTGATGCATCGTTATACAGGATCCTATATTTCGTTTATACAGATCGGAGCAAAACTTCTTACTTTGTGAAGAATCATGTAAATGAGCATGTAAATATGAACTTCCGTCCCATATACACCATTCTACTAAAAAAAAAATGCAGTTTTTTATATTTTATTGGAATGAATTTCTGGAATAAGTATTATTCAACCCATACCCCTAAGAGTAGCGACGCCTTTGTTAAATTTACAAGTTGAGATGATACTTAAATTATATGCTGGTACCTGTGGGATGACTTCGAATTCCGGTTACGTGCTTCGATTGAATTTATTATTATGTCAGAGAAATTCAATAAAGTCACAGTTTAGAGTAGAGCTTATCTATTCACATAGTCTTACGGATATTTGGCATCAGAAAATATTGTAGATGAACTTTGCGACTCGTTCGTCTCTCAGTTATTTCCCATCTATTTCCTATCGTTAGCACCAAGTTACGATGAAAAAAAACTATATCCATCGAAACAATATAAGTAGGGAAATAAAATTTAATTTAATGTAACGCCTTTCTTTGGACCTGATTTACAAAGTTTTTTATTTTAATTGGAAATCGTTTTTTGGCGGAAAGTTTCAAAATTAAGATAAATTTCGTAATTTAGAATTCGAAAGTACCATATGGGGGCGTCACGAGGAGTGTTGAAAAAAAGGTAAGAAAATGTATGACACCAGATAAAGTAAAAATTAATCAAATTGTTCTTTTAACGTGTCTACATAATTTCATTTTTATGCATTTATTATATCTTGTTCCTAACTGAAAATTCTACCGTTTGCAAGGTTTTATTTTTACAAATATTTATAATGTGTGCGTAATTTTAACTTCACAGTCCTATAGGGTTTGAATAAAATTGCTGTAACATACAGACAGACAAGCGGACATGGAAAAACTAGAAGGCTCCTTGTTGCACTACAAAACCGAAATAAAAACAATTTTCTATGACAATAATATACGCGATAGTTTTTGTTTGAATATATTATTTATTAATGCTTAGAAGAAATAGATGATTAACTTCCATGAAGGAAAAAAGAGATTGCATTTAATTATAAAATGGCGATCTTGTTATAATCCCACATAGTTTTAATCGGAAGACCGCGCGCAGGAAAGTGCACAGCGTGACTGCCATGAGCACAGATTCCATGAGTTTGAATTGGTTTAACGTATCGACACACACTGATTAGGAATCTGACGTTCTATTTCCCCTTTCCGTGACTAACTGTCGCTTTGAGGGTTGATTTCCCCGCACTTCGCCGCATACCTTCCTCCGCATTTGGTGCTTATGACATTCTAATAGTCCAGTTGAATAGCGCTCGTTCTATTATCACGTTGTCCCTTCTTAGTCTTAGTATAATATTATTGTTACTTCTATGCGCACTGGCGACTCAAAAAAGATTTGTATAGAATTTTAGTTCCTCTCGGTATCGCTGGAAACGCTGTCCATTGAAATCTTGTAAGCCGTAGCTAGCAAGTATCGACACGTTAACCACTTCAAATTCATGGTAGCAGCGGTGCAAATCGAGCCAAACTAGCAAGCAAACGAGCAAGTAGCAAACTTTAGATGTCGGCGACACCCGCTGACATCTAAAGATAAATAAATACCTATAAAATGAACCGGACCCGACGATCTGTCAAGATATTGTTTTTCTACTTGCTAAACAATTTCTTTGGTCACCGCTTCCGTAAGGCGTGCCGAGTTCTTCCTGAAGTTCTTCGAGATTTAAATTTAGCACACAAACTGTAAAATTTAGGGGAAAATTAACCTATAATTTACCGTAAGTTTTAATTCACTTGCTTGACAGTAAAATTATTCTAGCAAAGATATTTAGTTGTCGCGTGATCTTCGTTTTATTGCCATTTTTGCACATACGCTTCGTCAAAATAGAAACAAATTACCTATATTTTAGGAATGGGGTATATTACGCAAAACTTTTGTAGATGGCGTTCTCGGCGACAGTACCTTTTTTTGCATATTGTCACATTTATATTTTGTGAATATATTTATATCTATGTACAGGTTTATAAAAATTCAAACTTTTCTATGAAACGGGCAGTCAATTGAGTACCGTCGCTCGTGCGTCACCTGACGAGAGAAAAGGGCAGTCAGTGATGCAACACCCCATTCAAGCAAAATCTTACCTACAGATAAGTTAGCAAATTCTGCCAGTACCTATTAATTTGTTTAGATCCAAAGGCCTCCTTTTCCATGTGTGTTATACACACCTCGTAGTAAGAATTTAGTTTTATTTCAAAACATATAAACAACTTTCGTATCAACTTTAAACGGTGCGCAAATAATGAATAAAGCAAATGTCTAAACATCTATTACCAATATTTTAATTTAAACCCCCAAGGGAATGAAAATGGAGATCATAGTTTGTTTGGAAATAAATATTAAAAATAAAATAAATATTAAAGTTTTTATTAAAGACAAAACCAATTAAGGTTGGAAATTAATGTAAACATAAGCAAATACGAACCAATCCCTTACCATAGTAAAACTACCGACCGCCAGTACGCTATGAAGTTGGCGCGTACGCGTTGAAGTACTTACGAAGCTGCCATTGCGGTGCTTCATTCGTTGTTCAGGTGCCAAGGAGTCTAGAGTTTTTATTATTATTTTGTTAGGAGAAAATAAAATATTTTTATTTCGTAGCTATTGTAAGATAATTTTGTATTACATCACAAGATTATTTGAATTTATCACTTAGTGGGTGCAAAGGTTTCCATCAAAGCCGCATGAAAAGAAAAAGAGGCAAGAACCTGAGGGACGCTATTTTAAGCGACTTAGGACGTCCTCAATTCGACTGTTTTTCTTAAACTTAGCCATAAGTCATCAAACTATGGAAACCGCTCCAATATGTCTCCATGTGTGAAGGGACGCGAGTTATTTTCAAAGCCTAAATAAGTTGCAGAATTGAGCCCTTATGCCAAGTTAATGATAATTTGGTAATCCCATTGCAATTTCGCGTCTAGAGTAATTCCCAAGAATACAGCGGAATTCACATTGAAACAACTTCGACGATAAAGCAAAAGCTCTAAATTGGAACGAGCAGTTATCTCATATTATGCAGTGCAAAGTTGAAAGCCAAACGCGGCCGTTATGAACGTTTTCACTCGCTTTGTCTACACTGTCACATTACAGACCCGCAGCTTTCACATCTGATATTTGAAAAGTTATTATGTGTGTATAATTAAATCGACTTCAAAAGAAGTTCAACTGGGAGAGCCGAAGTTATTTTAGCGACTAATCCACGCGTTCCTTATGATTCTTGAATTATATGTGTCAGTAATCTAATATATAAAATTCTCGTGTCACAGTTTTCGTTGCCATACTCCTCCGAAACGGCTTGACCGATTTCGATGAAATTTTTTGTGCTTATCCGGTATCTATGAGAATCGGCCAACATCTATTTTTCATCCCCCTAAATGTTAGGAGTAGTCCACCCCTAAATTTTTTTTTTATTTTTTAGACAAAATTTTTAATTTCTATTTTTTTATGATACAACATACAAAAATACATACAATCCTCAATTTTCACCCTTCTACGATCAACCCTTATTTTTTTAATAGCAATATTAGTAATTTAATAATTGCTTATATAAATATTATTTCGGGAAAGCGTAATTTCTTTAATTAAGACTGACAGAAATTAAAACGATAAAATATTTGTGTCGCGGGAATGAAAACGGGAAAGGGAAGAACGGGAAAGAGTTAAGACTGAAATAAAAAAGTTATTCTTGATAAGAATGGAAACAAAAAGGAAATGAGACCAGGGCCAGGAACGGAAACGATAAAATATTTATGCGATGGGAACGAAAACGGGAAAGGAAGAACGGGAATGAGATAAGACTGAGATAAAAAAGTTATTTTTGATGAGAATGGAAACGAAAACGAAGCTACACTAGGGCCAAGAACAGAAATAATAAAGTATTTTTGCGATGGGAACGAAAAAATGAAAGGAAGAACGGGAATGAGACAAGACTGAGATAAAAAAAAGTGATTCTTATGAGAAACGAATACTACCCGTGCGAAGCCGGGACGGGCCGCTAGTAATTTATATAATTGCATTTTTTAATCAAATAAATACTAAAATTACATAGAAAAATGTAAAAAAATTTTTTTTAGATGAAATCGATGTGTGCTAATGCCGATAAATAAATAAACATATGTACGCAATGTGCAACATACGCGGTGTAGTCGAATACACATGTCCTCCTAATTAAAAGCGCCGTGATCGATAAATTATCTCTGTATTAGAGACAGTTTTTATGAAACTTATTGTCAGTTTGGATAATCAATGAAAAACTACTTGTCTTATACTATGCCAGGGTTCTATAGTTATATTCGGTATATAAGTAAATAAGATTTCTAATATTATCAAATACATGTACATAAAAATTAATAGGCACGCAAGTAACTCGTTTAATTTATTAAAAAATTATTAAATTAATTGTTTAATTACGAAATTAATAAAATATTTTTTTTATTTAATTAATTAGTTTTATTAAATATTACGAACACGGCATAGCAGCCAACAGAACTTATATAATAATAACATATCAAACTAAATGTCTTTTTTTTCTTATTACAATATTTAAAAATCGTATTTTAAAATTTTTTTTCATTATATAGATATGAGTCCACGTTTCCATTATACAATTTATTTTAAAAAATTAAGTTGATACTTAAATAAGCTTTTATAATGTGATAGAGGGTTTATTAGGATTCTTTTTTTTTATAAACAAATATGTAGTACAACAAATATATTTTTATTTTCCTATATTTGTCTTTTGTTCCTAACTTCCAATTTGATATGCTAGTAAGATTGTTTAAACGAAAAGTTAACAAATTTGTTTTTGGGAATCCATACCTCAGAAAGGAAAAAGGAACCCATATAGGATCTTTTTGTCGTCCGTTTGTGTGCATGTTTGTCTATCAAGACCCTTTTTCTAAGACACGAGCAACGCAAGTATAAAGTTGAAATAATATATAATACCTACGGCCTACGGCTTACGATCCGTAGCTTAGAGCTGTCAAAAAATCATACTTTTAAGTCAGCGCATAAAAATGCGACGCTCGCGAATAAATGAAAATCTATAGGTTAGGGTATAAATAAATAATAGGTACCTACCTATCAAAACTTGCCGTTGGCTTAGAACACAGACAAGTCAACCTTTAGACCACGCTTTAAAAGGGAGTAGCATTCGCTAAGGCTATGTAGTGACACTACATAACTACGTCACTAGTGAGCCGTCAGTTGGAAGCACGTCGGAAGCCATTAAATTGTCAATTTTGAACGAGCCAATGAAAACTAGCCGACCTCTCCCCGCAACCCGCCACTTTTTGGTGATTTCGTTTTCGTACTGACTTTTATTAAAGCCTGGTCTAAAGGTTGACTTGTCTGTGGCTTAGAATCATGAAAGCAAGAAGTAAAGTTTCACAGCACAAGTAAAGGAACAAATCTGAAAATCGTTAATTGTAGTCATATCCATATAGGTATATTTTTATTTATTTTTGCTATTACATTAGTAAATTTTTTCATAATTATACAATTCGTGGTATGGAAACCTCGGTCCCCGAATTCGACACTGACGGTGCCAGTTTTTTTTAAATTTTCATCTCCCAAAACATGTCAAAATAATTTTCTATTTTTGGCCATTACATCTATGATATACGACATATCAACTTTGTACGTTAAAATTTTTTTTCATTTTTTAATATGCTTTTGTTGAAAAATGCTAGGGGACACGGGAAAAGCTATTTTGAGATTAAATATTACAGGAACGTAGAACTACGCTAAAAAGTGGTAGGAATTATGCCATGAAATTGTGTTTAATTTTAAAAGAGATTTACGATCCGAAGAACTGACGGGCAGCCGGTGAGACAAACTGAAACGATTGACTGGTGTGAGTCCATTAGTTTCCAATTTATCATTTTAAACTGTTCCATTTTGCAGTTTTAAATAAGGTCTACGAAAATGTTTGAACAACATATAAAGTATACATATCGACTTCAATTTCGTACTTGCGAAAACTAGACTACGCAAAAAGAAAAGTTTTATATATATCAGTCCAGTTGTTTTGTAGTTTGTCCCTACTATCCGTCCCTTATTTAAAGGAGCACAGGATATCATAAACGCAATTGCTGAAGTTATCTGCTAGTGCTAGTTTGCAACTAAATTTCTTTGCGTCCAGCGCCACCTATCTTTCTCAAGTTTTGGGGTAAATAAATCAACGAACTTGACGAAGAATCTACTATGGAATAAAAAGGAAATATTTAATTCAAACAAAATTCACACCACCAATTCAAAAATTTTGCACTTCAAAATTTGCAAAAGATAGCATAGCAGTAAAAGAACTGAAAAGGAGTAAATATTTTTCATTGTAAAGTACAAAGAAGAAACTAGTGCCGCCTGAAAATAATTATTAAAATTAGGAATTACACAACAGATGAGCATATAAAAAAAAAGAAATGTTATTTAACCCTGGTAGACGTCACTATTATATTATATTCACTTACAAAATTTTTAACTTCCTTTAATAGACAGTCTATTCTGTCTATTAAAGGAAGTTAAAAATTTTGTTAATAGCGGCTGTCTATTAAAGGAATTAGGCGCTATATGTAGCGCCTAATGACGTAATACAACAGATTTGAAAAACACACTATCTATTATCAAATGTGCTCGTTTAAATGCCCATCTCAAAAATGCCGCTTAGAGTAAAAAAATTAATCGCGTCGTGTTGTCATAGTCTGTGGCAGCTATAGCAGCTATGACACCTGTAAAGATAAAATACACGTCATTGTAAGATGATTTGGAGGAAGGTATGATAGGAACTATAGAGTAAATTAATTTGACAGCAGCGTTTTGTTTTAATCATAATCGTGTTTTAATATGGTTTTAATAGTCATAAAAGTCACTTCACAGTATCGAAGTGACATAACGCAATTTTGCGGGGTTGAAGACCAGTGCGTGGGGATTTCGCGGGGTTGAAGACCGGCGCGCGAGGACCTCGCGCACTGAAACTCGGACTGAAACTCGCCATATTACATGAGCTACCTGGAGTGTGAGTGGTTAGACGGTAAACGCAGAAGAGGGCTTCTCTGGTCAATCTGTACTTTTGCGATCATAACAGACGAAATTAAAGTCACAATTTTTGAAGAAAAAATGTTTGGATTAACAAATCTGATTTCGAGTTTTGATTCGTGTATTAGAAGTCAGGAGAGTTAATAAATAATCGTTTTACAAGATATATCTTTTTTTTAAGTAGGCATTCTAATGTAACATTACTCGCTAAATAATTCTAATAAATAAATAATATCTGGGACATCCCACACAGCACCGTATACTCCCAAAGTAAGCAAGATTATGCTTATATTATGGGTACTAGACAACAGATATACATACTTAAATACTCTTCATAATGTATACATATATAGATATATTTCATCCAGACACGGAACAAATAAATATGTTCATGCACACAAATATTTGTCTCTTTCGGGAATCGAACTCGTGACCCTTGGCTCCGCAGTTAGAGTCTATAACCACTGGACCAATCGGTCAGTCAAATCTTGGACGGAGAAAAGGACAATTTTATGTAGGAGAGCATAGCTGTCGTATTACAGCATTAAGCACGATACATTATAGTCATTAGAAAAACGGCTTCGGCCGACGGTCTATAACTAACAAAGACAAGGAGTATAATGAGCGCAAAATGCGTGAGCACTCACTAAAGAAACATTCATACCTGGAAGGCTAGTGGTGTATCAGCATGACGTGAACCTGAATAAAATAATTACCTATTACCGATAGGTACGTAGCCTACAGGTACGTAATCAAACTGTTATTCACTGAATAGCTTGTCAACACGAATCAATCATACTTTCTGAATATAAACATTTACAATTATATTTATACATTTCAATGAAAGCGTCCATAAACATGTCTTTCTTTTCATGATTATACAAACAGTAAGGTTTCTCAGATATCTATTCTTCTTATTTCCTTGTTTTGTTTCCAATAATATAAAAATATTGGATTCGGTCGAAGCCGCGTAGGTACATATCAAAACGAATTGATTTTTCTTCTGTGAATTCTAAAGGATATTTCCAACCCGACATTACTGGAACTATAAACACGTTTGCATCTTATGGTCGCACAGATAGGGATGGGACAGCCCAATTGCCACATATTCGACTTTATGTGAAATTATTGTGGAAACGTAATTTCCGTTTGGGGGTATGTGCCTAGATTGCCGAAAGAAATGCGATTTCGCATATTGATAAACAAAATAAAAGCCATTATTAGAGTGCTACAACATTTATCGGATTTTCCCAATTTCGTTAAACTGTTTAGTATTGTGGTAGCTTATTTTATAAAGTGCTTTATTTTTAATTTTATGATATACTAGCGACCGCCCGCAGCTTCGCTTGCGTAGACTACACATTCCTGTTTTAGGTAGTATTAACATTCGAAATGGTTTATGTGTAGGTACTTTTTGCTGAAACTAATATTGGGTACACCCATTCAAACTTTCAATCTTCATTCTCCCCACTCTTTTAAGAAAACCGATACTACCATACTGTTCACCTCCAGTTGCCTACTCTTAAAATGTGGAAATCCAAAAACCCTGAAACACGTCATTATTTATTTATGTTAAGATTTTTATGTTTCTAACTTTAAAGAATAAAGACTCTCATACAAAGCCCCTCCATCCCTCCCTCCTCAAATTTGAAATTTCCATATATTCCTTTCTTAAAAAATTAATACTCACGTTATAAAATAAACCACTGTTCCAAATTTCGGATTCCTAGATTTAGTAGTTTCGGCTTTATCTACACTGATAGATCAGTGAGGACAAACGACAGACAGCCACAAAAAGTAACTGATGTCACTCTTTACAACCTTCTCTCACGTCTGCAAAGTTTCATTAAAATCTGTTCAGCCGTTTTGGAGATTAGCTCGAATAGACACATAGACGTACAGACGGACAAAAAGTAGCGTATGTCACTTTTGACCACCTCCTTTTCACACCCGTGAAATTTCATTAAAATCGGTTTAGCCGTTTTAGAGATTAGCTCGAATAGACAGATAGACGTACATGCAGACATACAAAAAGTAGTGTATGTCATTTTTGACCACTTCTTTTCCACATCTGTGAAGTTTCATCAAAATCAGTTTAGCTGTTTTGGAGATTTGCTCGAATAGACAGACAGACAGATAGTATTATTTTATAGATATAGCCTATAGCCTTCCTCAATAAATATACTGTCTAACCCAAAAAGAATTTTTCAATTCGAACCAGTAGTTCTTGAGATTTGCGCGTTCAAACAAACAAACAAACAAACAAACTCTTCAGCTTTATAATATTAGTATAGAAGTATAGATTACGATCCAACCTTAATTATTTATTAGGAGAAAAAACAGTTGCAGGTGTGGTTTAAAATATACTACAGTACACTATAACCTAATAAATTTCTCACTGGAAAATTAAATTTAGAATTAAAAACAATGAAACTAAAGTAAACGTACACCACGCAAATAAATCTGCAGAAATAACAATTAGCAGGATTATCAAGATAGAGCGCCTCATACTTTGAAATGATCGAAAATCCGAGCGAATTGACCGATTCAGATATTACACAGGCTTATTATAACCTTAAAACATTTTTTGTTTTAAGCATTTTGTTTAAAATTCATTATTTTTTTTTAAAGGACTACCAGTTATACAATAATATATACAAATAAAACAATATTTGTCTATAACAAAATGACAAATGCACACTCTTATTCCGGAAGGTCATGACATAGGTAACGATCTCCAAAGTTGCCTACTCTGGGTTCACAAGATAAAGGACAACTTTCTGATGCCAAATATGTCGGTCTGCCTGCGCAGAGTGGTTGCGTTAACTTTATATGGCGTTTGAAAAATTGGTTATCGTGACCAAAAAAAAAACTATAACCAATGTGACTGAATTTGATACAGAATTAAGTTTTAGTTGCATGTTAATGAATAACATAAGAACTGACCAAATATTCGGTTGCGTTATTCAGCAATCCTCGTTCTAAGATGCTTAGTTGTAACCTAAATAAAAAAATACGATAAGCTAAGTGGCTGAATTTGAAACATATTTGGCATCAGAGAGTTGCCCTTTATCATGTCAACCCAGAGTAGGCCACTTTTGATTTCGTTACCAAATTTATCGTGGCTTCCTACACTATCTATTTAAGGTTGCCACAGCATGCATGACTGTTAATCTAAGAGCAAACAAAGGTGATTTTTATTACTATCTTATACATTAAGAAAACTATATAATTTATAACAAAAAAGAAACTTAGAAAATAACATAACTGAAGTCCTCAATGTACAAGCACAAAAGAACAAAATAGAAGAATTAATGACATCTTTTGTCTCTGATCAACACTAGTATATTTTTTCGATACTTAAACAGAGAAAATATTAATATAAGCATTAAAAAATTCAGAATATTTTTTAGTTTTTCCTGTAGCATCACACGAAATTCCACTTCACAGGGTAATGTCGAAACATCAATTGGTGTATAGTATCTAGACTATGGTACAAAATTGAAATATACACCAGTTGATGTTGTATATGGTGTAGGTATAGTCTAAATATATCAATACGATATTGCCCTGTGATGTGACATGTGTGATGCACATGTAAAAATCGTACCTACAGGAAAAACAAAAAATATGGTGATATTTTAATGGTAATATTTTTGATTTTATAGAAAAATTTTTATGGTCACGGCGCGGTATCTCTAGATATGTGTCTAAAATGAAAGTTAAAATATGTCTATACCCATTTCGATCTCACGCGAGGGTAGCTAAAGCTATGTGGATCGATTTAATAAACATATTATTTATTTATAAATTAAAATACATTGTTTGTTTATTCAAAATATATTCCTTAAAATATAAAAAATTCATATCAATTGAAAAATACTTAAACCATTCCAACATGAATGAACCGTGGTTTTAGCGTTATAAATAATAATTAATAATTTTTAATTTATATAATATTTCTAATACACCATTCTTTATGGTGTATTAGAAATATTATACATGAAAGAAATAAGCTGAATGCTAGTTCTCATTTCTATGGCTTCTTGTTGTTTATATAGTCTTTTGTTAATCAATTTCAAAACAAATCGCTTTCAAGTTTTGATTATTATACATTGTTACACATAAAAGAACAAAACTGGCTTGAATACACATTTGTATAATTATTCAGACCAATAAACAAAATAATTATTATCTAAACATATGGGTGCTCAAAATTAATCTTGAACAAAATTTTCACGCAAGGATCGCTATAATCTACAGTCCACATAACACTCAGTGGACGGCACACAAAGGGTTGAAAACCGAGTTTCATGCGTTTTGACGATTGGTTTTGACTAATTAATATTTGTTTTGCAAAACTTAGTGTATCCCTAAAAATAACATCGAATTTTTGGCTGATAATTTATATAAAGTTGACATTATCAATCATGATATGTCAGTCATCGCGTGGTTGCACGTAATTTTTTTTTTTTTTTTGTTTGTTAATCTCTGACTTACTTTTAATGTTTCCATATACTACACGAAACTGACATGGATGTGATTTTTTTTTAATACCAAAAAATAAATACCAGAAGATAAAAAAGCACATTGCCCGGCTACATCACATCAATAATAATTATATGGTTTAATTTTCGTTTGAATCCTTTATGACGTGTTTTATAGTTCTCACATCGAATTTGTTTTCATTTATTAAGTCTTGCAAAGCAAGATTTTCAGCCCACTGCGCACCGCAGCTTAGGCTAATAATAAAGGATTCCGCCAATTTTTTCGATACTTTACCGTGGAAATGTTTTTCTGTTAATACTGTTTTCCTTGATTTAAGTTATTTAAGATTTTTATAAATCACATAGAACCATGGTGATGTGGGAGACGATTTCAATGATAACATTTCACACGTGATTCCCATTCGCGTAAATATAAAGCAATAGAATGAGAAAATATATAAATCTGCAATAAGTCATTGCATGCGTTCAATCACAGTCGGATAAAAGCACTTTGTCGTGTTTTCCTGTTACTCAAGTATTCATAACACCGTTCGTGTTGTTAGGAATCTAACGCGATGTTTTTGATCAGGTAGAGAATTGAATCGACTGAATTGGAACAGCTTAGAATCACATATCACAATGAAATATCGCACAAATGTCCTGCACCATATAAACTTCTAGTGTTTTCTTATTTATCTCCCAATAGGCAAAATCACATAATAGATACTCTAATGTGGAAACAACAAAGTTTGATTACTGAAAATTATTTTCTGATGTCACAACATTATTATTCTTAAATCTTAGATTCAGGAATTCTAAAGTATTAGCGTTGTGTAAGTGGTTGAGGTGTCAAAATGTGTATTTTGCAAAGTCTATATTGTAAAACAAAAATTAAAATTTATAAAATTAGAAGAATTCTCAAAAAAAAAAAAATACATGAAAATGGACCAAAAATGTGTTCATAACAAGCAGTTTTTATAATTTTTGAAGAGTTCCAATTTTTTTTTTAAGTTTTAAAATTATGTACAATCAGTGATAAGATGATAATATATTTTAGTCCTTTATTATGTTCTTAAACAAATAAGATTGCGTGATTAGTTTACTATCCTGTGCTATCATCATAGAATACTAAGGTTGTATTAAGTATTCTATAATTTTTAAATCTTTGAGGTAACTATATTGTACAGGACAGTTTTTCGATTTACGAGGATAGTTTTATAAATACAGAAAGAAGACAGCGCCTTAAACTTGTCTGCTCGCCGAGGTGTAGATAGATAGTTGTGCGAAGTGCCTAATAATGTCACTACAGCGAAAGATCCGTCTTGTTATAAAAATAAATAAATAAAAATAAATGTCTTAAATAGCTTTACTCCCCTCATGGTTTTTATCATTTTATCTTCTAATCGTATGAATTTTTGAACCACAAAAGTTAAATTTTCATTTTTTATTACGTTAAAAAAGAAATCTACTAAATAAAAATGGGTAATTTTTTTTAAATGCCATCTCTTTTTCTTCTTAGTTTTCGTTTCTTAAGTATCTTAGAACTCGAAATCTGGGACTTTTTTAATATATTTTGCAGTATTTTTCGCCCATCACTCCTTTTAACTATTTGCCGTGCAAAAGATGATTGTTTGAGAAAGTTGTTGAAACTTTAAGTTCAGAAACATTAATAGGCACGTAGCAAAGTGTTTTGTGGAGATAAATTAGTCCTAAGAATCATTATAATATTATACGAACGAAAAATCTAATTTAATGACTTTCTTTGTACAGGTACTATACACGCGTATAGCAGTCGGCCTTTGGCAGAGTTCTCATGGTTTGGAGCAACTGGGCAAAGTGCAGTGCTGCGGCCAATATCCGCGTAACACTCCAGCGCCGGTCGTAGAAAAGCGTGCCTACGAGCCTCAACGCACTTTCGTAGGCACCAACGAAGCAAAAGTATGTTCCTAATAAAATATACGACTTGAAATTGTATATATCTATGTCAAATTTGTGATACGATAATCGTCACGGTAAGACGTGAAAAATGTAAGAAGTTAATAAAAAAGAAACAGAGTGAAATCACACATCACATTAAAACACATATATTACTTTTAAATTTATTTTTGTGTTTACATGGCATTCTGGCACGTCTATAAACGATTATAACTGTATAGAACCCTGAGGGCGTGAGTCCGGTTTTGCTAGTGTTTAGGGTTCCGTACCCCAAGGATAAACAACAGGACCCTATTACATAGACTCCTCTGTCCGTCTGTCTGTCTGTCCGTCAGTCACCAAGCTGTATCTCATGAACCGTGATAGTTAGACAGTTGAAATTTTCACAGATGATGTATTTTTGTGATCGTTATAACAACAAATACTAAAAAACAGAATAAAATAAATATTTAAGGGGCGCTCCCATATAACAAACGTGATTTTTTGTGTTGTACGGTGGTATAAAATCCTTCGTGTGCGAGTCCTACTTGCACTTGGCCGGTTTTTTTGTTACTAAGCAAGCTAGAGAAACATAAAATTCGAATATAAGAAAATATTATTGAGATTTATTGATATATAAATACGAATATATTAAAGAACAGCCTGTTTTTAAGCGCGGACCCAACGAGCGTATTTAATACGATTGACGATATCGATGAAGCGAAATAAATATGTGTGGATCTTTTCATAAGTGCGAATTTATAGGGAAATCATCGACCGCTTAGCCTAGTGGGTAGCGACCCTGCCTACGAAGCTAGAGGTATCGGGTTCGAATCCCAGGTCGGGTCAATATTTACATGATGAATATTGATACTGCTACCGGGTATTGGTTGTTATATGTATGTGCTGTCTTCGCTTGGTACCCAAAACACAAGCTAATGCTTAGTTTGGGGCCTAGAAGTTGTTGTTATGTATACGTTATTATTATTATTATTATTATTATTAAACAGGCTCGATTTATGGTTATGTTAAACTTTTACTTTAATGATCATTGCTATTGCTCTCGATTCATATAATTATACAACAATCGTCGAAATAAGTCCCAAGTGACTATAATATATGGCGCAATATAATGGCTATGTAAGTTAACTATTGAAGCGTTCATCTCAACTGAATAAAAATTTTAACATTATTCAGAGGTACGTTCTAAGCTCGTGAATCTATATCATGGATATATACACAAAATTCGTGGGACCTACCAGCAGTCAAAGCCGTACATGCCGATTTCATCGACCGGTCCCCTGACGATGCTGATCGAGCGAGACTCCTTGCTGTGTCTGAAAAGGAATCGGGTCACTGGCTACACGCACTCCCATCCAAAAACATCGGTACAATTTTAGATCCCGTTTCACTGCGCATCGCTGTGTGTTTGCGGTTAGGCGCAGAAGTGTGCGAGCCTCATCAATGCCCATGTGGCCGTGGTGTGGACCGGCTGGGTCGCCACGGACTTTCGTGTCTCAAAAGCGCTGGTCGTATCTACCGCCACGGAGCCATTAATGACTTGATCCGCCGGGCTCTTGTGACAGCATCTATCCCCTCATCTTTGGAGCCGAAAGGTTTGTTCAGGGACGATGGCAAGAGACCCGACGGAGCAACGTTGGTGCCTTGGTGCCTGGGCCGTGCTTTGATTTGGGATGCCACATGTGTGGATACTCTGGCTCCGTCCCATGTCCGGGCCACGGCCCAGAGTGCTGGCGCGGCGGCCGACCAGGCCCAATTATGTAAACGTCGCAAATACTCGGGGTTGATTCCTCACTACGAGTTTGCGGCGGTTGCAGTAGAGACACTCGGTCCGTGGTCGTCTGATACGAAAAAATTCGTAAAAGATTTGTCCACCCGTCTGGTCAGCACTGCTGGCGATCCCAGAGCGGGCGCCTATTTCGCACAGCAACTGAGCATCGCTGTGCAGCGCGGAAATAGTGCAAGCGTAATGGGATCGATGCCACATGGGACCAACCTCGACGATATTTTTATGTTGTAAATATTGTAAATATTGTTAATTAGTTCTTAGATTTATTTATATTTATTGTTATTTTATTTATGAATATTCATTTTCATCAATAATTAAATATTAGAGGCATATTTGGAACATTCAGAAACGAAAGGAACAAATTTAAATATAATAATAATATGTGGGACATCCCACACAGCGCGATCTAGTCCCAAAGTAAGCAAGTATTATGCTTGTATTATGGGGAACTAGACAACTGATATATATACTTAAATATCCTTTTTTTTTATAATGTATACATATATAGATACTTTAACACAAACTATATATATGTTTTATTAAGAGAATCGTGTCAAAACGTATCAACGTATTTGAATAGATCTATCGTTGACAGACAAATTTGTAATCGGCTTAGAATATGAATACCTACTGCTTCTACTGAAGAAGCTCGTAACATGACGTAACTAACGTAAACGTTAGCGAGGAAACACGAGCTAATAAGTTTCATATTTTCTTTGAAGTGGGAACAGCGGAAGAAGTTGAATCCGCAAAATACGGATAGATGTCATATATATTACCACGAATTAATCGCAGGCAAATGTTTATCTACATTAAAGAAAATTTGCTATATTTACGATATTTTACCTCGAGGACCTTTTCGTTTGATTCGCCCTATTTAAACATATTGGTACATAGTAGAAACTTTATTTTATTTCTAAAGATAATTCAGGCTTCACAGATAAAAAAATTGCTTATTTAAGCCGGGAATCAAACCGACACAAATTATTATTTTTATAGCACCAATCGATATAGTGCATCACAATTTTGTAAAACGCGAGACGCCGCCAGCCACGCGCCAGGCGCGGCTTTTTTTAATGTTAGGGCCGAATCTGCCTAAAGCCACTTGCGCACCCGACCTACCGCGCAGATAGTTCCTGGTTGGGGCAACAAAAAAATATTTAAGTATGTATATGAGTGGTCTGACACCTATAATACAAGCTTTGCTTAGTTTGGGACTAAATGGCGCTTTGTGGGATGTCCCAAGTATTATTATTCTTAATTTCATTAAGTGATTTTTAAAATTATATGAATGCAGAATTTCTTATCCTTAAAAATAACACAACGTTTCCGTTTAGTTTGATTTGCTATTTTGAATAAATTTGAATACTTGCCCTCGACATTTCCATAGTTTACATAGGTAGTAATGTAGTGATTTTCTAATTAGCATTTAGTAATATTTAATCAGAATTACACTAACAATAACAAAGAAATTTAACTTTACATTACAATGATTGTGCCTCAAGGTGCGTAAATATTGTATTGTTTGCCTACTGGAATAATACATATAGGTATAGATTGTATGTACACCTGGAAATTTTCATGAACAGTTGCTTAGTTGAATTAGTTGAATTTTAACTATACAAAGTTAGAATCGAGCCGTGCAATATATTTGGTTGTTGCTCTAGGTTACGGTGCCTGAGAAGGAAGGCCCAGAGAACGACGTAGGATCCGGCAGGGCGAGCATACGGCGTCCACGGCCACCAGCACGGAGCTGCCACCATCTGAGTCACCTGTCCCGAAACGTTCTCCGCGCTCGCCGAGGCGTCGTGCGGATGCTCATAGTGGTCGTGCTCACTTTCGCCGTGTGCAATTTACCCTTTCACGCCCGCAAGATGTGGCAATACTGGTCGAGCGGCTATGAGGGCAGTAGCGACTTCAGCGCACTCCTCACGCCACTTACCTTCCTCATAACTTACTTCAATTCTGGCATTAATCCTTTACTCTATGCGTTCCTTTCCAAGAACTTTCGTAAAGGCATGCGGGAGCTGCTTTTCTGCAGCTGCCAGGGCTCTAAAAGGAAAAATGACAATCTGATAATATTGAATCCGGTGGGCGGCGGCGTCCTGCGACGCAGTTCGACGCGTTCTACCAGAGCTAATTGCAGCACGGTGACGATGGCGCCCAACGGGGAGTCATGAAACATGCGTCGCCGAAGGTTCATTTATAAATTCGAAAACTTGGACATTTCCTGATTAACGGAGAGCACGGATGAGGTGACTGACAGTAGCGGCCTTTACACGGTGTCGACCATATCCAAACGAGATCTGTACGACTGAGCCGTTTGTCCGTCTGCCCTCTCTACCTTAATGAACCTTCGATTTTCGACTTCAACACGAGAGAGTATGAATAAAGTATATATTTTATGCATTTATTTATTGTATAATTTAAAATTGTAAGTAAAATATTATACGATATTTATTATATTATTGTTAAGTAGTTTGTATTGTCTGGTCAAATATGTACATAGTTTGTTTACAAAGATTTAAAATGTACATAACGCATTTGACGTGGTCCACATATGAACCATAAATACGAATTTAATTCTGAAACGATTTTTTCATAGATGTTAAACCGTCAACATAACTATAGGTACCTTAAATTTTACGGTAAGATTTATAAATTATATTGTCTCTGTTTAATAAAAGGCAGTGCTTTAAGCACAGGTCTCTTGGCCGATTCGCGCTTTCTCACAGGCAAAACGAATCGAGATAAGGGTGAGTGGAACGCCGAATCTTGCTAGACGGGCGACATCGAAAATTCGTAATTTTCGTTCCGAAGATTTGACTTATTGAAAACATGTCTCTTGATAGGCTATTGGACTTCTAGAGACATATTTTCCATTACATAAAAAATTGATTTTTAATTACTAATGGATAATAATTCTATCTGATAAGTACAGTATTTTAATACCGAATTGAATCGCTGAAAAATTGTTGTGAAATCAGGTTTCGAAGAGACTGGTCTGAAGTAAATGGAAAATCTGGTCATTAGTTTAATAAGGTGTGAAATAAAATCTTAGAATATAAATAAATGACGAGAAAAGTGGTTGTGAAGGGAATTATTAGGTAACGCTAAAAGGAATTAAACATTCAATTATGATGTATTAATTCATATCAGCGTCGCAACTAATTGTAAGTTCCGACCCGACAAATAGTACATAATATTAATTGATAATCATTATACGTAAACTAATCTAGCTTAATAAATTATTTATTAATTTAGCGCAACAGCGTAACGACGAAGAAAATGATACACGTTAGGTATTAAATACCTTTTCCATAGATATAGATTTTCAAGATGTCGTTTTCATATATTGTGCTCACTTAAACCTTCCACGTAAAAAGAGTGCTTTGCACCTCTCTTATATTATTTTATATCTAAAGAGCTCACACTTTATGGTATGGCATACGTCTTGTAGATATCTGTTTTTATGATTGTTAGACATATTTCAAGTTTATCATAATTTTGTCCGAGGTACACTAGGCCAAACTCACTGTGATTTGCTACAGTAATTTAAAATACGTAAAATTATAAAAAAATTATATTGTTATATAATAACACTCCTTTAATATTACTAATACCATAAACAATTTTTTTTTCTATTCCGAAATGTACTTTATTTGCGGTTATTCGATAAGATTCTCACCTTGGTGAAAGGGAGCTTTGTAGACGGAGTTATAGATGTATGATAGGTACCTAAACGAGATCACTATTGGATCCCATAAATAATTCATTTTCTACTCGGTGTAACTACAGCTTTATAGAGAACTTTCATAGTAAAAGTACATATCTCTATGTACCATTTATGATACTAGACTAACCGACGTAAAGTCAGGAAATGGGTAATTAACTGTACGGTAATTTTTTAGGGGAGTAACATAGACTTATACAGAAAAATACGATATATATATATTTATATTAAATACACGACTGTTCAATTTATGAGTAGAATTTTAATATATCATTTAATCACCTTTTATTGCTCGTTTTAGTTACGGGGATTAGAAATTGTGAAAAATATAAACTTAAAAGATAGTATATATAAGTATAATATAATTATATATTCGGGGATATAATAAGTATAATATATCCCCGAATTTTGTTTTCACGTCTAAGAAGATATGCTGTGAAAGTTTTTCTATACAATTTTTTCTTTTTCAATTCTATTTCAAGATTTTTAAAATAAATTATGCTCACATTCTTTGACTTTTCAGATAAGTGGTTTTATTTTAAGTTAAAATATAAATCAAAATTTTAAAATATGCATCTTCTTTTACACTACAAAGAAGTAATTTTTAAGTAACCGTTCTATACGGAATCTTAAAAAAATCAAAACGTAAGAACAAAAATAATATCATCTTAGATATAGCAAAAGAAAAAAATATATGAATCACCTCACTCGTAGACTCTGATATGATTTAAATGTTTCATTTCTAACAGCAGTGGCCTCATACACTTTAGAATCAGAGACACAGAAAGAGGGACACACAAAGTTGCGCTTCTACGATCGAAACTAGCAGCTTATCCTCTTTTTAACCCTCTGTGGTAGTAAAGTCACTTAGGTCCCCGACACCTTTAAGGATCAAAAATCATATAAATATTAATAAACCTATATTATTTCTGACGTTTCATAGATTTGTATTTTTTTTCTGCGTCGGGGGTTTTAAAATATTAAATTATTTTTTTTGTTTCAAATGCTCATAACTGTAAATTTAAGTGTATTTAATAAAAAAATAACTAACTTAAAAATTGTATGCTTTTACAGACCGTATTTTTTTAAACTTGGCTTATTCTAAAATACTTTTCACCAATATTTTTTTATATTTTTTTGATAAAATAAATTACATAGGCACCCCCTAAAGTGCATACTCTCAATAAGTATATGTTCACTCATATGTGCACTCTTTCAATAAGTATATCTTATTGAAAGAGTGCATATGTTAAATTTGGTCATGACTTAAAGAAATTAATAGAATTTGCAAATCATCAATTTTTTTTCGTATTAACCAAAGTTGTTTCAACGGCGGATCTAGAAGTGAATATTTGCGTCTTTTTTACACGTACACAAATCGGCAGTGGTAAGTGAAGTGTACTACTCACCGACATATATGTACCCAGGTACTAGACGTGAAGATCCCTTTATATTGTACAGCGCACGTAACGCAAACGAGAATGGCCGAACGCGTCCGAAGATACTCGATTGCAATTTTGTGAGGGTTATTCTCGTACCGTCCGACTTTTAGTCTCATGAGACAATATCAAAGAAACATAATTATGTTTCTAGTCAAAACGTAATTTTGTATAATGAAAGTTGGTATGTCTCATATTATTCTGGAAAATTTTAATATTTTATATGGCTTTTGAGAATACAGAATTACGTTTTCGCTAGAAAAATATTGAATGTCATCGATAATATGTCATGAGACATAAAGTGAAGTGGTTCGAGAATTACCCCCCTGCTTCCTTTGACCTTTCAAAATATGTGTCTGAACCGCTACGCTGAACGAAATAGCTAAAAGGGTATGTGTACAGCAATGTAATAGGTTGAAAAGAGATGAAATGAGTATTATCGTGATGCTTACCAACTAATTCAATTTATGTGAAACCGTCAAATTTGAAGTTGTCAAAAATGTAATTATTAAAAACTAAATTAATAAAATATTATGAAGTTACGTGTAATAAGTAATCCCGACCGCCTTTTTAGACTTCCAGATGTTGTTTATGCACTTTTTAGAAGCACAAGACGGCATTTTTCTCAGATAGTTTTCCAAAATACAAAATAATCTCAATCGGGTGCACTGACACACGGTTCACACGCGACTGTATTCAAGTCATTCAAAGCACCGCGATCTGGACGACTTTCGTGCGGAGTTTCATACTGTAGTACGTACAGTCTATTACCCTAGGTACATATAAGTCGGTGGTACCACTAGTCATTTACTCAAGCTGGTCGCCTTTTGTCAGCGTCTTAAAATTGAAATTCTATGGTTATAATTTATTATTGTTGATCATAAATGAATATATGATTATAAATTGCAAAGAAAACGACGTCAGATGTTCTACGTCCTATAAAACTAGGTTATAATAAATAAATTCTTAAAAACAATGTAATATTGTTGACGCTGTCTAAACACTTTTTTTGAGTACATTTGTATAAATAAATTGGTACATAACCCGGGTTTGATTCGAAATCCCGAAAGTTCAAAATCCCGAATTCATCCGAATGTTCACAAACTCGAAAATTCAAAATCCCGAAAACTCTCCACGCGAGTAATATAGATATTATTAAGTGCCGCTGGTGTTTTATAATTTTAGTATGGTGGTTAGAAACAAATTAGAAATGGGTGAAATTAATTTCCTTAGATTCCATTACAATCTTACATATACATATATCACCGACATATATTGTACATGTATATGTTGGTGACATACAAGTGAAGCTAATAAAAGGGCTTTAAAAATATTTTATTGCTAATTTTTAGAGTTTCGGGATTTTGAATTTTCGGGATTTTGAACTTTCGGGATTTCGAATCATACCCCATAACCCGACTTAAAACGCGTTTCAAAACCCATTAAACTAACATTTGATTGCTAAAGAAAATGACTAATAAAACATAAAAAAATATTATTATGAAAAATTATTATTATTATTATTATTATGAAAAAAAAATGTGTATTAGTAACTATTTCAACGCAAAAAGGGTATATACCTATAGCTCGAAGCCACCGAGAATATGAGCCAACTTAAATTGCGAGCCCGCGCTATCGCCTGGTAACAGTACGAGTCGGTATTATAATAAAATAGCCTAACTAAACGGACGAACTTTTATCGCTTGTCGCAGTAACGTGGTTCGTTAAACGGGCACATATTATATAACTCAGTAACTACCATGATTATTACTTTTAGAAAAACCTGTAGAGTCTCAGAACATGCAAAAGTGGGATTTTCACAAATCATTTACAGGCGTTAAGGTACTACGTGACGTTATTTTACATGTGACCGCATTAAAAAAAATATTTTGTCATTTACTTGTGGAAATGATCCCGAACATTTCTATACTCAGTTAATTTTCGAAGAAGAATATTTAAATTTTATAAAAGTATGAAACTTCTACACAGAAAAAAAAAAGAAATCTGGTATGAAGAAAATATAGTCTTCAAAATATACAACCGCACCCGCATATCGCATATTCTTGTACCAATGCAATTTGGATTGATTTAAGAATTCTTTTTCTTTTGTGCACACATAAAGAAAAAAGGATTCTTATGCCATTGCAAATTAAATTGGTCCAAGAATATGCGGTATTTGTAAATATCGAAGACTATATTTTCTTGATACAAGAATTATTATTTTTTTGTGTATGAACATACTAGGTTATTAATTAGAGTTGTTGTAGAGTTAAGTGTTGACATATGGGCGTGAAAATATGTAGTGTAGTTGACAGATATATTAAAAAGTTACAGTTGTTAAGAAAATATTGAAACATATTTATACCACCAAATTCACGTTTCACTATAGTTGTTCGTGGCTTCGGTGTAGAAATCTAGTTATTTTTTAATTATTAAAGATCTAATTTCGTCTATGAATGTACATAGAGGTATTGCGTCGGTACAACAAAAATGTGAGCAAAAAATATACGTTACAAATGAAATATATACACCACTTGATGTTTTGACATAGCACTGTAAAGTTGAATTTAGTCACGTAAAAATCGCATTAGAAAAATAAATCAAAATTCGGAAATTAAATTTTATATATTTAATTGGAAAAATTATCTGTCTAAGCTCTATGTTTGCCATTTTGCTCAAGTTTTCAATTATATCGAAGATGCCTAAGTTTCGATCGTAGTCCGACCGGCGACGCCGGCGACACGGCAAGAAGGTGGTGTTTATTTTACAAAGGATGAAACTTTCAGGATTCATTGCTCATAACGTTGCCCTAAAAATAGGTTACCATATATTGCGACAAATATGAAATATAAAAATTTATTTTTTTCTGTTAATAGAGGATTTCAGTGTTATTTTGGTTTTAAAGTCATGCTTTAGTTCGATGAGCCGATAACCCAAAAAAAAATCAAAGTATGGAGTGCCAGTAAGTTTGATCCGATTTTGAAGCAACTTTACATGTTTAAATATAGCTCTTTATACTCAACGGTTTGCTATGAAGAGCAATGCCCATTTTCAAATATTAAAAAATGCCATAAATTGACAATAACTAGATAAGTACCAAAATATAGTTTTACTTTATTATTTCAATAAAACAAATCATTTAATCACTAGACATTTCATTTATTAAACGCACACTTTGCTCCGTATTACTAATACCTTGTAAGATGACTTAAATTTTTATGTACGTAGAATGTCTCACTGACCAGATGTGGTGAAACGGGATCCCTACGTGTAAAGCCAAACAATATAGCCAAATTCGTTTCAGATTTAAAAAAAATTGTTACAAATGACGTAGATTGATTGATGTTCCAATTGAATAACCATCGAATGAATATGATTACTGTTGTGTGGCTAAATCTGATTTTTAAAGTAAGAGAAACGAGACGAGGAAAAATCGATTTATATATTTTGTGTCAAATGTTTCATAGCTATTTAACTTATTTACCGTTACACCGATCATATTTAAATAAAGTTTTTTATTAACTTTGAAAGAGCAGCCAACCCTCATAATCGATAAATCCAATAAAAACGATCCTATATAGTACGGATGTGCGGATCCAAGTAGGTTACGATTGAAAAAAAAAGAATGATTAATTGAACGTCAGATTAATTAAAACCTTTTTAATATATCGTATTTTCTCCACTTTTCAGACATAATTTATTATATCCTGATATGTAATGCTTAATTTTAATTAGAATTTTGGTGTTTATGTGATGTTTGTATATATGTATCAATGACATTATTATGACCAAATATTTTTGTGTATTGCTTTTTTCTAATAAATAAATAAATAAATAAATAAATAAATTATTAGGGCGCCGCCCTACTGCTAAAAGTATCTAACTACTTTACATTTGTATCGAAAGTAAGAATCACTTCTCCGACGTATCAGATTTTCCATAGGATACTTTTGTTGGTGACTATTTTCACGGACTATTCTAAGTACATTTCCTAAACGTATCATCCTTAAACAAACGAGCTCCATTTTCTTACTCTCACCCCTCGGCCTATACCGCTAAAGATTTCGCTTGTTCCGCTGTCATTAATATATCAAATATTATTCTGTAGAGCAAATTTAATTGGTATAATTTTCAGGTGGCAAAATATACTTTATAATTTTTATTTTAACATAGAATCAACCATGTTTATATCGAAGGTATCCAACATAATCTTGAAATATGTCACAAGCGTTGAATTTATTACTTTGTGGACACAATACGTCCCAACAAAGGCGTTGTCAAAAAAATGCTGGTTCCTTTCAGGGGAACACGTGAGATACTAAAGGAGGCTTTTTTTAAGTAAATGAATAATTGTTTTAAAAATAGCCAAAATATTAATATTACTTAAACAAACTAACAGCTGAGCTTATATTCATAGATTTCTATCACCTAAGTAGTCTGATACTTTATAATAAGCTTTTGTATAAAGCTTTCTTCATAACTATTTTTATTATATTTTTAGAGCTGTATTTTTTTGCTTTGCGCCCTAGTTTATAAATTGCACGAAAATCCTGCTTCTGCAACACAAAGATTGTGTATACATTAGTAGCATGTTCGCTGTCATAAGTCATAAAACTGTGGAAATCGCTGAAATATACTTACCTCACGGTTTATATGTATGGAAGGGAGTTAATCCGTTTTACAGGGTAAATTGTAGAACCGTGGCTTTTCGCCAAATTAGACATATGGTATTACATTGCAATTTCACATCTGGGTAATTCCCGACAACATGTTGGAATCCACGAGATCCCATTTCTCGTTTTTAATAACAATTTCAATGAGTATCTGATTGACATTTATTTAATAACAAATTATTGGCCATGAACCATTCGACTATTTTACAGATCGTATTGTTTACAATGTCGTAGGTGAAATGGTTTCTGTTAACTTTGTATAACGTATTAAGAATCACCAGTTACAATACAATTTCTTAACAGAAACTAAAAACAGATGTTTTTCAACATATATTTTTATTGCCGTAAATATTTTTCTGTTTTAGCTATAGGAACGCACAATACATTTTTGTTTAATCGTGCAAATATTTATACGTATAAACGAAAATGTTCAACGGTATGACATTGAACGTTATTTTACTGTAATAAATTAAACGTCGTAAGTTACGTTATAAATGTTACTGTTGAAGAGCCAAATAAATAAATAAATAAGGGTTTACTGTAAAATTCCAAGCCAATGACACGTCGTCGTCGTTCTATTTTAAAATTTTTATTTTGCAATCGATTTTAATTTTGTATCAAGTATGTATTTATTTTATACTTATTTTTTTTATTAAGTTTATTATTTTAAAATCAGTTAACTAACCTATTGATAATATGTTTAATATTAAATAATAGTGTAATAAAAGTTTTATTAATTTATCCGTTTTTTCTTGAATTCATACGAAGTTGCCGCCTATTTTATATATATATATAAATATATATATATATATATTCGTGGCGGAATGTGCGCCATTAAATACAGTTCAGGATAACACCGTAATAAATATATTCTATATTAAAATATCTTCTGCCACAAGTACCGCTACAAATTCCGTGAGTTTGGACAAAACTCTTATTGTTATTAATAATTAATTAACGTAGTATTGATTTAAAAGTTATTTATGATCGAATCACTATATTCCACTCAATGAGTCCATCAGCAAAAATTCCCCCCCCCCTTTCCTCCTTTGCTACGAGCACAAAACTTGTAGACCTTTCTTCTAGAAACAGTGAGCAAACTATATGGTTGTTTGTACCTAATAAATGATCAGTAATGTGATACAATAAGAAAGGGATCGTACATAAACACCTGAGGCTCAAATAAGGAGGCACGGAGTTGGCATGGCATTGCGGTCCATCAAGAGAGGGAGGACGGGTTATTATTATGTATCAGGCAAAGTGTATCCTGTGTGTGAAATATTCTTGTAATATCTTAATTATCCTCGTACATTCTTATTATATATATTAAAAAATTATTCTCGTAATAATGATTGTTGAACTCTTCTAACCAAGATTACTGTGCCGGTTACCGCTATTGCTTTTACTGAAACCATGTAAAGCTTTTATAATCTTTAGTAAGAAATATAACGTTTAGTTTCTTGTTTAATATTAAATTCAAAACACTCGAGTTTCTTTTTCAAAACAACTATTTTTTATGTTAAATGGGAGAAAGGGTTAAGCATTGATCCTCAGCACGCACGTATCACCTATAGAAATATAGGAAGGGTAAAAAAGTGGCCTAAAATCATTGAACATACATAATAGGGTACCTATTTACTATTTATGTCTAAATAACCACCGCCCAATAGCTTTATTTCACTAAAAGCTGAAGGCAACCTTCGCGTCCCCTAGCTTAATATATTATTTAATAAGAGCGCCGTAATTTGTTTTCTTTGTAAGCTCACCGAGTATTGAAATTAACTCCTAAAATACAATAATTAAGTTTTCAATGCGGGTATTTATTTATCTGTGCAATGAAAACGTTTATTTTCAAAAGTTTATAATTTGAGCAATTAAGTTTTCTACAGATTAAATAAGCTTTGTGTATGTACTTGCGACGAAAACCGTATCTTTGCAAGAAAAAAATGCAAATTTTTCTTGATGGTATAATTTAAACAGATGATCAAAAAGAATTACGAATTTAAAAAGTTTTTAAATTTTCATATTTTTCTGCAACCTTACTATAATATACTATTTCCTGGTAAAAACATTTTAGTTTTTGAATTTTTAATGTGTATATTCATGTGTACATCACTTGTTAGATAAAATGAATAAGTAAAATCTTTATTTCGGCCGGGTTTGCAATATTTTATGAATTTTAAAACTTCAGAACTATGTACTTTAAGGAAATATGTGTGCCAAATCATCATTTGATACAACTAACCGTTTAGAACTTAGAATTCAGATTAATAATATTTCATCACGTCTACTGATTCCCGTGTAAAAGCCCAAAAAGGGTACATGTATTTGAAAGCGAAATCGACATTCCTGCGTCTATACAACGATATTGCGGTTGCCAACTTCCTCTTTCAATATCGACGCTGTCGGCAAATGTGAAAGCTTAATTTACCGAGTAATATGTCAAAACATCAGCCACGCACATATTGAACCTCCACAGAAGATTTGATAGTCAAAATATAATCTGCTTGTCACCGCGAATACTTGGAATGGGTTTCCACTCATAACCGCATGCGGCAGAGACGTGCGGCAGTGCAGTGCGTCTGCCTTGAATTTGTAATGGCATTCGGTTCCCAGCAGACCTAGCTACTTAATAAAAAAAATACTCATGGAGACGCAAAATAAACATTATAAAATTTTATTTCTGGCCCTCTAACAAGAAAAAATAATATTTTTTTTTATAAACCTTTCAAGATAATGACATAAATTAGTCATAAAAATAGTTTCTTACAACTTAAATAAATCAATTCTGTATATCCGTAAAAAAATCGACAGATTTCGTGCCTCACACGATTATCGAACACATTGAAAATTAACCTGATAATATCATCTTTTAGTAAATCAAAAGAAAAAAAAAATTCAACAGTGTTAATTATGAAGTTGTATTAAAATACACATTAATGTAGTTGTATAAAAAAAAAATTAAACGAAATTATAAACTAATTTCGATGTCGATGCTTTATTTGACATTCCTTAAAATATCATTTTTTATTTCAGTTTTTTTATTTTTAGATATTAAATTAAATCAATATTTTGTGTTATTAATTTAAAAAATGTGATTTATTTTTTAATAAATATTTTATTTTGTTAACAATCAAAACTGCTGGGCCCACGAGTTCCCACCCTCTTTTTCGCGTTTTAAGATATCAGTACTCGAAAATTGATTAAAATTTACTAAATATTTAATTTTGAACACAATACGTAACATAATGACCAAAAATATATCACCAAATTTTTTTTTTAACTTTTTTTTGATGACTCACCTAGACATCACAATTATTATCCGATTTTTATTATTATAAGTTTAAACTGTAGCCGATAGAATACTCCCGAGAGCTTTTTCTTATTTTTTCTATATCGGCCTTAGTTTCCAAAATATCAAGGCCAAAAGTCGAAATAAAATAAAATCTTAGTTTTATTTTCACAATTTTTGTCATAATTTTTACTTTTTGACTTTTTCAAAAAAAAAATATCTTGTAGCCCTTATCCTTACGCATCTTTTGAGACCTGTCATAACATCACAGCTCTAAAACTTTTCGAGATATTGCCGAATCTCACTATTTACTAAAACCCACGCCTATACCGGCGCATTTAAAAAAACATTTTTAATATTAAAATCCTGAATGAAGGCTTCACGTAGGTTAGGTCATCTCTGTCTACTGCACATTATTTAACTACACTATATTTAAATATGAATTGGTCTACCAGTGCAGTTATATCATAAGTACAGACCCCAAGAGTGCAAGTCCGACTCAAGCTTAATTTAATTTTCCTAAAAATAACTGATTGATAAATAATATACTCAGGAATCACATTTAAAAAAAACTTTAATTTTACATACTGAAGCATGTTGTTCTTCATCTTTTACCGTAAACCTCAGCAGAATATGAATACCTGTTTGACTTTTTCGCACCTTATGCTATTAATCACATCAACCTAATTACGGCGCACATTTTCATGACAACCTTGACACATTACTTGAGTCAAAGTATCCGGTTTCACTGAGAGCATCATCCGCACAAATTGCAACCATTTTGCGTCCCCGGAATGCTGTTATAGTTTAACCGATAGTCCCTTTGCTTAATGGTTAGGATTATAATTATTATTGTATTAATCGAGATATTTGAAGTTATGGCATTGTAACCACAATGATAATCTCCGTGATGCAAAAGCTTAGAAACTATATTAGCTTCCGATTTCGATAATCAGTTTAATATATAGTTATTATCCAATATCGTTATTTACAAGTAACTACTATCCAGACAGTTGAATAAATAGATACCGTACCCATACCATTAGCTCATTAGTGCCCCGCTGCAGGGCTTAGGCCTCCCCTGGGATTGATGGGTTTGAAGCTTCATTCACTACGCTGCTCCAGTGCTGGTTGGTGGATTTTAATAACTGCAATCTATTGATATCAACCGAGACCGACGGCTTCACGTGCTCTCCGTGGCACAGTCAGTGGCAGTTATGTACATAAGATAGAAAAACCTCATTGGTAGGTACATGCCCTGGAATTCGAACCACAGGCTTCTAAACATGAAGCGGACTCGCTACCACTCGGCTATCACGACATATAATAGATAGATAACATCCATCCATCCATCAGCCCTTTTTATACCCCACTTCAGGGACTTAGACCTCCCCTCAAGATGAAGGGGCTTGGAGCTTAAATCCACCACGCTACTCCAATGCGGGTTGGCGGGTTGTAACGACCGCCATCTATTGTCAGCAACCGGGACCGACTGCTTAACGTGCTCTCCGAAGCACGGAGTCAATGATAGTTAATGTACTTAAATTGAAAAAAAATAACTCATTAGTACAAGCCCGGATTCGAACCATGGCCACATGGCCTTTTAAATTTGAAAAATTGGTTCGCTGCGTTCGGGCTATCACGACACAACGCACTCATAAACATGCATAATGTTAACTAAAATATCAAAAACCTTCTTTATTTCTTTGTGTAACTTTGCGGTACTTGAATTAAGTTTCGTGATCTTGATCTGTTTTCTTACGAAAGCGCTCTATAAGTTTCCTCTAGCGCTTGCGACAATCTCGCAAACTTCTTATGGTGTTCGGTCAAGCTAAATTACTGGTCGTTTGTGAAATTTATAACTCTGTCTGTAACACAACTAACAAGTTACGTGCGACACCGAAGCTTTCGATTCAATCGTGGTAGGTATCTACAACAAATTACCAAACTAACTTTGTTATTATATTGTTTTTGTAAGTTTTGGAATAAGTTTTATAGGCTATTTTGTTGTTGTAGGTATTTCGATTATAATGGTAAGTAGATAATGATTACAATATCTTTCGTATACTGTTAAAAATTTATTTTTAATTAAAAATGAAATCGTGTCTAAGCCACGTGCCACCTTCACGTGGATTATGGTAACGATTTGTCAGAAATTAATTTTGTGACAAAACTTAGGAAGACATATCAAACTAAATAAAAAAATGTCTACAAAATAAATAAAACAAAATGAAAGAGTAAAGAAATTGTTAGAAAAAGAAAATTTTATGAAGAGAAATTCAGAAATCAAAGTCGCAAAATGAATTTTTGAACGCATCCTGTTTGACAGGTACGAACAGTTTGTATGGGAAAATAAAATTATTATTTTTAATATACTGTTGTTTTTTCTAACAATTTCTTCATATTTTCTCACCGTTTGAACGTTCCTTGGACTTGATTTGATTTGAAAGATTTGATTTTTCGTTTGTTACCGATGAACTCAAAAACTATTTGAATGATTTAAAAAAAATTCACACTTAGAAAGCTACATTATCAGGAAGTGACATGGGTTATATTTTATTTTCAAACTAGCTTTCCGCCCGTTGCTCCACTCGCGTGGACCACACAGTTGTACTACTAGTTGGAACCAAATGTTTTACACAGATATATTTTATAAGCTGACGAGTGATATAGGCTAGGTACTTTTTATCGCGAAAAAAAGGGGTCCTGATACAACTGTGTAGCGCCGCGGGCGGAAAGCAAGTACGTACTGATTAATATTTATATTGATGTTATTAGGGTGATTTCAAAAGGGTTTAATTAAATCTAAATTGAACAATTAAAATAAAAAATATATTTAAGTTCAATTGATTTTTGATATCTTGATTGATTGATTCTTGAGATTGATTTTTGGTGCTTTTCCTTCTTGTACCTACATATCTCTAAATAGTACCTATAATACAAAGTCGCTGTTCGGGCTCATTTCTGTTTCTCCGCTTACTATAAAACATACAACGGATTCTGATACAGTTTTCATTGTCATATAGACAATTTCTCCCGGAACCTATATATAATAATAATAATAATAACACACACAATCACAACAACGTCTTGGCCTCAAACTAAGCATTAGCTTGTATTTTGGGTACCAAGCGAAGACACCACATACATATAACAACCAAGACCCGATGCCAGTATTAATATCCATCATATAAATACTGACCCGACCTGGGATTCGAACCCGGGACCTCCAGCTTCGCAGGCAGGGTCGCTGCCCACTAGGCTAAGCGGTCGTCATATATGTATCATATATGCATATTGTGACGCCTACCTACAATAGCACGTCGACAGGTCATCGAACTTACTAGAGAAATTTCTACAGCCATTCAAAAAAACCAGATAGAGAATTAAATTCCAGGAATTTAAAATATGAGACGGTCTTTTACAAAGGAATACTCGCAATAATTCGAAAAATCAACGCTCATTTTTATTAGGCGCCATGGCGCTTACTTTGTCGCCACGGTCAAGAAATATAAATGTAATTGATAAATTAAAATGTTCGAGAGATAGAATATTCGCGACGATGACTCGTGGAAAGGAGAGGGCTATCTATATAAGGCGATGATCAGAGTCGAACGAAGAGATTTTTGGAAGTAAGTCAAGCGCGATAAGTTGCAAAGAGCGGAGTGCTATAACGGTGTAATTTGTGTTCGATATTTTTTGCTCTTAAATTATTTTGTGATTTGGTCTTGTAATAAAGTAAAGTGAACTAAAATTAGTGTTTTAGTGCATCAGCAATATCCGAACCAGTAGTCCGTAACAATATTATATTTATAGAAGATAGAGGAAAGTCGATGTTTTGAAAATATATTTTCGGACGCTTACGCTAATGTTACTCTAAAGCTAACAACGCTGGCTAAACGTTATGGCATACAACAAAATGATATACGTATTTACTACGGAAATATATTTTTTAAAAAGGCATATAGAAAAGTCCGCGATGGTATATGTCTATCTCTTAAGGATAACCCACGGTAATCATTTTTATGTATGAGAAAGCGTAAAAGAACATGGGTTTTCACCTTAGTCTATGAAGAAGCAATTAAGGATAATTTGATATATGTGGGTATTGATGCCGACCAAGCGGGTGGGATTGCAGGTGATCATTAGCCGACCTGATATTAAAAATATTCATATTATGTTTACAAATCAATTCTCGTTATTACCGAAATGTGTGTCGTGATAGCCCAGAGCGCAACGAACCTGTCTCAAATTTATAAGGCCCCACAGGGCCATGGTTCGAATCCGGGCGAGTACCAATAAGTTTTTCTGACTTAAGTACACAATATCACTGACACCGTGCTTTGGTGGTCACGTTAAGCAGTCGGTCCCGGACGCTGTCAATAGCTGACGGTCGTTACAGTTCCCAACCCGCAGTGGAGCAGCGTGGTGGACTTAAGCTGCAAACCCCCCCCCCTCACTTTTGGGGAAGCCTAAGCCCCTTCAGTGGGGTAAAAATGGGCGGATGATGATGATGATGACCGAACTCTACATGTAACAGGCACACTTGCTAAATTCGACGACTTAACGCCGCCAAATGTAATTTTTATCTAGTTTAATTTATTTTCATCGCTATCTGCCTTTCTTTAAGTATGTAATTAGTTGTGACGAGTAATACACAAAGGCCGTTTCCTTGTTGTCCTACTAATTTGTCCTACTAGTAGGACCACGTCGAACTAGGCTTCCTCGTGGTCCTACTATCATTACAGAGTAAAATAATTAAATGATTTTTTTGAAGTAATGAAGTACAATCGTACCCGAACATTCTATAAAATATTTCTGAACATAAAATTTTCTTGGTGTATTTAATTTTAATAATTAATTATTTGGCATGAAATAAAATATTTAAATATTTACTTATTTGCTTTAATACAAATAATGATATTTGTCCTACTAGTAAGACAAATTAGTAGGACCACGAGGAAACGCCCTACACAAACACCTTGGCACAATACAAATATTATTATTATTATTATGGCCATATGCGTCCCGCCCATCTCCAATGACTCAAATGTGATAACTTTGGTTTTCGAAACAAACGACCAGCATTACTCCTGTATTGAAATAATTTCAAAGCAACTCGTAAATTTTTTTTTATCGACTTTCCATGTACTATTAAGAAAATCGGACTGGATCCAAATTTTATAGGCAGAATGTTTTCGAGTCATTTAATTTTACTATTCGGTCTCCACTCTCCACTCGTCTAATGCGGGCGCCAGACTTAGCTTCAAATACGCAAACACCTACAAAGTCTCAAAGTGTGGCACTGGAGTTTGAGCATTTGTTCAGAGTTTGATCGCACAATGCCATGCGTTGTCGGTTTCATCATCAAAGCGTTCAAAGTTCAAACTTTGCGTAGCCCGCCACACTTTAAAAGTTTAGATGCACGTGCGTCGCTGAATGTTGATCGGAGCGGTCATATTTGTCAATTAAACACAAGTAATCAACTAATAATATGAAAGGTCACATGAAATAAATAATTAAAGGCACTCAGCCGTCCAATATCTTTAACAGCCATCTTTGTAATGAATGTTGCAAAACAACTCTGGCAGGCGTACATCATCATCATCATCATCATCGTCATCATCAGCCCATTTTTACCCCACTGCAGGGGCTTAGGCCTCCTCCAGGGTGAGGAGGGGGGCTTAGAGCTTAAGTCCACCACGCTGCTCCACTGCGGGTTGGGAACTGTAACGACCGCCATCTATTGATAGCGTCCGGGACCGACTGCTTAACGTGCCCTCCGAAGCACGGTGTCAGTGATATTGTGTACTTAAGTCAGAAAAACTCATTGGTACACGCCCGGATTCGAACCATGGCCTTATGGGGCCTTATAAATTTGAGACAGGTTCGTTGCGCTCTGGGCTATCACGACATGGCAAGCGCACAAATGCATCAAATATGTGTGCAGTTTGAAAAAAAATTTCCCAAACATTTGATCACATGTCTGGCGCCGGCATTAAACGCTTGAAACAAGTGACTAAAGATAAGAGAAGTAAATAAAAAATTTAACCTATTCTCATAATTTCTGGTTGTGATGATTTTATTGCCAGCAGTAAAATAATAAAAAAAGTGTATGCTCGGAGGAAACGTCTTTAGACTTGGTCTTCGCATAATTTTAGAATTTAACTACATTTAATGGTAGAGTAATTAAAACGAGCGAGGGTTTCAAAAATTTGCTGTTCCACCGTCAATTAAGGTCAGAAGGATGATGGATTTATAAATATTCAAATGCTCATAAGCCAATTTACCTTGTCAGAGATTTGCATAAAACCTGTTCGTTGGTTTCAGTCTCTGAAACGGAGAAAAACCAAGTTAACTAAATATATTAATACTTAGCTTCTTTAAATTCTTCTATTTATTTAATTAAATATTATTGTTTCATAACCATTCCATTCCACTAGCTCATTATGTCTCAGTGCTGGGGCGTAGGCCTCCCCCTCCAGGGTGAAGGGCTTGGATATTTTAATCCACCATGCAGCTCCAGTGCTGATTGGTGGACTTTAACGACTGCCATCCGTCAATGGTACCCAGAACCGACGGCTTAACGTGCTCTCCAAAGCACGGAGTCAGTGATAGTTATGTATTAGTTCGTAGCTGATAGTTTCGTAACCACAGTGTAAATAAATTTGACAGCGGCGTTTGGTTTTAACAGAGTCAGAAATGTCACTTCCAGAATCGAAAATGTCAAACGCAATTTTGCGGGGGTGAAGACAGGCACGCGGGGATTTCGCGGGACCTCGCGGACTGAAACTCGCCACCTTACACGTATTTTCATGTTCGTAACGAATAATACTAGAAAATTTACCTAAATAATGTTATTTACTGTTTGTATAACCAGTTTGTATACATATTATACAGGGTGAGATTTTAACAACCAGCCAAATTTTGTCTAGATGTTAGGTATCACCAATAGACCTCATTACGTAAATGAAAAATATAGGTTACATTTTCAAAATAAATTATTTTATCTACAGTTTTATTTTAGAACGTTTGGTTGCCTTCATAATGCTATAGTAAATGTACGCGCCTGAGACCTTGAACCGAAATGGGACGGCGCGCCGCCGCGGTGACTAGAGTTATTGTTTTTTTCGGAAAACGTTTGTGTAGTCATATTTCAATATTTTTCTATTAAACGATACTAAAAGGAAACACGACGGCCATCGGTATTTTACCAAAGATCATTACATTAAAATTTGGATGGTGACTAAAATCTCACCTTGTATATACAATGTGTTAATTAATTAAATAATCGTTGTATGTAAATTGAAATGTGTTTTGTTTAATGACATTTATTCTGTGAAATAAGAATCAATTAATTCAATGACATAATTTATCTGTTTAAATTTTGCTTTATTATAATTAAAAATATTTTAATTACATAAATGTAAAACCTATAATTATTATAATATTCTTATATTGTCTTATATAAATAAATAGATGTTTAAAACATGTTGATAAGTCAATGAAATTTTTAAAAAAATCTGTAATAGCTAAGTGAAGAATTTATGTAACATAAATGTTCGTTGTACTATAATAATTAAAATAGAAAATTAAATTGTGTTATATATTTGTATACGAGCCTTTTTATTTCCATTGTCCTTCCACAAAGATTTAAAGAAAAGATTTCTTTTATATTACAATAAAGACAAATTCAGGAACAATGAGTGTTTTAAGAAGATCGAGTTATACTGACTGCATTGTGTGAACTGTGAAGGGCCAGATTATTTTATATTAAAACTGGAAATTGGGTCTCGACTCCAATTTATCACTCACTGGAGATTAAATGCACAAACAAGGACATTTTCATAATTTTTCTTTATAAGCCATGATAACAAAAGCTTTGAAGTATTTTCTTCAAGTCATCGGATATATCTACATATATTTCATATATTGGTCATTGTCTATTGAATTCCTATTATTTTACGAATAACTTGTAGCGGCAATATTTTACAAATTATTTAAGACTCTATTTTTGGTCCTGTTGGAAATGAATGGGTTTGTCCTGTTGGAAAGTAATGGCTTTGTCTAGCAGTGGAGTTCCTATCGCTGAGATGAGGATGAAGATATTTTTGTATTATTTAAGCTTCAACAGAAATCACATTCACGTATTCAAGATACGAGCTGTTTCCTTCGCTTTCAGCACCACTGGCTTCCGCGGTTTAGCCGTGAAAACGAAACCTACATGTAGACAGAGAAACTTTCGCGTTTATGTTACTAGTATGGATATAGACGAGTATGTACCTAATAATAGGGTTTAGTTATACGCGAGAATAAAATACATAAACAAATCAAAGTATTTATTTGTACGGAACCTTCACTTTTATGTACATGCAAACATGCATTTGGTTAGTTTTGTTTACCAATCTTTTATCTTCGAGATCATTTATTGGATCATAAAAGTGAAACTAGGGATTGTTCTTGTCAGACAAAACTCGGTATTTTAGGTAGGTTTTTTCAATATCGGACGAGTCTAACATGTGAATGAAAATGTAAAACTTAGGAATATATATTTTGTGATATTATATTTCGTGGATGTTTTAAAAATTAAGTTATAAATTAGATATAACAAAATAAATAAAATCAAATAAGGGCACGGACGAACGTCCGTGGTGTGTAAAGTAATTCAAAAAAAAAATACAAGTATAATAACTAACTTTTATATTCACCAAGATACATACACTCGTCTTTATCCTTCCAGTGCAGCATAGAGATTATCGATGTGCTGCTAACACACAGAGTACCTTTAATGCCGATTTTTTTTTACTGTACTGTAAGTGTATTGTAATGTAGTGTAGCTGATTTTATTTTTGAGTGTAAATATTACATTTAATAATATTGGATTTATTGTTCACTATTTTGACATATTTATTAAGCGGGGTAATAATAAGGGTAAGTAATATCTAAAAAAGTAGTTTAAAAATTCACCCACTAACCATTATAAATAATTTACCAGTGTTGGTTCTATTCTAGCGTAGTGGGTAGCGACCCTGCCTAGGAAGCTGAAGGTCCCGGATTCGAATCCCAGGCCGGGTCTGTATTTATATGATGAATTTTGATACTGGTATCGATATGTATGTGGTGTCTTCGCTTGGTACCCAAATGTTTAGTTTGGAGTCTACACGTTGTTGTGTTGTATACGTTATTATTATTAATCTTGCTCAGAATATAGAACCTAAAAACAATAACTATATTATTTACATATAAAAGGTACAGTTAATTTTTCATCCTCTTTTGTTTTCTATAATATAACTGATGAGGAAATAAATACTTTGTGTTTACGTCATGAGGCGTCAGCTCGATTCCGCCAAAAACTTTCAAAATGGAATAACAATTCATAAAGGAGCTTTCTCACTCTACATAGACTCACGGGCATGTTTTGTATAGCTTATAAATTTGTTTTTGTATACTGAAATAATAAGTATAAAAATGTTGAAACTTAGTGAAATTTAATAAATTACATGTGAACCCATTTACCAACTGAGGAGCAGTCCACTGACGTGTCATTTGAAATATGTTTTATCTGGCACCTTTGACAGTTATATGAGTTTTAATTCAAAAGAGTAATTTAATATAAAATAAAATGTTTATATTGCTATCCGTTGAATTTGCAAAGTAAGCGGAAGTGAGTAAGTAAGTAAGCGGAAGCGTGTACAACAAAAGCCGAGGATGAGCGATCTATTTTGCACCATGATAATGCACCATCACAATCACACAAAGCGATTCTGCAAGAGTTTTCAGGGAAAACTTAACAAATGCAATCAACCAAGCACCGTATTCACCTAATATGGCCTCATCTGACGTATTTTTTTTTCTAAAGCTAAAGTTACCACTTCAAAGAAGGGGTTCAAGGACTGGATAAAACGCTGGCGTAGTTGTATTGCAAGCGAAGGGGTTCAAGGGGGGGAGAAAGGCAATAAAATAAATAACGATGAATAATATAATTTTTTTTATTTTATAATCTCGATAACTTAAGTGCACTGTCTATAAAAAACGTCTTATAAAATGAAATAGGGCGTCTATAAATCACTTTTATTTTAGCTTCACGTTTGTGAAATATTTAGTCCTAAAGTGAATTTTTCCGTGTCCTCCAAACCCGGTGTTTCTGAAAAGACTCGCAAAAAAACTCGTAGCCAGACATTTTTTAGGATGTTCAATCAAACTTAGTTCCAGTAACATCAGTACATTAATTTCGGTATAATTTAAAAAAAAAAACTATTTATAATCGAAAAATGTGTGGTATGCGACTAAAACCATTAAAGCAAATTAAAGTTTTTGCCAACTGTTAGTTACAAAACATTTGGGTTCGATTGACAACGTTACAAAAGTCTGACCCTTTACGGGTTTATAGATTTAAATTGGGAAAAAAAGTCGTTATCAAGTCGAGCAAAATACATTTAATCAGTGCTTTTAGATCAATAACTCCAAAAAAGGTCTTTAAGCAGATATTATTAAGTAAGTTTAGATCGTATCTAGATTTAGATATTATACTAGTCCCTGAGAGTAACTACAAGGTAGTTATTGCTTTACATATATGATTATACACCGTGTTTGGCTGAACACAGTCCAAAAAATAAATAAATGGAGAGAACAGAGCTTACCGAACTAAAGAAATATTTTCAAGTACACAGATATGATTCTTGGAAAGTCTAGCGTCGGGCGTCCCCCGGCTCGATGGACCTGAAGACCTGAAGAGAACGACAGGTCGCCGTTGGATGCAGCAGCGGAGGATCGCGTCGCGTGGCGTGCCATGGAGGAGGCTTATGTTCAACAGTGGATAGGTAAAGGATGCAATGATGATGATGATACAGGTATGGCCCTAACAGTTTTTATGGCAGCAGATAAAAACACTTATAGTAAGCACTTTCATTTGATATCATCTCACACGATGTAGTTAAGAAAAATTTTTTATTTTCAACTTTGTCCTTCAAAAATTTGAATTCGTTTATTTACGCTATATGTCTATAATTGGGTCACCAAACTCTGTACACTTATATATGAATACCAATTTCAACTTTTTTCAGCTAGCTACAGACAGCTAGACAGGCACCAGAGTGATCCTTTATGGATTCCTTTTTTCATCTTGGATGTACGGAACTCAAAAAAAAAGTGCGTCAGGACTAATTATTCCTAAAATATTGAAATTGAAAGTTTATGAGTGGAGTGGAGGACGTAGGAAAACTTAAATTTTTACAACTATTACAGAAGAATAAATATTTATCCAAAAATTAACATAATTTTTGAGAATAAATTTCATAATACATATCTAAAAATATGACTTTTTAAATCATATCTCAATTTGTTTTTTAACCATATTAACAAATATTTTAAATTTACTTTTTTGAATAATAAAAAGGACCGTGTCCTCTCGAGCCCTTGTCCGAAATTTTTAGATTTAATTAGTAACTATTTTGAAATATTGAGTCACTAAATTATATGCTGTTGTTCCAATCCGTATACCGTGCGATTAACAAAACGGGGTGTAAAATGCAAAGTAAAACTTGTTGTTAGCTAGATTCGAACCTAACCACTTTGTCGTAGTGTCCACTTACATGATTTTGTAATTTTAGTCAATACGATTATAATAAATTATCGTGACTATTTCGATGGTTTCACAAAAAGACTAAGAAGGATGTATTAAATACCTTTTAGATGATTTTCTTTGCCAATGCAGTATGAAAAATAAATAGGTAATAAATAAAAAGTCCGCGCGAGTCGATTGCTCTAGGGCCTCGGGGCATACCTCGGGATCCAAGGTGAAATGAGTGGAATGCGTTGCCCTCTGCACTGATAACTCAACTATTCTGTGACTCAGCAACGTATCGGCTCTGCCTGGTGTTCGCCTGTGCGTGCACGCTCTATGGTCCAACTTCAATATTTGCGGGGTATCGCGAGGGTAAACCAATACACTGTCGATCGCTCTGATTGAGCGAGGATGCGTTGTACGGGGTTATGCGGGGGAGTATCTATCACGACTATCTAGTTTTTCAAAACGACGCCAAAAGCAAAATATATATTATGACATTGAAAATGTCTTTCAGATGGTCTTTTTATTGTAGAGCGAGGATAAAGATTATTTTTCGGCAAAAGAGGGACAAGATTTTTTTAAAGACGTATTTATACTACGCGAACCTTCAAAGTGTCAAAATCCATTAATCGAAATGAAAGACATATCAGTGTAATCATGTTTTCTTTTGAATGATAAATAGAAAATTACTCTCATTCTAGTATTATTTAAGATTGTCTTCTTTGAACGCATTGAGGCGTAAATTTTAATGCACTTATAAGGAAAGAGGACTCGACTGAGTCGACGTGTGCTTAGCGTGAGGCAACTCTTTATACTGAGAACATCGCTGTCTGTCCACAAATCTGTCCTGGCCTCCGATCAATTAGAGGCTATGGTAAAGCGTAGGGTCTTCCGCTTGCCTATTACGGCCGCGAGGTCTTCTTTCGCCCATCGTTTTGGTCAGTTTATTCGAGCGCATGTATATAACTCTGTAGGTAGACATTGTAGCCTAAAAGAAAAGTCAGTGTACGAAGCCAAAAGGATAATTCGTAACTGGCTGTCTACACTAAGTTATGATCGCACCGAAGACGTTTTAAATATTCAATCATGATATATTATATTACTTGATGACTGGGTAGTCGCTTCTTAATTAAATTGAGTTAACTTGTAGTGGTATTATTGTTAATATTTTTTATTAGTAATTTATAATCCTGTTTTTTTTTGTATTCTGGGCAATTGTAATGCTTGTTGTTTGCGTTGTTTATTGTATGCATGTATTGTTTGGAATTCAATGTACAGACAGACATGTGTTGCTTACTTGATAATGTAATATATGGCAACATCAACCATATGCGTAAATAACTGTTTTTGTATCATGTGTATGCGTATGTATGTATATGTATGTATATATCAATATGTATGCATTGTGTGTATTGTGTGTGACTGAATATGTATTTTGGATCTGTTAGTCACATAGTATAATAATTATTAATTTCAAAAGTTCGACTAATTGTCATTAGCTAAGTTATATTGGTATACCGTATTAGGTCCTCACGATACAGGCATGCTGCCTAGTGTGAGGACTACAGACACATACTTTCTGTTGTTAAATTAACTCTTTCTGCTATTAGCGAACCTATGGCTGATGTATTTTACTGCTTTTTTAAATAATTGTAGATCGCTAATCTGCTGTAAAATAAACTTTTTTTTTTTTTTTTGACTTACACATAACCTTTTGGAACGAAAGAAACACCGTAATGTGAGTCATGGCTACCAGTATGAAGTAATTTGTTGTATCTAAAAGGTTAAATACTATAATGTGTAAGTGGTCAAAACCAAAATCAGTTCCTTAATAAGATGGACATTATTTTTCCCAAATAAAAAATTACAGATAAGCTCAAAAGGTCATGATACTCGCGAATACGCAGATTACGAAAACAATATTATTTTTCAAAAGATGCGTCATACATAGATAATACGGCTGCCAACCTTAAAATAACCGAACTTTGCTGTCAAATTTATTTACTTTATGCCTAAAATTATAAAGCTACTCGTTTTTTAAGTAGTGGAGAATGAAGAACAATAAAATAATAAATTGAACGCCTTGCTCTTTCTTAAACTATTTAATTAAAACATGATTAAAACATTTTTATTTTTCTGTATAATTTCCATTATATAGAATGTAATTAGTTATAACATGGATTTTTTTTAATTCAGAGTACTTTTTAATTATAACGACCGAACGGCCGAGTGGTTAGAGACCCTAACTGCGGAGCCAACGGTAGCGGGTTCGATTCCCGCCCGGGACAAATATTTGTGTGTACGAACATGTTTATTTCGTTCCAGGTCTGGGTGTAAAATATTTATCCATGTATACATTAACCCACAACACAAGCATAATACTTGCTTACTTTGGGACTAGATGGCGCTGTGTGGGTTGTCCCATGTATGTATTATTTATTTTACTGAAAGTTGCATAGAGAGCAAAATCTATGGACTTTTGTGTGGATATTAATTTTCTATTCTTTTACTGACAAATAATTCAATATGTCATTTAATTAAAAAAATCCTTTTCAATACAATTTTTATGTTATCTCTCCCCGTATTAGTATTGAAGATGAGGTACGAGAATTTATCGAATTGTAACTCATTACTTTGTTATTATTAATACCTACGATGAACGACATCAAAAAGATTTTTTCTTGATCGACACCCCATTTTTAATGACCCTTGTATTTGTTCTACCCTTGGCTGTCCTCCAACCTCGAAATAATTGCAGAAATATCTCTCTAAATGAAATGTGAAGGATTTTTTTAATCTATAAAGTTGAAATTTATTGAAAACGTTTTGTATTTTAATACGCTGCTTTCTAGTTATATTATTTTATTACCTATCATGCTGCAATGAACTCACGTCTGTACTTGAAATATATTTTTGAAAAAAATATCGTGGTCGTCTAATGACATATTTCTGAAATTTAAAATGACGTTTTAATTTATGACGTAGTTTGTGGCCTACACGTTGTTGTGATGTATATGTTATTATTATTATAATTTTCTTGTTTCTTTGTTTGTTTGCCCTTCTTTCATTCACTTTCAATCACTGAACCGATTTCGGTAAATGTTACAGATTTAAATAGTTAAAATGATGGTTCTGCTGTTATGGTTATATCATGCTGTAATTTTTGGGAGTAAATACATTAAGGGGAAAATTGTAACATATTTTTTTTTAAGAAAAAAAAAATCATATATTATATTAATAATAATAATATATACATCACAACAGCGTCTAGACCCCAAACTAAGCATTAGCTTGTATTTTGGGTACCAAGCGAAGACACCACATACGTATAACAACTAAGACCCGGTACCAGTATCAATATTTATCATATAAATATTGACCCGACCTGGGATTCGAACCCGGGACCCTCCCAGCTTCGTAGGCAGGGTCGTTACCCACTAGACCAAGCGGTCGTCTATGTATTATTATGTTATATACCTAACATACTAATATAATTATTTAATGTTATCAAGCAATTTCCTTGAGTTCGTTTACGTGCGTGCGTTAGCTGTTCTCACAGTTCCACAGGCTTTCGCTCGGGGAAGGTAGGAGGGGTGGATGTACTAATTAGGCGCGGGTTAAGGTGTAAGATTCCTATTACAAAATCCAGTAGGATATGCAGAAAATCCTGTAGAAAATGCCCCATATACACCACCGTACTAATTAACATTTCAATAGCAGTTAACTGAGTGAAAGGAGAAGTTTTGTTCCACAGGGAAGCAGTCTTGTTGATAAAAAACTTGTAATTTATTTTAGATTAATGGGGTACCCTTAGATAGTAAAAGTTGAAGAACTTGCGTACTTACGGGAGATATTTCCTGCGTCTGAGGTACATACAAAGTTAACTTGCGATTCAGTTTCACTATCTAAAAAATATATGACAGAGCAAACCAAACGGCGATTCATTTAAATTGGGAGTAAGTTTACTAAGGGCCGTTTCAGGAGAGCAATATGACGGGGTGATATACGGCGAATGTCTGAAGCGGGTCCCAGGGTAAATAAAAGCTTTTGACGGAATTTTTTGATTTCCCTTCAATTAATTTTTTATTTTTCAACTTTTCGAAGAATAATAGAATTTAAATTTCATTCCATCAGCCCTTTTTATACCCCACTGCAGGAGCTTAGGCCTCCCCTCAAGATGAGGGGGCTTGGAGCTTAAATCCACCATCCTACTCCAATGCGGGTTGGCGGATTGTAACAACCGCCATCTATTGACAGCAACTGGGACAGACAGCTTAACGTGCTCTCCGAGGCACGAACTCAGTGATAGTTAATGTACTTAAGTCAGAAAAAACTCATTGGTACACACCCGGATTCGAACCATGGCCACATGGCCTTATAGATTTGAAATAGGTTCCCTGCGTTCGGGCTATCACGACACTAGAATAACACGTTACTATCGGTGGTTACTATACGATACGAACACGATTATAGAATAGGAACTGTAAATTAAAATAAGTTATGTCGCAGATTGTATAAACTAGATGATACAAAATATTTTATATAATATACAAAAGATAAGATACAAAAGATGAATATAAACTGACGACCACCGCTTAGCCTAGTGGGTAGCGACCCTGCCTACGAAGCTGGAGGTTCCAGGTTCGGATCGCAGGTCGGGTCAGTATTTATATGATGAATATCGATACTGGGACCGAGTCTTGGTTGTTATATGTAAGTGGTGTCTTCGCTTGGTGTCCAAAACACAAGCTAATGCTTAGTTTGGGACCTAGGTGTTGTTGTGATGTATACTTTGCTTTTTTTTTATTCCTCAGATTTCTATATTTCATTTCGTATTACGGTTTAATCAATGTTATTAACACTACATAAAACGTGATTTTTTTAATATGTACATTTGCAATATCAGAATGATTACCTCATAACGTTAGAACGTAAAATGTAACACAGAATTTATATTAGAGGTTGGGACCACTCGCGAAGGTTCTGTTTCACTTTTTTCTTTAGGTCCAGTTTATAGTTGACCCGTTGGCCGAGTGGTTAGACATCCTAACTGCGGAACCGAGGGTCGCGGGTTCGATTCCCGCCCGGGACAAATATTTGTGTGCAGAACATGTCTATTTGTTCCGTTTCTGGGTGTAAAAGTATCTCCCGGGAATCGAACCCGCGACCCTCGGCTCCGCAGTTAGGGTGTCTAACCACTCGGCCAACTGGTCAGCTATAAACTAGACTTAAAGAAAAAAGTGAAACAGAGTCTTATATTCTTTTTTTTTTTTTAATATTATATGTATTATGAAAAAAAAAGAATATTTAAGTATGTGTATAAGTTGTCTAGTACCCCATAATACGAGCACAATACTTGCTCACTTTGGTGGTAGATGGCGCTGTGTGGGATGTCCCAGATATTATTATTATAGCTCTCGACTTTTGTTCTTACATCATCGCCCCAACAACGAATCCACCATAGTTAAGATGCGGACGTGGGATAAATGCCCAGATAAATAGTAGGACCTACTAGTTTATTTATACTACGTGTTCCGTAATGTACTCAAAGGATTTTGGCAGAAAATTTGCTAGAAGAAAGTAAATGGTTAAAGATTTACTCAATTTAGTTATTCTTTTTAGGGTTCTGTACCCAAAGGGTACCAACGGGAACTTTATTACTAAAGCTCCGCTGTCCGTGGGTCCATTCATCTGTCACAGGGCTATTTCGTCTGAACCGTAATATGTAGACACTTGTTATTTTCACAGAGTGTATATTGGTATAGCCGCAATAACAAAAATCATAAAAATAAAATAAAGTTAAAAGAGATCCTTATACAAGAAACATGTTTTTTTTATATATATATATATATATATATACGGTGGTATCTTTCGTGTGCGCTTCCGACTCGCACTTGGCTATTTTTTTATACAAAAGTAGATATAAAATTGAAATTGACTGTATGTGTTGATAGGAACTTAAGTCGTGATTTCATTCCGCCGAACGAGGCGAACCGAAACAAGGGAACCGGATTACAAATATGTATAAATATGACCATCTATGATTAAGTATATTAATTTATATCAAATCAAAACATTTTGTAGTGCATTATCACAACACTTACCAACAAAATGGGATTAAATAAAATTTTAAATTCGAATATGTAAAAAATATGGAATTGGAAAAAAAGAACCTAACTATATAATTTGTGAAATTTCATTCGAGCGATGTGAAATACAGCATACATGCATTTTTTTTATTCGATACCTTCTTTAGATATTTTATTATTTGCTTAATCATATAAGATGAATGTTATAACAGTTATAACTTACGAGCGAGGACAAGTCGAAAAAAATTGAATTTCGGTACTTGTACAGAATTAGGTGACCCAATTACGAAATTATAGCGTAAACAAATGAAGTCTCTTTTTCGGAGGCATATTCTAAACTTTAAAAAAATTTTGCTCCAGTGCATCATGTGACATATTAAAAAAAAAAACGTATCATTAGAACCATACAAACATACATATTTTTAATAGTTATAATACCCATACTTTGAAGATATTAAATGAAATATACGGCATTTGAATATTCCGTCTGCCATCTCCGAAACCAAATCTAAAATTTTGAAAATAAAGATAAATAAAATAAGCCTTCACTTTATTTTAGAGAAAATGGTGAGCGATAAACGTATTATAATTTTGGTGGGCAAATAAGGAAATTAAAACAAAAAAAAGTTTTTGTAAGTGTGTCATGTGACATATCAAATCACAGTGCTTGTTATGAAAAACACAATTATTTATATATATTTTAAATTTGATAGTATATTAGGTCTAAAAGAAAATAAACGAAAATCCGAACATTGCGCTCTTTATCGCCGAAATTACGGAGTCTCAATTTTAAAAAAGAAAACGGAATACTCACTCGTAGTTTACAGGAAAATTAAACGAAAAACCTAAGCCTTTAAATTCCTTAGAAAACGGAAAATATTCGTGAAGAGGAAAAGCGTATAAAATGTGTTGCTTAATTTCACTGAGAAGTGATAAATGCAATTGGTTTTGTCGTTACCATGGTAGCATATTTATACAGAGTTGGGTTGGTAATGTGATAATTTACACTACGGAACCCTCTACGTGCGCTTTTTTTGATTCGCAGATACCATATTTAAATGTCATACTCTATTTAACTCGAACAATTAAAAGAATCTCATATAATCCATCAAGCCGTTTAAGCTATAGAACGTGCCACAGAAATGTACATACATACTAGTACGAAATACAATTGAAAAGCATTACTCTCCGTAGTCGGGAGCAACGTATGATTGAACGTGCTCTACAAGTGCTTATGTGACACTTTATTGAAAACAGATAAAAGCTCTTGGGCTCGAGCTTGCAATCGGTTTATTTCGGATGACCGCTTAGCGTAGTGGGTAACGACCTTGCCTACGAAGCTGGAGGTCTCGGGTTCGGATCCCAGGTCGGGTCAGTATTTATATGATGAATATTAATACTGGTACCGAGTCTTGCTTGTTATATGTTTGGTTGTTATGTGCTTAGTTTGGAGCCTAGACGTTGTTGTGATCTATACGTATGTTATGTTATTTTACTAGTAACTTGTAACGCAGAAACGTTTCCCGTCTTCATTCGACCTGTTTCATCACATTACAATATGAAGTTGAACTCAATTGTTAGCTATTTCTATGGATTTACAAAACCGACCTATTCCTAAACATGCAAAACATGTCCAAACGAAGATTTATTTGAAAACATGAATCTCGATAAATGTCGAGAACTTTCAAACTTTCTAAGTTGTTTATGTAACACTATATCCACCCTGAGAAATTGCTGCTTACACAGAACCTTAAATTCTATTAAAGTCAATGCAAATACCGCATTCAGAGTTATTTACAAATTTATATTTAAAATTGTTTTCCATTAACAGGTATAATTTTTAAAACATTGCGTAGAAAATTTTGTTATATTTTGGACGGAACAATTTAATTTTAATATCAACTGTGAACGACGACAAAAGAATTAAAAACCAGAATGTTTATCCAATGTTAAAAATATTTGACGTATGTGTGATTTTTTTAATTTGACAAGGAATACAGAACAAATCATGACTCCACCGCGCTGAGATCCTACTTCTTAACAAAGTACGCATATGTAAACCCATTTACCGAGACATCTGATTATTTTAATTTTTGTTAAGCGGGGATGAGTCATCAATAAACCTTCTTCGAATCATCATAATCGTAACTTGTTAGTAAATAATTGCAATCACCGTTTATAAGTAGTCACTAATTATATAGATTATACTAATTATATAAAGTGTCGTGATAGCCCAGAGCGCAACGAACATGTCTCAAATTTATAAGGCCCCATAGGGTCATGGTTCGAATCCGGGCGTGTACCAATGAGTTTTTCTGACTTAAGTACACAATATCACTGACACCGTGCTTCGGAGGGCACGTTAAGCAGTCGGTCCCGGACGCTGTCAATAGATGGCGGTCGTTACAGTTCCCAACCCGCAGTGGAGCAGCGTGGTGGACTTAAGCTCCAAGCCCCCTCCTCACCCTGGGGGAGGCCTAAGCCCCTGCAGTGGGGTAAAAATGGGCTGATGATGATGAATTATATAGGTACAATAATCGAGTAACTATTTTGTTATAACGAAATTGTTACAAGTGCAACTTTCATAAAATTATTGTAAATCTAGAACAGTAACCAATCTTCAATTTACGTTAAAAACTTTGCTAACCGATATGTCTTCAGACTATATAAAATAATGATATTTAATGAATTTTAAAAATACGTGTCGTTTTATCATAGATTTTTTTTGTCCTAAACCCATCGATGTCCTCAAATCATGTCACTAGTAATAAGTATAAACTTCATGAAAGAAACCGCAAGACCGTAATGAAAAAAAAATCCGCAAGGATTTACGCATTACTGGGTTGGCTTCGGTGGATTCCAAACAACTCATACCATCTGAAAAACAAATTACGGATCGCCGTACCGAACATCCTGTGTAAACAAATATAAATTCGTTTTACAAATATGTACATTGAATTTAAGCAAACATATTTAGCTTAACATAACTACAATGTTAACGTAGTCCTAATATATTGAAATATATTTCTTAGTTCGGTGCTTTAATTTGATTAGTTACGTGTATATTACACAGTAAAGTAAACTATGGTAAAGTGAAGTTAATAAATTGCTCGAAGGCAATTATTATTTTTATTCTTAAACTAAAACGTATTTAATAATGTACTCTGTAGTAAGAAGACTATTTATAAACATTCGATGTCTCTTCAACAAGAAAAAGGAGAACGGGTACTTGTGAAATTACACACTAACAAAAATACACACTGCTTCAGAGGGCCAAGTGTGAGTTTTTTACTATTAACTGTGTCGTTTGCGTTCGTTTATAATTTGTATGGTAACTCGTACAGCACATCTAGCGGTCGTTTTAGGTAACTACGAGTTTCCATACAAATTACGGAAAACGCATACGACACAGTTAATAGTAAAAAAACTCGCACTTAGCCCTCAATTGATGTATTTAAACCTGTACTCGAAACACGCGATCACTGTTCGGTTTCGGCGCAGTTCTTACTCGATCCGTACCTTGTTCCAAACGTTTAATCTATGCATTATATAGTGTTTTGTATACGTCAACCTTTGACGTCAACGAAGTACGGTCACGTCATTCGGTAGTCATTTTTAACATTGGTTGTTACATACCGCCTAGCCTAGTGGGTAGCGACCCAGCCTATGAAGCTGGAGATCCCGGATTCGAATCTCAGGTCGGATCAGTATTTATATGATGAATATCGATATTGGGACCGGGTCTTGGTTGTTATATGTATGTGGTGTCTTCGTTTGGTACCCAAAACACAAGTTGATGCTTAGTTTAGGGCCTAGACGCTGTTGCCAAGTATATGTTATTATTATTATACATACAATATGTCATAATACATATTTATTTTATATATACATTAACGAAAAACGTTTGACATTTCCTTCCATGTTTTTAATATCCCTAGTAATATATGATATTAGTATTCGTTCATGAAGTGATATCATTATTCCTGAACAGTGAGCAAGCACTTTGCCTCCAGTAAGGAAAATCTTGGGCACGATGTCGGCATCGGATATTATTATTATTACATTATTATAATTTTGTCTGTTTGTATTAAAATAAATTCTTTGTCATAATAAGTTCATAGATGTTTATACAGACACCACTTTGTGACAACAAAAATACGATCAAAAAAGATACCACGATGACCAATAAATATACATTGATGTTTTAAAATATTCGCTTTGAAGTAGAATTTTATGTGGATCACTTAAAAAATCGTATTTTAAAAGAAAACAAATATTCTGAAATTTGATTTTATGTGTAATTTAACAAAGTGTTTAAAACAATGACGATATATAGCCTGTCTAATCACTGAGTCTGATATTTTTTTCACGTTTTCGATTGTTGCGATGTGAGAAACAGTCCATCCTGATTAATATTCTATCTAAAGGTAAGTTTTAGTAGTGTAAGTATAATTTATATCACAAGGGAAGGGTCGAGGGAACATTTACAATAACAATAGATTGTAGATAACATCAAATATACAATTAGCATCGTTATTGTATTTAAGGCCTAGCAAGGCGTTCAAATGCAATTGTAATAATAAAATTATTTAACTAGGTATTTGGTGTAGTATTAAAATTTAAATAAGAAATCCTGCTAATTCACAGGCTGTACAACTTATTGGCAAAACAAATTATTATATTAGAAAAACTCAACAGTTTCAACAAAAAACCAAATTTCTTGTGTACAAACTCTAACTGTCGAATTGTCTTTAGTATTAAAAATTAAAACTAAAAGTATTAACAAATTAAAAAATATATGTAAATTATGATAAATGACAAAATTTTAAAGAGACGATAAGAATATTTTACCGGGTTCATAATTCACGTCATATTAGAGTTGCTTATAAATAAATCAGTTTTACCTAGCTTGTCAATTTTATACGCATCTCACGCAATTTCAAACGTCAAAATCCTATCGAGCGATTACAAAAATTATTAATTTATTAGTAATTTTATTTATAGCATAACAGACAATTTCATATGTATTTTTCAATATAAGTTTATTTGAGGATGTCATAGAAATAATATAACAGTAAGACTGGAATTAGCGTTATTCAACTATTACGAAGTCGTAAGCCGCAAATGCGAGGGAAGGTATACGGCGAAGTGTGGAAGGGGTCAACACAAAGGCAACAGTAAGTCACGGGAAGGGGAAATAGAGCGTCAGTGTTATCGTTTTTGATAATTTTTTCTTATTCAAATTAATGTTGTACCGGACTACTAACAACCGCTAAATTTAAGTGTATAGTTCCAGTAAAGCAGCGTAAGCGTGATGCGTGTTTTAGTGTCTAGGTACCTTATATTATTTCTATTTCTATGGAGGATATTATTCGGAATAAGTACTCTTCTCACAATATTACAAAAGCTGAAAACCGTTTTGTTGGTTTGGCGACACGTCCCATCATCTCACGCCTGCTCGTCATATTTTATCGAATTTTCATTGGGCTTTTTTGTCTCAGCGCATCTCGTCGTCTTCCATTCTCTATGTGGTATAATTAATTTGTATCATTCTTAATACCTAATTCACATTTGCTTTTGTTATATTTTGTTATGTATTTTATTAATAGTCATGTTATATTTGTCACTTCAACTTTTCTGGATGGAAGACGAAGGCAGCTGTAGCCCAGTTTAATACTATCACAGCTGCCACCGTTAACCTAACGATTGTTTTGTGTCTTTATTACATTACCTTAAAATTGTATTAGGTTAAGCCTCTTTTTGTACAAGAAAGAGAATAAATGTCTATTATTATTATTCTATATTCGGACCGATTGTGTTAGATGAAAGAGCATGCATTGAGCCACGCTCGCGAAATAGCTCAACATCTGCAGTGAAAGCTCTTAATAAATTTTACGAAACGTAACAAGTAAGTGTAGGTAATACTCGACCGAACGTGAAAGGATAATTATCTCATTATAAGCATACTTAACGGTGAAAGATATTATTCCTCATTATTCTTCCAAATATATCAAATCAAAACCCAAAAACGAATCACGAGAAAATACATTTATCTAATACGTTTAGTTGCATCTTAACAAAGAGAAACTATAGAATGTAAATAAGCTAGGAAATAGAATTCAGCGTAACAAAATACAGGCTCTTCAGCGAAGAAATAAAACTTTGTTTTCAACCCTTAACAACACTTTTAGCAACTATTTCTTGTATGTAAAATATTATTGCTACGTGCGCTACATATAAATTAAATTGGCATCGGCTTATTTGACTATAACAAAAATATATCAGAAAAATTTTGTGGAGAAATTTTCATAGTTTGTTTTCGTAGTAATAGAAAGTGGCTGGCACAGCAAGAAAGTTTACAAATTTCGAAAATAGGTTAATTACGCCTATATATCATTAACAATCAAAAGTTTTAGTTTATTGGGCCGGGGAAAAAGTTTCTTCGCGTTTTATATAAATAAACTCAAGACATTTTTTTTTTCAAAGTTTATTTACATTTAATTACAATATATATGTAATTTTCTTCCATGATTGTCTGCCATTTTGTAGGTAGTGATATGATCCCGTTGCTATAGAAATTTTGGGACTTTGGGATCAAAATAACCGTAACAAGTAGTTTTGGCAGTACTCTCTTGATGTTAACCTGATACTGTCTAAAGAATTCTGAAGAGACCGAAACAGGTGGAAATTTGAAGATGCAAACTCAGGGCTATATGGCGGATGCATTAACACCTCCCAACCAAACTCTCTTAATTTTGTCTGAGTGACTAAAGATGTGTGAGGTCTAGCGTTGTCGTGATGAAAGACCACACCCTTTCTATTGATTAATTCTGGCCGCTTTCACTCAATTTCTTGTTTTAATCTCATCCGAATCGATGGTTCTGACACGGCCCTATTGTATCATAATCACGCATATAAAATATTTTAGACTTTAAAAGACAAATAAATAAATGAATGAGAAGAGTTTTGTAGTTGCCTTATTTTATTAACAATTAAGTAGACACAATCCTACAAATAATAACATGAACAAGCTTCTTGTGACTTGTTTGAAGTTTTAAATATGTATTTTTATTTTGTTCATTAATCGATTTACTCATAAAGCGAATTATGAGTAGGTATTTCAACCGACACATGACAAATGTAATCACTGTTATAACCCTAAAACCAAAATGTCTTTTAAAATATTTCATTGTATAGAGGTAGCAGTAATCAGAAATGAAGTAACTTTTTAAAATTATCTTTTTAATCCCTGTTCCTAATAACTTCAAAAAAATTTACGTTTCTTATTAATTTTAGGAAGATTTTATGGAGTATAAATGGTAAAGACGCTATAGTGGCCCGTTATTGGTCATGATCCTTATGGATCCTTTACTTATTTGTAAAATGTTAAACCTTATATTTCGTATGTGATTGTACACTTTTGTTTTTTTTGTTAATTTTTTTATTATTGCGTATACACTTGGACAGTTTAGTTGTGACAGAAAAAATTAAACACTGTTGATGAGGTCTTGTGATGTGACTAAACAGTCGAACATCCACCTATAGCTTACAATTCCATATACTCGGCCGTATATTGAAGTGAGGATATAATTTACTCAATATTCTACGGGCGATAATTGCCCGCCGACGACGCTTGTTAAACGCGTTAAGTCTACGCTATGGGAAGATTCATTACGAAAGAGACCCTGTGTATACGATTTTCTAGCCTACAAGTTTTCCTGTATAGGATGTAATTTTCATAAATTTCCGTTAATTTGATTATCAAAAATCAGTTTATTTAAACGAATGAAAAGGTATACACACTTACAAATACCTACTAAAGGATATCGTGTCCTGACTCAGCATCAGTCGGCCCCCATTCCTGTTTAAATGAGTCTGTGTGTACTTCAGGGTTATGAGTTTGTTGAGACCTTTAGCCTAGATAAGTCGTTTACTTATCGAACATATTCTAAGAAGTATCGAGGTCAGTGAAAAAACTCTTTTGGTACTTTTATATCGAAGCGACGCATTATTTTGTTTGATTTTCGTTTCTAAAATTTGAAATTCTTGCTCCAAACTACAAGTAAATAGTAATATAATTTTCTACCTTTTATTTTTCATACTACGAACTTTACAGAAAATGCAATGAGCTAACTGTTAGACGACTATTTATCTTATATACAATCTTCAAACAACACACAAGACTTTCTTTTAATCAATCTTTTGTTTTTGGTAAACACAAAAATATCTGTCAAAAAATACAGTTTCTACTTCTTTTGCTCAGAGATTCTTTTTATTCCTCGGTCCCTTTCTATACAAAAAAGTTAACAACAATACTGAAATATTCTACTTGTCCAAATTTGAATGCAAAAAGAAACTCAATTCATGGTTGCAAGAATTTACATATGAAGATACGGAGTCACTTTTAGCCGTTGTGTCATAATTCATTACCTACTTTAGTTTTATTTTTGATACCCTAAATAAATAAAAACAATTATTCAAGTGTGGTGGCGAGCCTTGGGAGAAGCCTTTATCCTGCAGTGGAGAGACACGGGCTGATGATGATGATGATTCAAGCATGTAATGTATGTATGCAGGTATGCAGTATAGGTACTTTTAAAATGTATATACACTAACTAACATCACATTAACATTCACTCACACACACTATCGCTCTGCATTCAGATGCACCCTACGATGCACACTAATACACACGCATACACTCCCGAACACTCCCTACCTCTTTCTTTTTAACTTTTATTATTTCCCATTAAGTTCATAATAGTTTAAACTAATATAAGTTGCGGGGTCTGGAGACCTATAAGAACAGGTTCGACCTAATTTAGGCTTCAGGCTACCACAATTGTCTGTACTATTATTTACTGTCTTTTAGTTTACAAAATTGTGGTGAGAAATAAATAAATAAACAGGCATAAACCTATTGAGCTTTGCTGAAATTTTTAAGTGGTGCCATTCTCGGGTTTGTGGGGTCGCTTGCACACAAAATTCAAAATTAATAAATAAGATACAAAATCACATGAATTATAAATTTTTGGTAATGTTATCCGTTTAATATATTCCAATCAAAAAAACACACGTCTGTATATGAAGAGCATGAGAATAAAGCTATGATAATTTATCTACAAAGTTTCAAGTTGAATATTAATTATAAGACCCGGCTGATAAACTATAAAATCTTAGATATCCATACAATTAAGTCTTTTGCAATATTAATTAACATAATTATTGTACACTTATGACAAGTTTTATATACAATTAATATTTGAAAATAATAATAATAATACCTGGGACATCCCACATAGCGCCATCTAGTCCCAAATTAAGCAAAGTTTGTATTATGGGTACCAGACAACTGATATACATACTTATATATAATATATACTTATTTATATATAGATATTTTTAAACTCAGATACAGGACAAACAGACATGCTCATGCACACAAATCCTCTAGCCACGAGTTTCTAGCCACTCGGCCAATCGGTCAGTTAAACAATATTAAAGCTTAAAGCTACCCCGTTATGAGTTCTTTCTAGGCCTAGTGTTCTATCAACTCAGATGTAGGTTTAATATTTCCATTCGACATATCCGTATATACCCATGTAAATCCGTATGTCGTAAATCCAAGGGTATGTCGTGTCCTCGGACCAGGTTTATCGATCCCAGGACATGTTGGTCTCGTAGAAAGACATGCTTGGCCATCAGCTAAGCGCTGAAGACAGAAGCTTCGCCGTTTGCTTACGACACTTTCTTCATGAGAGCTTTCACTGAATTACATAGCACTATGCTTACAACTCGTTAATAATATTACTAATTATCATTCAATTTAAAAATGACAACGCCCAAAAGGCTTACACCTGCACAGGGTAACGGACAGGCTAGAAAAACTTTTGTGAGGTCTATAGATATGTGATTCCCTTCAATTGAGGGATAATTACTGCAAAGGCTTTGTGCAGTACTTTTCTACGGATTTCTAGCTAGTCTGCGATACCTCCCTGTTTTACGTGACGGACTTGATCACACAGTGCGTCCGCTGTTCCAGAATGATCTCAAGCCCGCTCGCAGGACACGGGAAAGCTGCCCGCCGACATGTCGCCTATGAGATGTTGAGTGACATGACTCGGTGCGGTTCGACTAATCAGAATTTTGTTTTCGGAAAACATTTGTACAATTGTTGTGATATTTAATAATAAGGAATCGGCCTAGAACAATCTAAATCGTAAATTTAGTGCGGATTTGACTTTTTAGAACGTTTCATAGAGTTCGAATTGTTGTCCAGACATCTCGAGATTTATGACCATAAAAGTACGAACACGCAGGCAAATTTACATTTAAATAAATTTGACAACAGCGTTTGGTTTTAATAGTCAGAAATTTCACTTCACAGTATCGAAAATCTCAAACAAAGTTTCGCAGGGGTGAATACCGGCGCGTGGGGACCTCGCGGACTGAAACTCGCCATCTTGCATCAGCTAGCTACAGTATGAATGGTTAGACGTTAAACGCAGAGGAGGGCTTCTAGTCAATTCCTACTTTTTTGCTAATCACTATATTATTGTGTTTCGAATGTAAGTAAACAAAATTAAGTGCGAGCTTGGATTCAAATTATATTATTTAATTCTGAATAAGTTATACAAGTTTCGTTTTACTGGTGAGAGTTTGAGGCTTAGAAAATGTGTAGCTATGAGTGTATGGTATTTTCCGAGCACGTTCAAAATATCTCTACAAATGGAAAAGTAAAAATGGACCAATCGGTGAGATAATTTTTTTTTAAACTCATTCACTCATTCGATAATACTTAATAAACGTATCTAGATAATTTGCAACTCAGAGTGTAATTTGTGAAATTTATGATTATGGAATAATCTTTGAATATAATAGAATGAACAATATTTCCTTTTTTTTTAATTTTTCTCCATAATTAAGCAAAGAGCAAATTCGTAACTTTCTGTTGAGTTGAACTGCTACAAAGACTATCGATTATATCAACTACACTACCTATGCAACATAAACTAAGCTTTATGATCGTGGTGAAATCGCGAATCGCACAACTCTTATATTAATATTTTTTTGAATATATGTACTAGGCCTTATTTAACTGTCATCCTATTTATACAAATTATTCATTCAATGAAGTCAAGTTCCATTTCATTTGGCGCAGCACTTTGAATACCTAATACGAATTCACGACAAAATGAAGGTGGTTTCATATCGTTATAAGAGCTGCGATGTTCGCGTGCGCCAACTTCAGACGCGAAAGTACTCTTCAAGGCAAACAGACTTTATATTCTTTTCATGTGCTATGTCAAAAAAGCACTTTGATAGTGAATTGAAACGTTCTACGGAGTACCGAATTTAGTTCCAAGTTTATTTATTCCAGTCTAGTTACAATATGTAAAATAATTGCAAATACTTATATAGAGGTACCATTGCTAAGGTGCTTTGGCTTACCAGTTCGTCGAGTGGGCGGAGGTGCCGACTGCAGACCCCAAAGATAGCGGCTTCTATCCCCGCCCGAGACAAATAATTGTGAGCATGAACATGAGTATACGTCTATTTGTTCCGTGTATGGATGTAATATACAGGATGAAAACAATCATCCAAAATTTTTCTAGATGTTAGGTATCACCAGTAGAACCTCATTATGTAAATATAGGTTACATTTTCATTATAAATTATTTTAGCTACAGTGTTATTTTATGACGTTTGGTTGCCTTCCTTTTTACGACTCACCCGAAATCTTGAGACCGAAACGAAGCGCAGCGTGCAGCGGTCGTGAATGGTGACTAGAGTTATTGGTTTTTTCGAGAAATCTTTGTGTAGTCATATCTTAATATTTGTCTACTGAACGATACTAAAAGGAAACAAGACAACCATCGGTTTTTTACCAAAGATAATTAATTATATTAAAATTTGGATGGTTGTTAAAATGCCATCTTTTAATATACCATATTGTCCATATCAGCTCATTACGTTTACTGCAAGGGCTTAGCGAGATGAGGGTATTTGGGAACTTAATCCACTATGCTGCTCCAGTTCAGTTATATAATAATAATAATACTTGGGACATCCCACACAGCGTCTTCTAGTCCCAAACTAAGCAAAGCTTGTATTATGGGTACCACACAACTTATTACATACTTAAACATTCTCTATAATATATACACATATAGATATTTTACACCTACACACAAAATAAATAGACATATTCATGCACACAAATATTTGTCAAGGCGGGAACCGCTACATATTATAAAATAAAGTCCTCCGCCGCGTCTGTCTGTCTAAACTCAAAAACTACAGAACGGATTTTCATATGGTTAACACTAATGGACGGAGTGATTCAAGAGGAAGGTTTATGTGTATAATTCATTAATAATAATAAAAATAATACATGGGACTTCCCACACAGCGCCATCTAGACCCAAAGTAAGCAAGTATTATGCTTGTGTTATGGGTTACTAGACAACTGATATACATACTTAAATATTCTTTATAATATATACATATATAAATATTTTTGCGAAGACACCACATACATAGAACAACCAAGACCCGGTACCAGTATCAATATTCATAATATAAATACTGACCCGACCTGGGATTCCAACCCGGGACCTCCAGCTTCGTAGGCAGGGTCGCTACCCACTAGGCTAAGTGGTCGTCATTAATGTTTTGTGCAAATAAGTTGACATATGATGATTATTGTTGAAGGCGTCGGAAAAAATCAAACCGGCTGGGAGCTTTCATCGAAAACGCTGCCTAATTTTGAGATATAACAAAGTAATGTATGAAGGAATTGTTCCTCTTTCATAGGACTAAAGAAAAGTCTACAATGGCATATGTCTATCTTTTACTATACCTATTTTTATGTTTAAAAAAAATAGTGTCATATGATCTGGTTATTGGAAAGCAATTTATACGGATAAACTAATAATCCTTAAAATTAAATACATCATTTACCTTCAGCGTTTCATGGAAGTTATGATTACCTTTTACCATATAAAATTTAAAATAATATCTTAGGAGTTATCGCGAAATTAAACAAATTAAAACGCGACACGCGTGATGTAGAGTTAACGTAGGTAGCAGTTATCAAAGAAATGTTTTAGTTAGTTTTTATGTATTAATTCTTTACTTTTTTCAAATATTTACTGAATTGGAAATGAAATGCATTAAATATATTCCAAGTAGAATGAACTTATTTTACGATTAAATCTAATTAAATCCACATATCTAATCCACATATTCGACGCGACAAGCTGATACGACACTACGAGAGAAAAAAACATTACGACATATTTGCTCTGCTACCCGTATGAAGCCGGGGCGGGTCGCTAGTACATATTTATTTATATATAAACACTTAAATGTTATTTAAGCTTTAATATCAGTTGTCTAGAACCCATAGTACGAGCTATGCCTAATATGGGACTAGATGACCATGTGTGGGATGTTTCAGATACTATTATTATATTATTATTGCAAAGAATACTGTCTTCAGTGTCATTTTTGGTCTTAAAAACAAGTATGTTTTATGTAGAAAGCCAGTCAATAAATATATTCAGCGTTTTTCATAAATAATGTGAGACATACGTGACATTTATATTTTTTTCCCAACATAATTATTTCACTTGCAGCTTTTATTCGTGTGTGTGAAAGGCAGAGGATCGTGTGTGGCGGCGAGCCTTGGGAGAGGCCTCTATCCTGCTATCTGCTATATCCTGCAGTGGAGCAAGAGACACGGATCATGACGATGACGATGACTATGTAGTACCAAAGCTGATTTGTTGTATTTTTAGTGCGTTACAAAATTATTATTTGTACACAGGTGGCTATGCATAATTTACAATTGTAAATGTATCTTATATAGGTACATCGATGGTAAATATAGTTTGACTCTATACCTAATATTTATGATGTCAAGAAAATGTATGGGCTCACGAGTAATACGAAATACAAAGAATCACATTCCCAGTACAAAACTTTATTCATTTACATTTTTTAATACTATTATATGTTTAAAGACGTTACACAATAATTGCATAAACAATGCGTTTAAATATAGTTTTAATTAATAAGAAATAAATAAAGTATTAATGCACATGACAATGTGTCAGCCAAATTCGAAAAAAAAAATTTGAAAGAAAAACAATTAAACCGACGACAAATAATTTAAAAATTAACCTTTTTATTAGTTTCAATAACTATAATACGTAAATTGGAGGTATAATATATTTAACAAAAAATATGTTGTAATATATTTGTTTGGCGTCAAGTTGAAATTGATCGTAACGTTACAGACTTTCCGAGGATTACTGTGCAATTTATGAAATTATTCCGAAACCAGTTAAATACCTGAAAAGAATCAATTTGAGTTTACTGGGAAAATGATGCTTGCGCCATGAAAACCAGTTGGGAGCTCTGATTTATGTCCAAAGGATTTGCGACCTTTAAATTTTTTCTTCTGCACACAGCTCACGTTTATTCACCTTTTATGTAGAATTTTCAATATCTAAATAGGCAAAGATAAAACAGTTTAGTACTCTTTTCTCCTCCGTTTGTCAACCGATTTCTTTTTCTTGTTTAGGAGCTATCGATGAGCTTTAGTGTCATCAATAATAAAAATTTGAAATTTTTTTTTTCTCCCACCTTGCATGGATGCAAGGCGAAGCCTTTATTTAGAAATTTCTATTCATTATACTTTCATACGACTCGTTACGTTTTTTACTATTAAGAATGAATTATATTTGGTACATCATTCGTTATTATGCATGTTTACACATTAGTATATTAAACAACAAAAGAAACGGAAAGAAGAAGAAATGTATAGTTACAAAACAAACGAGAAAAAGTAAGTAATATATGAAATAAATGGCAAAGCAAAATAGTATTAAGTTTATGTGTCAATCATTTCCAATATATATATATATATATATATATGTTAATAAAACTTCCAATACAATGTGAAATAAAATAAAATTTATATATTAATCCAGGAAGAAAATACTTTGTATCCCTTTTTAAACATGTATTGCGCGTAAGGAAGTGTAAGATTTGGCATAAGCATAAGCAGAAAGCTAAAATCTATATTACCTATAATCAGTTACGATTACCACTTCAGTGTTTAAAATAAAATAAGATAAAATCGAATGAAGTAGTGAAACAAAAAAAACTTAAAAAAATGTTTAGGGTTAATCATTTATAAATAACAAATTTTATTTTAGGATGTATCAACTTTTCTAAGTACATATTTTACTATGTACTTGCCTTATTTTATTTTTCTATCTAATTTTTTTTACGTATAACTGATGTCAACCCTATGAAAATAAGTATGAATTTTGTACGTTGTTAGAGGCTTGGACTCTGTATGGATATCTACACATAGGGTAATGGTATATTGTTTGTTGCAATTTGAATTGACTCACTTAATTATAATAATAATAATAATAATACATGGGACTTCCCACACAGCGCCATCTAGTCCCAAAGTAAGCAAGTATTATGCTTGTGTTATGGGTTACTAGACAACTGATATACATACTTAAATATTCTTTATAATATATACATATATATATTTATATTTTTTTTATATATATAACAACCAAGACCTGGTACCAGTATCAATATTCATCATATTAATACTGACCCGACCTGGGATTCGAACCCGGGACCTCTAGCTTCGTAGGCAGGGTCGCTACCCACTAGGCTAAGCGGTCGTCAATTATTATTAGTTGTTTCAATAAAGTGAGTAATGCCCATTTAATACCAAACCTTACCAAATAGGTACGGTCTAATTTCGAACGCTGCACGACCACTAGTATAGCTAAATACGTGATTTCTGACAGAAGCAAATTCAAAATTCAACCTAAGAAATCTAAATCGGTTTTTTACAGTAGTATGCGGAAGTCTGTTCCTGTTCCAAAAATGGCTTACGTGCCCATTCACCTCCCTTTCGGCGTACGTTCTTACTTTTAAACCACTATTTGTTTTGTTGAAAGATGATACGTGGTTAACCCGTTTGAGTTTCTTCGCCTTCATCATCTCTGATTACATCAGCCTTCAAGTAACCTGGATTCCAATTGTGTCGGAATAACCTTCTTCAGGAGACATGATATAAGAGTTTCAATCTTCGGCCCATATAAAATAACTCCACTTCATCAGTAGTAAAAACATGAACGATAACTCTTTGCATTTATACCGTGTTAATATCTGGATGCGACTGTAAAATATAACGACACTTTGATAATGAACTCAATAATCTGCAGCTTTTTAACACCATCAGTCATGCGGTTAGAACGCGCCACATGGTGTGATTTTGCTTCTCAAAGATCTCGAACGAGCCTCAACGAAGTCAGTTAGCTTTCAGTCCTACGTACACAAAAAGTAGGTTTATATAGTATAAAAATATCATAAAAACGTGAAAAAGTCCAATTACATTGTTAAATATTTATGAAAAAGAAATAGATTTATGTATACAGATATTGTCTGGACTTACTTACTTAGTATGTATGTATGTATGTATGTATGTATGTATGTATGTATGTATGTATGTATGTATGTATGTATGTATGTATACAGATATTGTCTGGACTTACTTAGACAGAAGAATTACCAATTATACCTATATATTATACTTCATTTCCAAACAAAAAATATTTCTGTAAAAATAGGCAGCATAGTATCCACCAATCCGCACTGGAGCAGCGTGGTTAATTAAGCTCCAATCCCCTCAACCTGGGAGGAGGCCTAAGCCCCTGCAGTGGGGCATTATGAACTGGATGAAGTGGAAGGTATTATAGTGTACTATATCCACTTTTTCAGAGTTTCGTAGCTTCCATATATTGCATGCGTAACGTAACATGTATTGCATGTGCCATCCTCTAACTCTTAAACCAGTGTCCTGAAAAATATGAAAAAAGTATTATATTCGTACATATTACAAACTTACCTACTATAAAAATTATCACGACTACCTAGGGTGAACTAGTTCACGAGTTATAGTCGACCAAATTAACGCGTATTTCAACTATAAACCAATTCATGATTCTATTAAACGTTATGTTTTAGTTGTTGGCATGGCTATGGAATTATTCCTTCTACGTGACCCCACACGCACCGACCGGTTTTACAAAAACCTTACGCTATAGCCACTTCAATCTAATTTTCATTCATATTCATGGATTTTGGCTACGAAATTTAAATAAAAAGACTATCGCCAGCGTATTTTCACAGTGATCGATTGCAAAATTAAAATGATGAAAAGCTTTTTAAAAACTAACACCTGTATTGGTGAATCCCACAATGTAAATAGTTTAGTGACCTGATTACACATCCCAGTTTCAAGATAAGTTATTTTGGAAACAAATGTAGTAAAATATATACATTTTAAAATATATAAATGTTTATCTTTTATCAACTAAAAAAAAAATTAAAGGTCAGTTTCATTAGAAAAGTTATTATTAATTTGATGTCATTTGCTAGCACAAGGATTCTGAGTTATTCGACGACCGCTTAGCCTAGTGGGCAGCGACCCTGCCTGCGAAGCTGGAGGTCCCGGGTTCGAATCCCAGGTCGGGTCAGTATTTATATGATGAATATTAATACTGGCACCGGGTTTTGGTTGTTATATGTATGTGGTGTCTTCGCTTGGTACCCAAAATACAAGCAAATGCTTAGTTTGGGACCTAGACGTTGTTGTGATTGTGTGTGTGTTATTATTATTGTTATTATTATTATTCATCTAATTACGATACATTGAAATGAAGATGGCAACCGTATTAAATGGGGTTTGGGTTAAGAAAATTTCCATCGCAACGAATGAAACATATTTTCGGTTCATTTTGATTTCGTTCGATTCTTTTTCGATTTTCTTTGAATGATGTAAAACAAGTTAAACGTAAGAATTTGGTAAGTATCGATGTTTTTTCATCTTATAATCTTCATGTTCAAAATCCTCCAATTTCGCTGTGCTTAGTCTCAAAAAAGGCTGTACATAAATAACAAAACCCCATTTTATTATTTGTTCCAATTAGCTCCAAAACAGCATTTGTAATATCAGGGGTCGGTAAGGACCTCTGATGCGCCAAGCTTCACAAAAGTACTGGTTCTCTGAAATTAGAAATGTTTATAAATTTTTATCTGTAGGCACACTACCCAGATATACAAAATAAAGACAGATACGACACTAGAAAGAGGTATATGTGTCCGTTTTTTTGAAATATGAGTACCTTATTGTTACAATCCTAATAAAAATTGCTTTGTACGTTGGTTTCAGAAAGGACTAAACATAGAAAGACCGCTCACGCATATACTAAACTATGTACATTCTTTCATGGCATAATATCACAGACTAAAATAATAGTTTACTCGGTGGTAATATTATGATACTTAGGACCACGAAACGTGTTCATAAGTAATCACATTATGAACCTGGTTATTTTAAACTTAAGGGCACATGAGCACGTTATGAGCCTTTACCGCATTTTTAGAGCCTAAACCCGACCATTCGTTATGGCAGACTAAACAAAATGAAAATCCGTTGAAAAATTTCTAAAGGCGTTAGAGCGCGAACGAACGAACGGACAAACTATTACACCAAAATTTTAAAGTACCAGCGGTACTTAATAAAGAAAATAGGAGGTGAGGAACCAGTTTGCCTGTGTCTTTACGCTGGCCGGAAGAGACCCCTAGCCAGCAGGAAAAATTTCTTTAAAAATTAAAAATTTAAAAAACCCCCGACACAAAAAAAACTAACCTTTAAAAAGTGTAAAATAATACAAGTTTCTTCATTGCCTAGTGATTTTTGATTCTTAAAAGCGTCGGGGACCTTTAAGTAAACTTAAAATACCTAATAATTAGCGGTCCCCGACGACGCTTGTAAGGATCAAAAATCACTAGGCAATGAACAAACTTGTATTATTTCACACTTTTTAAAGGTTAGTTTTTTGTTTCGGAGGTTTTTTTCACCATCGGAATCAAGACGAACCATTTGTAAAACTGTGAAATAATAGTATAAACGTAGAACGAAATAGTATAGTATATTGAACCGTATTTCGTAGTATTTCGCCCTCTCGCTGTAGAGAATTCGTGTTTTTTATTCGCGCTGGAAAATTTAAATGAACTTTGAAATTGATAGGGGCTGGCTGAAGCTCTTCGATTTCGTACTAGGCTAAATTGGACAAACTTGACTTTACTGTTTGGGAGCTTAAAAATAGAATTTTATTTCTTGCACGCTTCTTACGATTGAATATTCGAATTTCCACGCCATTTTTGTCCTGTCTTCTCTCTTTACACGAGGCAAGAATAGAACCAACGCGCGGAGTGGATGTGAAGCATTATTGTTCATATATTAGGTCGGGGAAAAAGTCTTTTCTTGTGTAGTTTGTATATACTTTTAAGTAAATCTCTTTGGCTCTACCAGTAGTATCTGGCTGGTTTTGATACCATTAAAAAGGTTACATTTAAAAAAAAATAATAATTTCGTAAAATATTGTTTCTTGTGAATCTAATGAAGAAATTCGATACATTTTAAAATTTTATTATAAAAAAGGAAAAATTCAACGCAAGCTGCGAAATTTTTTGTGACGTCCATGGCCCTAATGAGGTGTCAGTAAGAGTAGCACACCGTTGGGTTGAACGTTTTCAATACGGGAATTTCGATGTCAAAGATGCACCTTGCTGTGGTCGCCCTGTCGCGGCTAAAATGCACGCCATTTTTTGAAAAAGTAAAGCAAGATCGGCATCTCAGTAGCTACGACTTAGCTGAAGATCTGAGAATTGGCCACAAAACAGTTTTGATCTATTTGAAAAAGCTGGGTATACAAAAAGCTCGATATTTGGGTGCCACATGAGTTCACTAAAAGAAACCTAAAAGAAACCTAATGAACTGTGTACTCATTTGCGATTCTTTACTAATAAGTAATGATACCGAACCGTTTTTTAAAAGATTGATAACTTGTGATGAAAAGTGGATCAAGTACGATAAGAACGTGCGAAAAAGGTCGTGGTCAAAGGTCGGTCAGGCTTCACAGACTGTGGCAAAACCCAGGCTAACTGGCAATAAGGTAATGCTGTGTGAATGGTGGGATTGGAAGGGTATTGTTCATTATGAGCTTTTACCGCCGAGCAGAACCATCGATTCGGATCTCTACTGTGAACAACTGATAAGAATAAAACGAGAAGAAATTGAGAAAAAGCGGCTGGAATTAATGAAAAGAAAGGGTTGTGGTCTTTCATAACGATAACGTTAGACCTCACACATCTTTATTTAGTCACTCAGAAAAAATTAAGAGAGTTTGGCTGGGAGTTTTTAATGCATCCGTCATATAGCTCTGACTTTGCACCTTCATATTTCCACCGGTTTCGGTCTCTTCAGAATTCTTTAGACAATATCAGAGGACAGTCAAAACTACTTGTCTCGTTTTTTTGATCAGAAGTCCCAAAATTTCTACTGCAACGGGATTATGTTACTACCTACAAAATGACAGACACTCATTGGAACAAAATGGCACATATATATTGTAATTAAATGTATATAAACTTTGAATAAAAAAATGCCTTAAGTTTTATATAAAATGCGAAGAAACTTTTTCCCCGACCGATAGCGCGTTGTGACAACAAAAATATGAGCAAAAAATATACACCACTTGGTGTTTTGAAATATTTGCTGTGAAGTAGAATTTGTGGTTCATTAGTGCTTAACCTTCGATTAACTCTATCTGACCATTATTGGTTAAATCGTAACAGGCTCACTCTGCGCCTGCAAACTTTTAAGATCGATATCGTAAAATAAAATTATATACATATTGCTTGCAAAATAAGAAAATATTGAAGATATAATATGCACATAGCCGAGATATAGACCCTATGCCCAGAAAATTAATTGTTAATTATTTTAAAAGCTTATTATTAACAAAAAATAATAATATTTACGTATCTAATTTGAATTTCACTTTTACACTGCTCTTTACACTAAAAATATTAAGTAGGTATATATTTTTATAGGTGGTAAAGAATGTTGCTTTACACAATATCAATTAATATTTGTGTCCATCCTGTGGTAATAGAAGACTTATTTTTAAGATTGATAATAGTACTCTCTAGCGAATTAATTTTCTTTTTCAATCGCCGGAATTTCTGTTTTCTTAATTTAGACGGCGGCGTTAGGTGTACAATTTTTCTTTACAAATAAGTAGACGAATCGTTCTCCATCTAGTATTTTATTTATGTTTATAATTAAAAAGTAACGTTTTGCTATTTCATTATGTATTTGGTTCGTATCACATTGTTTTAAATTAGAAAGAATGTCCACGAGTCTAATTTTTCAACAAATAAGTATTCTTATGTATTTAGAATAGCAATTTAAATATTTTTTAATTATATAGTACAATCTCTAATGCAGTATTTTTCTTTAAGCTGGTTTCGCTAAAAACTACTGGTACCTGTAAAATACCGGTAAAAATATTACCACAGGATGGACACAAATATTAATTGATATTGAAAGAGACCACGAGCCTACACATGTGTAATGCAACATTCTTTACGGTCGTACTTTATCTAAACAAAATTGCAAAATGGTAGGTATCATAAATTGTATGCCTGGGTTTATTTCCAAGAGGTTTGACACTAGAGGTCAAAAGGAACTTCTGTGTCAAGTTTCAAACATGTCCGTTGGAAAATAAGGAAATCCTTATTTTCTCCATTTATCCAATCAGCTCTAAGATGATACTTGCAAAACTAGAGGTCTAATAATCTGTGCCAGGTTTCAAAATAATTCGTTAGAAAACAACGTACCCTCACAAATGTAACAAATATATATGGTTGCTCCGTTTGCTTTTTTCGTTCCAAGCAGCTCCACACTACACTAGCACGTACCATGTGCTAAATTAGAGGTCAAATATAATCTCTGTACCAAGTTTCAAAAAAATCCGTTAGGAAATTACGTATCATTTGCTTGCTCCATTTGCTCCAATCAGCTCCGAGATAGTACTTGCAAAATTAGAGGTCTAATGGAACTTCTGTGCCGAATTTCAAAAAACCTTTTGGAAATAACGTAACTCTTGTTTCATTTACTCCAATTAGCTCAAAATTGGTACTTGCAGAACTAGAGGTCTAATGGAACTTCTGTGCCGAGGTTCAATAAAATCTGTTAGAAAACAATGTTAGAGCCCGACGGACGGACGGACGGACAGACGGACGGATTGCTAAACTGCAAGTGCCTACTGTACTTATCAAAATAGAATAAGCAATATAATTATCATTGAAATAATCATCCAACTACTTACTTATTAACATTACAACCTCTGATTACAAAATCTCCGACCCCAATTTCCAACAATTAGTTTTGACTTGTTTTGAAAGTACTGCAACGTAAGTGTCGAGAGTAATTAAAGCAAAGCGTGTGGCGAAATCCAAGTTCTGATTAATGTTTATTGGAAGGTGAGTTCGCCAGTGCTTTATATACTTCTAACAAACGGTGCTTTCTGCATTTAAGCTGTTCACTCGGCGGTTAAACTTTTCAGTTTGTCACTCCACGCCCCTCGTCCCAGTTGCTTTTTCCGACAGAAGCTTACGCTGGCAATACATCACCTCTTGAATCGTGTTACTCGCAGAGTTTAAGTCTTCACAAAACTTTTTATGGGGAAAAAAATCAAATTAAATGCTAAAATCGGAAACGTTCATTCCTGAAACGTCAAGATTCATTTCTTATTATAAACTCTTGGAATTCAAGTGGCTATCTCTTTCGTAGTTGGTATTTTATTTTTTTTGCTAACAACCTTACTTAATTTAACTCTCTCTATCTTAATCAATTAATTCGATAATCTGTTGGAAGGGTTCTTTCAAACATATTTCAAACATACATATGTATTTACTGCGGATTCGTTGTGAAAAAAGAAATATTCGTTGAGATATAAAGCATGTTTTTGTTTGTGTAATAGTGTTATTAAAATCGAATTGGTAAGAAATGGCTTTCTATTCCGCATAAAACATACGCTTAAAAGTTATTCAATGACACAGTAGACGTCCTTAAAATAGACATTTCATTTTTAGCCAAGTCTTTGCACGTGTAGACAAACAATAGAAATAAATACAGGGATTCTAGGAAAAATACACTTAATGTTATTTGATTCGTATTTTTGGTGTACAGTTGTAAAAAAAATATTTCGTATTACGTACGAGGTTTACAATTTTCGAAGGTACAGTTTTGAAAGAGACATGTACCGACAGCTGATAAATGTTAAAGTTCACAGAACGTCTGAATTCAAACGAGTCGTTTGGTTTATTTCGTGGACGTTTTACGAAGAACCCGTAGTGGACTTTCTTGTATTACTCTCAAATTCGCCGCAAATATCTGCTTAGCATAGATTTTCCCTCGTTTGTGTGTACTTCATTTATTACTTGTCTTGCTTGATGTATCTTCATTACTTGTTACGGTATAATTTTTTTTTTTTTTTTAATTTATTCAGGAAACAAAAACAGTCGTATACATGGATTACACATAAAAAATAATAATAATAAAGTTAGAACATTGTAACGACCAACAAAATGCTTCCAAATATTTATAATCTATTATTGCTACATTCACACAAGAAAACAGAGAAAAGAGAAAATTAAACAAAAACAAATAAATAAAAAAAAAAAAAAATCACTTAATATAACTAAAATTAATAAAAATAACAAACGAAAACAGTGTTAGCAACAACAATATTAATAAAATTTATATAGAATTTTTGATAGCTTTTTTGAAGGAATTGAAAGAGTGATGGTGTAAGTCGATGTGCGCAAAATTATTATTATAATTATGACTAATTCTGTGCAGAGGTGCACGCTTTCCTGAGTTTGTCCGAGAAAGTCCTTCATGAAAACAAAACGGTTGTCGACGAGTCCGAACTGGAACTTTAAATTCCACCTTTTCTAAAATGTTCGAACAGTCGATTAAATTATTACATATTTTAAACATGAAGTTAGCTTCTATCATTGTACGACGGTCATACAGATGCTGAAGCGTAAAATCACTTAACATAGTTTCATATTTCTTTTTACAATGGCACCTGTAGGACATAACACGGAGAAACTTTTTTTGTATGGCCTCAATATTGTCAATATATACTTTATAAAAAGGATTCCACACTATGCAACCGTACTCCAGCTGAGACCTGACGAGTGACTTATAAAGATATAAGTATGTATTACTATTCCTAAAATCACAAGCAACTCTAAATACAAAGCCCATCATTCGATATGCTTTATTGATAACGGATTCAACATGTAGATTAAGAATCAACTTAGAGTCCAATAAAATTCCCAAGTCCCTGATTTTATCAACTTTATCTAGTACATTAGCTCCAATACGATAGGGAAAGTTTATTGAATGCTTCTTTCTAGTGAAAGTAACTGATTTACATTTAGTAATACTGAGTTGAAGTTTATTATCACAACAAAAAGAATAAAAACTATCCAAATCGCGCTGGAGAATCATGCAATCATCACTAGAACGAATTATTCTATATATTTTTAAATCGTCGGCATAAAGAAGAAACAGTGACTTATTTATAAATAGATGCAGGTCATTTAAAAACATAACAAAGAGGAACGGACCAAGAATTGACCCCTGTGGCACTCCGGACGAAACATTTAATAACTTAGACTCGCAACCATTCAAGACAACACGCTGCTTTCGATTGTGAACGTACGAGGCGAACCAACGGAGCAGGTCTCCCTTAATGCCGTTATAGTGTAATTTACATAATAGCATCTCATGATCAACTTTATCAAAAGCTTTTTTAAAGTCTGTGTATATTGTATCAACCTGAACACCCGCATCAAGAGCTTCAAACAAGTAATTTGTGTAAAGCACCATATTAGTGTCAGTAGACCGCTTACGAACAAACCCATGCTGTTGAGGCATTATATTATTATGCAATAACGGATACACGGAGTCATGAACCAACTTCTCAAACACCTTGGCCAACACCGAAAGGATCGAAATTGGTCTATAATTTTCTATATTACGTTTATCCTCGCTTTTATGAATCGGAATAATATTGGCTATTTTCCAATAATCTGGAAATACACCTTCATTTAAGCTCTTATTGAAAATTATAAACAGAGGATAAGCAATTGCATCACTTGTTTTAACAAAAAAGATGGGGTCTATACCATCCGAACCAGCTCCCTTTGTTATATTAATACTGCTGAGTTCCTTACGAATCGCTTTATAGCTGAGAAAAAGTGAGTTAATATGAATATTACTATTAATAGTCTCGATGGGCGGAACCCATGTATCATAATTAAAATGTGAAGGCTCATAAACAGACTGGAAAAATTCTGAAAACAAATTGGCAATATCCTGCGAATCTGAAGATACTTTATCTTTAAAAAACATATTAGGCGGAAATGAAGATGAGCCACCTTTCTTACCAGTCACATAGCTCCAAAACGATTTTATATTTTGTGTAATTTTCTTTTCAGTTTCTTGCATATATGTATTGTATCTATTAGAACATGATCTTTTAAATTCACGTCTCAAGGCAGCGTATAATTCATAGTCGGAAAGGTGTCCGAAGCGCTTCCATTTCACCCACTGGTTCTTTTTCTTTTTGAACAGTTTAACTAGTTTACACGTAAACCAAACAGGATACTTAGTAGGTTTATTGAATCTACTTGGAACACAGATCCTTATAACCTCGTAGATTTTTTCATAGAAAGCCTCAACAGCAGAATTCGTCGACAAGGATGAGAGAAGACTGTGCCAATCTATTGCTAACAATTCATTATTTATATTTTCGTAGTTCGCTTCACGATAAATAAAACGCTGCGTTACATTTTTGGGAAGGAAGACATTAGCGTTAGTAAAAATGTTAACAGAAAACGGCGGATGATGCGCATCCACATTAACCAAAGGATCTGTACAAAGCACAGCAGGGGAACACTTAACATTACTCAAACATAAATCTAAAATATTACCATTATTATTTTTTATATTATTATATTGTTTTAAAGAAAGTAGATTTATTGTGTTAGATAAAGAAACTAAAGTATTACTACTGTTGCCCTGAATATTGCTTACAGTATTATTAATCCAGCAGACATCATGTAAATTGTAATCACCAATTATGCATATATCCGAACCCGTATGACTCAGAAACATTTCCTGTAATAATTCAAAATGATTGATATAAAAATCTGAGTTATATCTAGGTGGTATGTACGTAGCACATAATGTACAGCATAAATCAATCCCCAAAGCGTATAATGTACACATCAGAGAAAGAATTTCAGATTGATTATGCAAAGTTATATACTACACGCAATACCTGACATGCTTAAACAACTACCTTTCCCCTGGGATCATATATCAGGGCTAACAATGGATATGGATCGATACTGTATACAGTCGTTGGCAAACTGGTTCAGTATTTGCGCCAATTTCGGATGTATAAACGCACTGTCAATGTGTTTGCTGTACGAAATGCATATAATGTAGTAAATTGTACTTTTCATTATTCATACTCGGAAAGTACGCATGAAGTTACCTGATAAGAGGGACGAAAGTAATACTTTTCGTCCCTGGGAAACGATTTACCCTGCTGTCAAAAAAATTAAAAAAAAAACTGCAAGCCATGTCTCAACTTTTATACAACAACTCTGTTGAATCGCGGCGTAAAATTTTAATAAAAAAACATTATCAACAATTTTGTAATATGATTTTATACTTTTAACTTACTTTTAACTAAATTATGATTTAATTTACACAGATTTGAGTTAAAATTAACCATGATTAATGATAAAAATGTACTGGCTGGTAGAATGCCACAGGAAAAGAAACATAAAAAAGGCGAGAACGTAGAAATTCGATCTTCAGTTGTTTTGTCAATTGCTGATTAGTTACGTATACAGATATTTCTATAAAATGCGTTCATTAGATTCAGATATGGATCTAATACTTTTTTTACTTTCCTCATATTCGTAATGAAAAGCAGTATGTTTACCTGGGGTGAAAGACCTATTTAGGCACGAGATGAATCTACTGTTTCACTACTCATACTCGGAAAATACGCTTTAAGTTACCTGATCAGAGGGATGAAAGTAGTACTTTTCGTCCCTGGGAAACGATTTTCTCTGCTGTCAAATAAATTTAAAAATAGACTATGCAAGCCATGTCCCGACTTTTGTACAACTCTGATGAAACGCGGCGTAAAATTATGATAAAAAAACATTATCAACAATTTTGTAATATGACTTTAGGTATACTTTTAATTTACTTTTAACTTAAATATTATTTTCATTTCTCATACTCGGAAAGTACGCTTGAAGTTACCTGATCAGAGAGATGAAAGTAGTACGTTTCGTCCCTGGGAAACGATTTTCCTTCCCGCAAGAAAATTAAAAAAAAAAACTTTGCAAGCCATATCCCATCTTTTTATACAGCTCTCTGAAATCGCGGCGTAAAATTTTATTTAAAAAATACTATCAACGATTTTGTGGTATGACTTTATACTTATAACTAACTGTTAACTAAACTAACATTTTATTCATATAGATTGAAGTAAATATTTACCATCATCAATGATAGAAAATACTGGCTGTGTAGAATGCCACAGAAAAAAAAAAACATAAAATAGGCGAGAAAGCGGCAATTCGATCTTCAGTTGTTTTGTCAAGTGCTGATTAGTTAGACAGATATTTCTATTAAATGAGTTCTTTACATTCAGATAATTTAACGCTTTCTTTTTATATTTTCCTCATATTTGTAATGAAAAGCAGAATGTTTACCTCGGGTGAAAGATCTATTAAGGCACTCGAACTATTAATTTTAATAAAAAAAATATTATCAATAATTTATTAATATGACCATATGCTAATAATTTACTTTTAATAAATTATAATTTAATATCATTTATATAGATTTTAGCTAAATATTTACCATCATCAATGATAAAAAATACTGGCTTGTAGAATACCACAGTAAATGGAATATAAAAAACGTGAGAAAGCGGCAATTCGATCTTCAGCTGTTTAGTCGAATGCTATAGATTCAGATTCAACGCGTTTTTTTTTTTGCTTTCTTCATATTCGTAATGAAAAGCAGTGTTCACCACGACTGAAAGACCTATTTAGGCACGAGATGCGAGCTTTTTACGAATCCGAGTCACTTTCACTTTCATCCCTTGTGTAATAATCTACTATTACAATTAGCACAGGTATTTAATTGTAATCCATCGGTTTTTTTTCATCTCTTTGATCCCTCTTCATTTTCTTTTTCATAATAGGTGTTTGACTACTATTAAATATATGATATTTATGAGGGTATGTGTAAATATAAAATATATATTTTGAGAATATATACCACATATTATATCTATTCATGAGCGTTCAAGTATTACGTAATACGCAATTTTTGAAGATTATTGACCTCCCTCCCCCCCCCCCACATGTAACGCCGCAACGTTTTTCTGTACCCCCTCCCTCGCCTTAAACGTTACGTAACACCCAAGTGACCATTTTTACCCAAAAGTCACAATAACGTTATTTTGAGCAAAGTTAATTTTTAGGTTTTTTTTAACCGTTGCGCTGGCAAGTCGGCATGAGAACCTTTATAAGCCAAGAACAGCTGATGATGCAAATCTCCTTCTTTTGTATGCTTCTGCGTAAATACTAACGAAAACAAAATAAAAATGACGTACAATACAGTTAAGGGATTCCCCGTAAAAAATAAACGAAAAGGGTTGCCAACTTAAGAGAACAAAATAAAAATTGCCTACAATAAAATCGATGGATTCCCCGTAAAACATAAACGCAGAGGGTTGCCAACTTGGGAGATTTAAATTTCCTAGTTTTTTATTTAAATAAAAAAAAACAATTTTACGTAACGCATTATTCAAACCCCTCTCGACCCTGTAACGCATCATAACGTTTAACAAGATCCCTCAAATTGCGTTACGTAATACTTGAACGCCCTCTATCCTGAAAATATAAAAATAAACTTTATACGATAACAAAATTCATAAACAAAATTTTATAAAAAATTTCTCTGTTTCTCTACCTTTTGCAATACGATCATCATCATCATCATCATCAGCCCGTGTCTCTCCACTGCAGGATATAGGCCTCTCCCAAGGCTCGCCACCACACACGCAATACGATATTTAACATAATTTTAAATGGCTTGACGCACAGCCTTTTTGACGTCATACATATAGGTACGCCGTACGGTATTGCCCTCTCTGTCTAACAGGATATTTTAAACCTTCATAACTTTGTTAATAAGGATTTATTTTTTAAAATTCTTTCACTGTTATATATTTCGAAAACTCGTTCATATAAAATAATTTTAAAAAACTAATAACAATAAAGTAAAGTAAAGCAAAATAGTAATAATAGAATTAGTAAAAACTAGCCGATTCTAAATGTAACAACTGACAGACGTATACCGTATGTTTAGATGTTGGTGATGTTAGAATATATTACTTCGAAGCGGTGGCAGACCGACCTCGGATAATGATTGAATAGGGTAAAAGCTGGTCCTTCTGTAATACTCATGAAAGGGTGCTCTGCTCGTAAAGATTAGACTTACTCGGGTCGCACAATTATACATTCATCAAAACTATTTATCTGCTGTATCTACTACTTATTATTGATTCTTGTAAGTCTAGGTATTTGTTTGTACTTTCAATGTGCTTCATTTTATTGTAGTTAAATTGTAAAAGCGGTGGTTTATAAAGCAGTAATAAAAAAAAATTTGAACCCGAGTGCTAAAAATTATTACCTACTTGAAATAAGCTCTATAGTCTATAGAATTTTGTTTGAACAATGCACTATTCAATGTTTTTTTTTTTGTGAGATACCTCCTTAAGCAAATAATAAATATACTACAATACTCTGATAAATGTAAGTTGAATGTTATAAGGTATTGCAGATGAAAAAAAAAATAACCAAAATATGTTGTGTAGTAAGTAGTAATTACGTGAAAATTTATTATAATGTTAACTTAGAAGTTTAAGTTTTTCACAGCTTCAAGGGACTGTAGACCTGAGTACATGGTTTCAATTTCATTTCGATACCTTCACGCGTTCTCAAGTTAAAGGGTCTTGACAGACAGACAGACGAACAACAAAGTCATCTTATAAGGGCTCTTTTTTGCCTTTTGAGATACGGAATCCCAAAAAACGATCTGACGAATTGTAATTCTGATAATTTTCGGTCAATCTTTTGTTTTTCTGAGCGATGTTCTTTAAGATAAGATACGAGGGCCATTAATATCTGTTTAACAATTATCTTTTAGGAAAAAATTTACGCAAATATATTACAGATTTCGAAATTTCAACTTTAATAATCTTTCATCTGACATCGCACATATGACTCCTTGGCAAAATTTTATCAATTCACAAAACTACTTTTTTGTAATTACAATTACATGTATGTACCAAATACGTGCTAAATTGCCAATTCGTGTATCAGATACTTTCGGAGTAAATTGCGTGTGACAATGTTAGTTTTATAACGACCACAGATCATTACCCTATTAACTTTTCATCAATCATTATCAATCAATTGTCTCTGTCAATTAAATTGCGCGTGACATTCAATCTGACCCAATTGGGCTAATTTGTAGTGCCTTGGTTAAACGAAACGAAAATGAAAACGGTGAGAAAATAAATAAAAATCAATCACTGTCGACCTCGTCGATGTAACCAACATTGAAAATTTTGAAAGTCATTATAATTTCAAATTCAAAAAGTTTTCCTTGTTAATGAACAAACAATTTGTCATTCAAAACTCAACAACTTGCATCCGGAAAAATGAAAGGGCGAACAACTCAGAAATCCCAAAAGTCGTTAGAGCTACGCGACAGGTGTTCACGACCGTGAAGGCAATTCGAGATTCCTTCACTGAAACGCAACTGAAAAACAATTTTTTTATTTCAACACACACAAAATTTCAATCTCTTTTATAGTAAAAAGGGCTGCTTCCCTTTCTAATAAAGCTTTATACAAAATAAAATTACTATGAAATACATGTATATTTTTCATCAAACGAATAAATAATAATAATAATAATAATAGAACATCCCACATTGAATGAACATAAAAAGTGAAATAATTAAATGAGTATCTGTAAATGTCTATATGTTTTTCGCGTTAATGACATTTCACTGAGAAATCACAAAGGAACTAAACAACGTTCACAAGGGGATTCTATATCACACTGTTTATTTGACAACTGATATATAGCGCCTTTCGCGAATGAATGGTGTTGCATACTCTAAATATAGTAAACCTTACGTTTTCCAAAAAAAAACGACAAAAAAAACGAACACTTTAGTAATATGAAATAATACACGTTCATTATTTAACAAATTATTTTTTATTTTTGAAGTCGTTGGGAACGTGCTAAACATCTTGTTGCGTTGTAGTCGAAGCGATTCGAGCGTCGCAGTTGAAAAAATGCTGACCCTGCACCTGCACAAAATTGCATCCACGTTAATTTAAAGCGTATAGTACACAATGGGCCATGCACGGCCATATGCTACGATAGGCCAGCATCGCCCACTGGCGAAAAAGTGTTTACACAATGGTATATAGCTCATTACTGCCTCGCAAAGCACTACGAATGGACGTCGAAGTAATCATGGCTGCGGCAATTTATTTGTATACTGCATACAAGTACAGTTCCAATCAACCTTTATGGCGGATGTGAACATATGCACAAGTTGCGTCGCAGTAATCAGTTTTAGGTGTAGCGGGACGCAGTGGAGCGAGAGGCATATGACTAAACCTGCGCAAGCACACTTATAGCGTTATACTCCGATCCGCCATAAAGTTTGATTGGAACTATACTATAGAAGTGTGTACTGCAACAGAGTATTAAAAAAAAAATGGCGCAAAAGAAGGTCGAAGGTCTCTTCATTAATTCACGATAGCGACATTGTAGTATTTTATTATATCTTTCCACAATAAATTCACCACCCCCGTCAGCGGTCGCGGTCGTGTGCAATGGGCGACTGTGTGTACACACCGGCCACGCCACGCTACGATTCCTTTGAAAAAATCGACAACATCGCCATTGCGCGCTACCCACCATTGCCCCCTGTACACAATGGCGATGGCCTGTAGTGGGCCAGCATCAGCCATTGTGTACTAGGGCCTTAAGAGGGAATTAAATGGTTGGTACGATATGCACTATATGTTACGTCACAACGAAATATAGGTATTTAGGTCATAGTTGTTTTTTTTTTTAATTAAGGATTTAATTTTTCAATTTCAAGTGCTTAAAACTTAGCAAATGTAAACATTTATTTGATTTCAAATATTTCATGATTTTAATTATGAAATAAAATCTGTAAAAAAAAATTTAATTCTACAAAATTTCAATTTTTTTCGTTCAGTGAATTCGGAAAAAAAAGCCGCGCCAAACGAACAATCATATACGACAGCTGTTATCCTGGGTTCTAATTTTTCATTTGTATCAAACTCTGAAATTGATTTTGTGAAATCAGCATATACATTTTAATATAATAAATTATATACATCCCTAAGAAAACTTGAAAACATTTTCGAGAAAATGTAACAAAGAAGGTAAGCAATCGCAAACAATTAGTATCTTTACAAAATCGTTGAAAATGTATTTGTGAATTGCCCAATTACGTTAAATACAAGAAGGACGCTTTGTAAGAAAATACAAATTCATTTTCCATGTACATTTATTTCCGTTTTATAAATATGATTCGTCATTCAATCGTTGTAAATGAGACGTTTTAATATCAGCTAACAATATAACATACTAAAATCAATTATTTATTTTGCAACAAAAGTCACATAAAGATGTTAAAACACAAAAATTATATTAATCATAACAACCGTTTCGGTAACAATCAGCCATCTTTTAATATGTGATTTGAATAATAAAATCACGGTTTTGAAGCCTTATGTAAATCACTTTCTAAAGTGTGTGAAATTTGATATTTCTTAACGTGTTCTGTACTTATGATTTCACTACTCAGTTTTAATTTATAAAAAAACTTAATGTTTTAATTGTCTTAAAATTATTGATGTTTTTATTGTTACTCCGTGTCTCGGAAAGTACGTTAAGTCGTCAGTTGCCGTCACCAGATGGCAGTCGCTAAAATCCACCGACCCGCAGTGGAGCAGTGTGGTGGATTAAGCTCCAAGCATCTGCATTGCGAAGGGAGGCTTAAGCTCCTGTAGTGGGACATAATGGGGCTGAAATACTTCTAAGGAAAGAATAAAGACGAATAATCTTTAAAGTTAGAACAAGCGCCATTTGATGGTGTTTTCAGCGAGAACATTTTTAAAAGGTACTTTTACACAAGTAACCTCTAGGAATATAATACTGAGCTTGTAGGTTCTGCAACAGAGTACACGTTCATTGCACATTATCCACAGCCGGTCTGATACAGTGCTAATGACAAACACAGTGATGTACGTAGCTAAAAGCGCTTATTCTCTCGCTGGTGCGGAGAATTTATAATTTTTAGGAGCACTATAGAGACGGGTTGCAATTTAGCGATTGGTGATCGCACGAGTTTTGGCAAAATGTACATAAAAAATATTGCATCCGGTTTTTCTTTTGGACGCTACGCGCTGAACTCAAAAAAAATGTATTCTACATAATAATTTTTCTTGAAAGCTTTTTAAACTTTATTAATAGTGCTAAATCTAAAAAGGCTGCCACGGAAAATACGAAAGTTCGATGGACACCTCTTTGGACTGTTAAAGTGTTAACAGACTTAGACTGGGATCTAATGTCATAAGCTACAATACAGTTTAGACCGTTACAAAGACGCACTCAATCGACGATCGATTTCACGACATTCTTTATTTCTTATTATATTACAAAACTTTATTATCAATTAGTTGAAACCAATGTAAAATCTAATCTAATATTTAATAAAAAATTAAGAATCTTGGGAAATCCATCATCGACCAAATGCATTGATGTAGCTTTTAAGTCATACCTTCCTAGACTACTGTATCAAAACCAAACCATTTTCTGATGATGGAAATTAGGATAACAAGCTTTTATTGAATGGATTATGAAAAGTGTTATTGTTAGTACGTACACTCTTTACGAAGGCGATTAGAGAATTACCTGATAATTCATCATCTTCATCACCAGCCCATTTTACCCAACTGTAGGGGCTTAGGCCTCCCCCAGAGTGAGGAGGGGGTTGGAGCTTAAATCCACCACGCTACTCCACTGCGGGTTGGGGATTGTAACGTCCGCCATCTATTGACAGCGTCCGGGACCGACTGCTTAACGTGCTCTCCGAGGCACGGAGTCAGTGATAGTTAATGTACTTAAGTCAGAAAAACTCATTGGTACACGCCCGGATTCGAACCATGGCCCTATGGCCTTATAAATTTGAGACAGGTTCGTTACGCTCTGGGCTATCACGACTCGCACCTGTACCTGATAATTAATGGATGACATTTCGATTTGTAAAAAACTTTACGAAAATTCAGAGATTTATATTTCATGAATTATGTTGAAAAAAGAGATCGATATGTACGTGAAAATTTGTAAGATATGTATAAAAAAAAACAAAGTCATAAATAAACCCTTGTCGCAACTTGTTAAAGTTACGGTTTTAATGCGAGGTCAGTTAATGTAAACATAGATTATTGTGACCACGTAATACCTACACGTCTTTTGCAATCAAAGAAGCTATCCCTAGAGCTACTTCGTTTTAGATTTTTTGGCCATAGAAATAAATTTGTCGGTTAGGCGTGGTTAGAGATTAATCACTGTTACAGGCCACTATCTTTACCGCCGGGCTTGTCAGAGGGAGAATTAAGTTTTTTGGAGTAAGATCAGGTAATACTAGTTCTTTTTGTCTACAGCCTAACAGACTCATTGTAAAAATTAACAAAACATAATTACAAATATTATTGATGTCGGTTCACTCTTTTACGCCCTCCCCATCAATCTCAAAAACATTATCAATAACATAAAAATATAAGTTTTAAAATGAGGTTTAGTAAAAATAAAAATAATATTTATTTCATCAAAATAACAACAATGTGTGGTTATTTTTGTTTCGGTACGAAGAGTGGAGCGGTGGTAACTAGCAGTTTGAAGTAGATGAACGTGATCGTTGACCTCTTTATACCTAGATTATTGAGCTCATGTCGTCTCGTCGCGTCGACGCCTATCTGTCGTACAGGGGTAATATTAACCATAAATAGTCATTATTTCGAATAAATCGCGTCGTTTTTTGTAATTTTTAATAAATAAATAAAATCTTCCTAATTAAAAAAAAATAATATTGTGATTTATTAATTAGTTGATGAGACTTTATCATTTGTTTCGTTTCACATGCGAAAGATACAGCGTTTATAAATGCATCATTGTTACTACCATAATCCCCGACGCGATGGTCAGAGGCACATTCAACTCACGTGCGATGCTTTTGGAGACATATTGCAGTCGTATGAATGTCATATGGTAGAACTTTAGGAAATTGTGCATACGTCGTCAGAATTTTTATATTACTAGGTTGGGTTAGACATCATAGTCCTCGAGCCATTTTTAGCCTTATCGGAGGAAGACAAATCTGAGCTGATTTAGGCGGGTGGAAATTTAAAATGTGAAATGTATTTATTTACCATATTAAACTATACAAAACTTAATTACTGGCCTTCACATTAGGCATCGCCTGTCCTGAGAGTAGGTACTTTCATAAAGTATAACATAAATTTAAAGAATATACTTTTTAAAATTTTTGCGTACCTCAAACCTTATGTAGGGACCTACGTAACATATACGTGTATTTAACTTGTATTATACACATTACGTTTGTACTTTAAATGACGTTATATATATTCAGAATTAATATATTGTCAGAGAAATTACACACTTCAAAATATGTAGTTGCTCTAATAACAATGTCTTAGGCATTTGTTACTTAAGTAATATTTCCATAATTACCCTGTTTATAACAGAAGAACGATCCTATCGATTATTACCAAAGTATTTGAAATACGTACTTTCGGCGCGTCTCAACTTCGCGTGTTCTTGAGGCATTATAAATTCTGAACACCTTTTGTTCAGATATACTTTCCCACTTTCGTTATACTTATATTTCATTAGCAATATGTCGCCACCATGTGGTACATTAAAGAGTGAGTACTAACTCCACGACGTAATTTTGTCAAAGCCGAGTTTCAAAGCGAAAGTTATAATCGGATGCCAAACATCGCAAAATCCGTTAAACGGCTGATGCCCGTGGCATCCAGGCGCGGAATCTGGTTCTTTATACGTATAGGTATCTACATAATGCCTTTCACTGCTATGTCATTACTGAAATCATTTTTCGTTATAGTCGCTTAGGCTGATCCTTTGCGCTTTTTTGGGTCAGAAAACGAAATATTATAATTTTCGCGGATAAGTTTATAAGTTTACAGCTCAAAAACGTTGAAAAACTCCGTACAGGTACTCTCTCATATTTTTATTTCAGAGGTAATATTTTTATAGGCTGCATTATTTAAAAAAAAAACTTTTGAATATTTGATTCATTCAACACTTAATCTGTTCGAAAATATAGTTCAATCAGAAACATAACATAAAACATAAAAATAAAAATTTAAATGACCTAGTACCATTCTCATTTAAAATTTTTACAAAATGTTATTTAAAGTATTCTATATAAGTTCTTTGTTTTTGCTGTGAATAATATTCATGATGTCATGAAGATGAAACATTTCCATTTCTTTGGCTTTGCTTATAGTATTTTTTACACATTTTGAGGTATACGGTTAATTAAAACCACTTACCCTTTCAGAGAATCTCTAAATTATAGATTATAGGTACAATACTTGTTTTGTATTGTACCTATATGGTAGCTTTTTTTTAACTCAGGGTAATTTTGTAGATGTGATAAGTCATAAAATTTGAGCAAATTTTTTCGGATTTCGCTGGTTAGTTTAAAAAAGTAAAGTAATCTTGAAATTCATAATATACATAGAATTTTAATTAAAGTACTATCTTTTATCTGCACTTACATTATAATGTGGTGAAATATCTTTGTAGATGGTAATCTCTGGAACTACCGAATTATTTTTCATTAAGAGAAAGCTGAACAAAGTATTTCAGAATGTTCCAGGCTATGTTCTATATCGATGTAGGTTACCAAGGGGGTTGCGACAGATGTGTTCCTCTGTCACGGTTGGATCGATTTTGGAGCAGTTTTTCATTACATAGGTACTACCGCAAAACAACGCCGTACGTAGCATATTTGTAATGTATATGGATGCAGAAGTCGGCTTTCCAATGCTGCCTGGTGAAAATTGTGTTCATAGAAATGATCAATTTGAAATTCGCTTAAGATAGGTTGATGGTCCATCATTTGAAAAAAAATTGGTTAGGTTATGGTTTGCTATGTGATGTAGCGACGTGCTACTAATAAGCTTTATATAAGTTTTTTCATTTTTTTTTAAATATTTCCTGCGTGAGATTCCTGCACCCTTGCAGTATAAGCCTGATTAAATGTTTTGTAACTTTTAAGCAGGCTACATTGGAATACGCTACCGGATGCAGTGTCATCTTAGGTGCACATGGTCTAGGTCCATTCATGTGAGGATCCGTCACTAGAGGAGCCGAATAGTGTTTATTATTCACATTTGTCTTACCGTTTCAAAGTGCCATCAAGTGTGATGCCAACGTGTAAAAACCTATCCTTAAAGAATAACAGAGTAAATTTTCATACATAAGTGCATAAAAGGAATAAAATTATTTTATTAAATTGAACTAACGCGTTATATATATATTTTTTTTCTGTGGCGATGACATTTGTGCTACAGAACAATATCCTATCTGCGCTTTGTCTGTGATTGATACTCTATTGACATGAGAGATGATGGATAATAATACTACGCTAGGAGTTTTTTTTTTTTCCAAAATGGAATGGAACGGGCGCACGTGGAACGTCTTGGTTTCTGGCGATATTTAAAAAAAACTATTCTTGTTATTTTTATTTATTAAAAATACAAACAGAATACCTCCTTATTATTAGACACTGGCAAAGTTATCTAAATCAAGATAGAAGCCAATAACTAAAAGAAGACGAAGAAAAAGAATACTATGCTATGTTTGTTAGTTCTGTAGTATTCATAAACGGGTTCGTATTAAAAAAAAGCAACAATACACAATACAATGATACCCTGCTCTTAGACCCATTTGTTTCATTTTGCCCGTAACTAACATCTTCAGTTCTTGTAATTTTATTTTTGAACAAGGAAACATACAAGTTATAATTTCTCACAGAAGTGTATCTTCTAAGTGAGGCTGAATGTGTACATGTACACGTATAATGAAAATACCTCGATGTTGATAATTTTGGTCTATAACGATGCGAGAGTAAGTATTCTGATTACGAAGGAACTTTAAACTGCTATAACAGGATTATCCCACGAAAATATACACGGTACACTTCCACTTTCAAAAGCTTTTGTTTTAAATATTGAAAAGGCCACAAACACTTATCAGAGATTACGATTTCCATCATAAAATTTTGATTTAATCCATAATTTTTATTGATTCATGTGAACATTGAGCGTTGGGAGATTTCTACAATTTCTATAGAAAATACATATAAGCGTAATTCCATTTAATATTTTTTTAAAGTTTTCTTAATATTATAATACAACAAATGAAACTTATGTATAGATTAAATTTATCGATTAAGACAATCAGCTAGTAAATGCACCGTACGTGCCTCACAAATAGAGAATCCGATTGGGAAACCTGTAAAGGCCCCGAAAAAACAAAATAGAACTTTAAAAAAAAGCTGTTAAGGACATTTTAAATTTGGGACGCCACGTGTGTCAGCACATTTGCCGCCTCTCACCTTGGTCACACTGTGGGATTGGCCGGTGCCGCTGCGGAGTCTGCAGCCGCCAGAAAACGAGTCAAATACTCTACTCTGGAGATTAAATGGCTGTTGGGGGAGTGAAGCCAAACGTTTCGTCGCGAGCATCGGATGTTGTCTAAGAAAAAGGGGATTCGACTCCCGTTCCGGTTCTTTCCTAGTGCAAAGAATTGCCATTGCAATTCAGCGTGGCAATGCGATGTGCATCATGGACATCTTTTTTTATTTCTAATATAGATAGATTTAGCTGTTTTAACTTTTACAAATAATATGTATTGTAATTTTTGTTTGTCCCCGCCACTAATATTTTATAATGTTCAAATTATTTATTAATTTACATTAATTAGCAAATAATGCCAGACCGTATTATTTTCTATATAGGAACATGGGTCATAGAAGGCAAAGTATACAAACCATACCGACTAAATCTTACTTTTATTTAAAAAAAAACTGTTTTCTCTCTCTTTTTTAAGCGACTTCAAAAAAAGAAGGAGGTTACTCAATTCGACCGTATATATGTTTTTTTTTTTTTTTTTTTTATTTTATGTGTGTTCAGGGATAACTTCGTTGTTTATGAACCGAATTGGATGATATTTTTTTTGTGAAAGGGAGATATCTCCGAAATGGTACCATGATAAGAAAACCAGGATCTGATTATGGCATACCAGAGAAATCGAGGGCAACCTTCGAAAATCGTATTTTAAAGTATCGTATTTTAAGTACTTTGATAAAGTACTACTACTAGTACTATTTAATGAAGGTCGGGAGTCGATCTGATGATGGAGCTGAAAGACAGTCGAGGGAACTCCTCAACGACTTACAGCAATTACCTGGTGCTTGGACTTGATTCATTTCTATTGATGAGATCTTTGCACCCATATGGATTATAAGTGCCATTACAGGTCTGATGATGGAGACCATACACAATCTAGGGAACTCCTCAACGATTTACAGCAATTACCTGGTGTTTGGACTTAATTCATTTCTATTAATGAGAACTTTGCACCCATATGGGTTATAAGTACCATAACAGGTCTGATGATGGAGACCATACACAGTCGAAGGAACTCCTTAACGATTTATAGCAATTACCTGGTGTTTGGACTTGATTCATTTCTATTGATGAGATCTTTGCACCCATATGGATTATAAGTGCCATTACAGGTCTGATGATGGCGACCATACACAATCGAGGGAACTCCTCAACGATTTACAGCAATTACCTGGTGTGTTTGGACTTGATTCATTTCTATTAATGAGAACTTTGCACCCATATGGGTTAAAAGTACCATTACAGGTCTGATGATGGAGATCATACACAGTCGAAGGAACTCCTTAACGATTTACAGCGATTACCTGGTGTATGGACTTAATTCATTTATACTAATGAGAACTTTGCACCCATATGGGTTATAAGTACCATTACAGATCTGATGATGGAGACCATACACAATCGAGGGAACTCCTTAACGATTTACAGCAATTACCTGGTGTTTGGACTTAATTCATTTCTATTGAAGAGAACTTTGCACTTATATGGGTTATAAGTGCCATTAAAGGTCTGATGATGAAGACCATAAACAGTCGAGGGAATTTCTCAACGATTTACAGCAGTTACCTTTTGTTGAGCTTCCGTCATACGGTTGAATATGCCAAAATGTTCAGTTCGCACAAAAATAATAATTAAGATATAAGTTTTACATAGGAATACCACTACCTACTAGGCATGCTGATGCGTCAATTTGACACGGAATTTACGTTGCGTAACCGCGGTGCTGTCTCATTAGAGTAGCGCGTTTAGAAGCCCCATTTATACTAAATATACAAACAAGTTACAAATGCGTTCAACTAAAAATTGAAAAATAAAATAATTTTCAAAAAAAAATAAAAACCGACTTCAAAAACATAAACTAAAAAGTTAAAAATAAAATTTTCACTTTAAAGAAAGGAGTATTAACAGGCGGCATATAGTTAATGAAGTCGGTGCCTACTCACTCAGACACTTTAAATTGTGTTCTATTTTTTGTTATAGTTATAAATATATCATTGTTGTAATTGTTATTACTTGGTAAGTACCCATTTAAAGTGTCTGAGTTGGCACCGACATCATTAACTATATGCCGCCTGTTAATGCTCCTTTCTTTAAAGTGAAAATTTTATTTTTAACTTTTTAGTTTATGTTTTTGAAGTCGGTTTTTATTTTTTTTTCGTAATAAGTTTCCAATGGAAACCCTAATTGGAAATTGAACATAAATAAAATTATAAGTGAGTAATTATCATAGCGAGGTCAGCGAACCCGTTTCAAATTTACAAGGTCTGTGTTAAACTGAGACATTATTAAACTGAGAAACTCGGAGAGCACGTTAAGCAGTCGATCACGGTTGCTGTCAATAGGTAGCGATCGTTACAACCGACCAACCGGCATTGGAGCAGCATGGTGGATTTAAGCTTCAAGCCCCCTCACCCTGGAGGGAGGCCTAAGCCCTTCAGTGGGGTATAATGGGCTGATGGAATGGAAATTGCCATAGAGATAGGTTTACTCCGCAAAGTTTACGAAGACGCTGTGATATTTAGTCGTAGTAATACTTTTAACACTTCAGCAACTCATATAATTGCAATCCTATTACGTAACGTTACAAATGAAAGGAAGATAGAAATTTCAGGGTTTGTGACATCAAAGAAATCAAAAGAAACTATAAGGATTTATGATAAGGATTCAAATCAATTTAGAAAATGTCACAATAATTCTTAGACAACCGAGTCATTAAGATAAAGCGTTTCATACTTTGAAATAATCGAAAATCCGAGTAAAATGACCGACGTAGAAATAACATAGACTAGACTATGCGTCATTATCACTGTTTATTTTAAATCTTGTTTAACCTTTTAACTAGTCATCAATCATCAATCAATCTGACCAAATATGGTTACTGTGTAGTGAATAGATTAAATTACACTTCAAATATATTTTCAGAATCTGAATTTGCTTTTCCAGTGCGAATTTCAGTATATGTGCGTCGCATTAAATTCTACTTCACAGTGAATTTGTCGAAACATAAAGTGGTGTATATTTAGTCTACGGCGTATGTTTTTATGTTTACATTTTTTTGCGGTATGTTTATGAACATCTATGTTCTAATTATACATTTAGCATATCACTTTCTAACATACCGATGACATGTTTAGCTCGGAAAAATTCAATGTACCCGTACCTCACGCCAACCCTCTCTAAAACTCATTATTTCTGTTTTCAAATATCAGATGAGAATTTATTTTACAGATTCTTCTTGTATTAGGCGCACCGGGATTTCACGCCTCTTAATTGTCATGCCATCTAATGCATGCATTTAAAATAGCGATCCTTAGCTAGAATGTAATTATATTAATGTAATTATACAATAATATTATTTCGATCAAGACGACAACAATCGAACAAGACGACCGCTTAGTCTAATTGTTAACGACCATGCCTATGAAGCTGGAGGTTCCGGGTTAGAATCCCAGATCGGGTCAGTACCTATTTATATGATGAATATCGATACTGGTACCCAAAATACAAGCTAATGCTTAGTTTGGGGCCTAGACGTTGTTGTGATGTAGGTATACGTTATTATTATTATTATGTAGGAATAGTCCAAAGCAAGAAATAAACATAATTATCGTCTATTAATTAATAAATAGAAATAATTTCTAAAAAACTATTACATGTAGGTACTTATTATTAAATAGACTGGGCCGATTCAAACTTTCAACAACGTGGGAAACTATATGAATGAGCGTAAAGTACGTCAACATTGAGTGGAACTAAATGAAAAAAAGTTAGTACTTAACTGCATCGAACGAGCGTTGAAAAACACTTTTCCGTTTGAGTGTCCAGGTACATTTAAGTGACTCCGCTCTCATTTAAACTTCCTTTATATGACTTTCCTAACTATACCTTAATATTTATTACATTTAAAAGCGGGAAATTTAAACTTTTCAACACGATTAACGATACAAACTATAAAACTTTAGTCTGTAGATAGATTATATATTTAACCGACATATCGACCTTCGTATGAGGGCCAATCGAATAGTTTTCGGCAATGGTATAAAAAGCATGACAGTCAAAATAAGTAATATTTTATTTTTTAACTTGATCTAATATTTTATAATTTTATTATTCTACTTACCCAAGTCTTCTGTATTTCCACGGAAAGAAAATCTTTTTCTGGGTCTCGAGAAAACCCGCTACTACTGCCATGACTTCATCGTTATTTTCATATTGAGTCAATGTAGTGCTTTAATATAGAAAATAGATAGAAATCAGTGGGAATATGATAGGTGTTCCACCAATTCAAACCCTGCATTCTTGATTATAGCAAACGTGACTTTAGAATTAGATGTACGTTATGTGTAGACGCCTAATTACTTACTAAGGAAGTAATAATATTTTTTTCTACATATTTTCCGTGAAGGTCCTCTTAAGGCGATTTTTATCTATACAGCTCAAAATAGAACCATGAAACAGAGCATCGTCCCTATAATAGTTAAAATCTACCTATAAAGTTTTTTTTTAATTACTTATTTGTAAATCTTAAAAGCGCAAAGCCCTTGTCATTTTCATTTCATATGGTAATTGAGGGAGGGACTTACTTTCTATTATTACTTGCTTGAAAACGGCTTGATTACGCAAGTGATTACGCGAATCAAGGATGAAATAAAATATCTTATTACATATCACACTTGATTCTCGTAACTTGAGCTGGCCTCGTCCCCCTACGCGGCACCTGTTCATAAGTATGACATAAGAGCCAGACATCGCCCCACTCAACACAATTAAAGTAGTAAAGACTACCAACCCCACCACGCCACCGCGCGCTTGGACTTCGAGTGTACGGTGACCCCGGGGCACTAGTTAAAAACTTACTTGAGCTTATTAAGCATTTTTGGAAATTATCTATAGGGAGCTTATTCTATTAAATTTTAATATAACTGTTTTTTGTAGGTTTTATTTTTTTGTAACTAAGTTGTAGATTTATCCGCTTCACGGAAAAAAATATAGTAACTAGGACTAGAATTTCTAGTTTTATTTCTGACCATCAAACAGGTAGTCATGCGTACTACAATATTACTGTAGTCAAATTAACGTTTAAATTACGAGTTTAGAAGTATTCTTAACTTAATTTTATAGTAAATCTAACAATACTATTACTCGTATAACTCGTATGGAACACTTTGTTAAATTAATTAAATTCATCGTTAAATATACAAAATTCACGTTTACAAGTTTTTTGGATTCATTACAAATCAAATCGTCGTTTTAAAATTATTTTCTTGTCAAATTTACAAAATTATGGTATAAAACACTATTTTTCCTGCTACTAAATGTTCTGGTAGTATTGTCATCTTATATTTTTTTCTGTGTTTTCCCCCAACGACCTGACCTCCCGACCACTTCGTTCCTATTTCTCATTGTCAGTTTTAAATTATAGTCGATTACTTTTCCTATCAGAGCCGTCATCACCCTGGTGATGAAACTGCTTATCGTTTGGTACGTACAGCTGAGTGTGTCAAATAACTGCCACTACAGCGTTTTGAACACTGTCATACAGCTGCGACATTGCGCCTGTCTGCACTATAATCACCCAACAGCAGGTTAGAAGATCCTGCACCACGTGTATGGCTAGGGAGCGCGAGCCTTCGCTTTTCCCGAATTCCTGGGTGGTAAGGGATTCTTTCTTTGACTGTGTATGAGTTAAATATAAAGAGTATTGAGGAAGATTGTGGGTATTCGCACGCCCGAGTACCTCTCGAGACTCGTGAACCGAATCTATGCTTCGCCGAGTTTCTTAGTACAAGGAACCCGATAGACGTGGCTACCCCTTGAACGTGATTTAACGTGATAAACTCTGTATATCTCGTTCAAGGCGTTCTCTACGTCATCGGGTCTCTATGAGTGAAGAGTAATTAATTCCCTGCATATACTTGTCACACGGCCGAGGCGAAGGTCCCCCCTCTAACCTAAATAGTTCTTCCTTGTCGATAGTTAAATAGAAGTTCGTATAAGATTATTAAATAGTAATTAAATATAAATAAAATTGTAATTGTGGTAATTATATAAAATTCTCGTGTCACAGTTTTCGTTGCCATACTCCTCCGAAACGGCTTAACCGATTTCGATGTAATTTTTTGTGCTTATCCGGTATCTATGAGAATCGGCCAACATCTATTTTTCATCCCCCTAAATGTTAGGGGTAGTCCACCCCTAAATTTTTTTTTTTTTTAGACAAAATTTTTAATTTTTATTTTTTTATGATACAACATACAAAAATACATACAATCCTCAATTTTCACCCTTCTACGATCAACCCTTATTTTTTAATAGCCATTTTAGTAATCACAGTTTTCGTTGCCATACTCCTCCGAAACGGCTTGACCGATTTCGATTAAATTTTTTGTGCTTATCCGGTATCTATGAGAATCGGCCAACATCTATTTTTCATCCCCCTAAATGTTAGGGGTAGTCCACCCCTAAATTTTTTTTTTTTTAGACAAAATTTTTAATTTTTATTTTTTTATGATACAACATACAAAAATACATACAATCCTCAATTTTCACTCTTCTACGATCAACCCTTATTTTTTAATAGCCATTTTAGTAATTTAATAATTGCATAACTAAATATTATTTCGCAAAAGTGTAATTTATTTAATTAAGACTGACAGAAATTGTTGAAACGATAAATATTTGTGTTACGGGAACGAAAACGGGAAAGGGAAGAACGGGAAAGAGTTAAGACTGAAATAAAAAAGTTGTACTTGATGAGAATGGAAACAAAAAGGAAATGAGACCAGGGCCAGGAACGGAAACGATAAAATATTTATGCGATGGGAACAAAAACGGGAAAGGGAAGAACGGGAATGAGTTAAGACGGAGATAAAAAAGTTATTTTTGATGAGAATGGAAACGAAAACGAAGCTACACTAGGGCCAAGAACAGAAATAATAAAGTATTTTTGCGATGGGAACGAAAAAATGAAAGGAAGAACGGGAATGAGACAAGACTGAGATAAAAAAAGTGATTCTTATGAGAAACGAATACTACCCGTGCGAAGCCGGGACGGGCCGCTAGTAATTTATAGAAATTCTCTTAAAACGTATTTCCATTCAAATGTACTTGCGCGCCTCTAGCGTTTATATTTAGAAACGTAGGTACGTATGATCATGGTCCACGGGAGAGAAGTCGGATGTTTTCGTTGCATATGTTACTATGGCCCTTAACGACAGGCGTTACACTATCTAGACAACCTTTCGGGAAATGAAAACGGATGCGTTAAACGAAATGTGAACGGAAGGGTGACGAAATCGTTTCAAGATGCCATCAAAGACATATGTGAAGCCAATAACTTGCTACTAAACGTTTCTAAAACGAGCATAGTTGAGTTTGCCTTGCGTACGAAACACGAGCAAAATAGGCGAAGAAATAAATAATCGTTCACGTCAAAAAATTGAATCAACAATGAAATTTATCAGTATTACTGCATACTACATGAATATTGATACTGGTACCGGGTCGTGGTTGTTATTATATGCATGTGGTGTCTTCGCTTGGTACCCAAAACACGAGCTAATGCTTAGTTTGAGGCCTAGACGTTGTTGTCCTGTATACGTTATTATTATTTTTATCATTTGATAGTCACGGACGTACCTACATAGAGATACTGCATCGTGACCACTAAAATATGAGCAAAAAATATATTTTGTGCTACTTGATAAATAAAAAATAAATAATAATACCTGAGGCATCCCACACAGCACCATCTAGTCTCAAAGTAAGCAAGTATTACGCTTGTATTATAGGGTACTAGACAACAAATAAACATACTTAAATATTCTTTTTTGGATGATTTGGATTTGAGTCGTCTAATCGTTGATTTGAGTGATATCAAATCAGTTGATTTGATAGATAAATTAAACCTTAAAATGCATATAGAACAATTAACAAAAAGATTGGTGAGACGCTCATACAGCAAATGTTCATTGTTTTTATTTTATTGACTTTATTAATAAATATTTATGCCACTTATAATTTCACGCTGCATTCCTTTCCTCTTCTCATTTTATTTTCATGTATGTTACTTACCCTCAGCTCACTATTAGATAATAAAATAGCTTGTTCGTTGGATAACCGCTCGTAGAAGACATACATTAGCTGTCTGTCGTCCGCTTTGTTCTCAAAGTTAAAATAATCGAATTTATACACATTTAACGCTAATTATTACGCATCCGCCCATCTCCAAAAATACATATCGTCGAGTGTCACATGGCCACCAGCTACCTATGGAATGGAGTGCGAAAGACGAGATCACCCAGGAGTACCGTGCTGTGTCGTCGAAGTTGAGTCATTTCTTTTCCCATCCTGATTTGTGGTGTGATGGTTGCTGTGATACCGGTGGCATAATTTTGGGGACATTATATAGGTATATGTAAATATATGTATCGCTAACGCATTTGGCGCCTACAGTTAATATTTTTTTAACTTATTTATTTAAGTACATAATAATCGGCTGCATAAGGGATCATCATCTTATAATTATAAACTAACTACATGCCATGACATGAAATATTTGAATGTAACATGTAAACAAATACCTCAAACCAGGTGTGAGCAATTAATTAAATAACATTTAAAAAAATGTGCTAAGTGGTGCCAATCAGTGCCGATTGTTGTCAAGATGTCAAGTGCGAATCGAAGAAGGAGAAACCCGTGTGGTGACGGAGAAACAATACTAATCTCCACCCCTGACCAGGGAGCATGTCACAAAAGACATTTATTATTCCGCTTTTCAGGGCACCGAATAGCAGCTTTCATGTGAATAAGAATAGGTCTTCACACCTGCGGTCCCCAACCTGTACTAACCAAGCGCAGTAATTAATGCACATAAATAAAATTCATAATTCACCTGCGGCCCCATTTTTCCTGGCTACAATAGTAGCCACGACAAGAACATGCTCAGGGTAACAACAATAATTCGCTTCGAATATTTAAAAACAAAAGCGAAAAAAAAAATCTTAAAAATAAAAACCGACTTCTAAAACGTAGACCAAAAAGTTAAAAATAATATTTTTAATTTGAAAAAAATAGCATTAATGGGCGGCATATAGCTTACGAAGTCGGTACCAACTCAGACCCTTTAAGTCATTCACTTTATATTGTGTTCTATATTTGTTATGGTTGTAAATATATCATTATTGTAGTTGTTATTACCTAGTAAGTTCCCATTTACTCGTAAAGTGCCTTAAGAAGGGGTTGTAGTCGTGAACACCCATACAAACTCTTTTAAACGATTAGACCAAGATTGTCGATGTAAAGAATCTTGGTCGTTTCATAAAAACAAAATACTGGAGAATCATTTGCATTTCAATCGTTAATGGTTTTCTTTGACTAATTTGCGACAACGTTGCAACGTTGCAAAAACGTTCAAAATCAAAATTTAAAAAAAAAAATTATTCAATATAAGATATTTACACAATTTATTGAAAGTTAAAATGAATTGATTAGATAGCGGTTCGGAAAACTAGAACGATTAGAAACGGCAAGAAACTTCTCCCTGTTTATTTTATTTAAATATACATGTTTTTCTTAATCCTTTAAAAAAAATTTAAAGTGCTTACAACTATTACAATGATGTCCATGCGCACTTATCATTTAAATCCTCGGTAAAACAATAATAAGCTTTCTTCGTAAGTTGGACTTTGACTCGCTTTATAAATTGATTAGAATTTAAGTCTTATATTTCTTTTGAAATATTATTATAAAAAATTATACAATTTCCCATGAAAGAATTATTAACCTTTGAAAGTCTGAACCTGGGAATTGATAACATATGCTTATGTCTTGTATTTAAGTAGTGGCCAACACTCACCCTAGAAAATGCATTTAAGTTTTTATGTACATAAATTATATTTTCATAAATGTTACTTTCTCTGAAGTGAACCCTTACACTAGCTCCAGATTTAAATTTATTTATAGCTCGAACATAGCTCGAATAGCCCTTTTTTGAAAAACAAATATTTTTTTTATTTTTAAATGTTATGTTTAGTAATCAATATTTTGTTATTTATTATTAATTATTTAAGTTATTAACAACTTGGCACTATTAATGTTAATGAATATTAATATTAATGAACAAAAGTTGGAACATACTATTGGCAGGGGCCAATAGTATGTATATTAGCACTGGCAAATCACTCGTGATTTTGGAAATTGAAATCTGATTGAGGTTGGAATTGTAATTGGGTGATGGTTTGTTAATTTACGAACTAAGTATAAATTAACATTTTAATCCCCGACTAATCTGTCATTCCCCCTCTCCCTGGGAATCTCCGACCTGACTTCTGTGTTAATTAATACCTAAATCAAGAAATTCAAACTAGCAGATACAATTCACTAACATCGGTGGCTTGATCGGTGATCCTAATAAATGGTCCTTATCTGAGGGTCCTTAGGATATACTTTGCACATGCGTGGGGTATACTTAATATGAGATTGGATATTTATTGGAAATATTTGCCTGAGATATACGATTGATTAAGATACATCAGTTTTAAGCAGAACAAAATCTGCATTTTTAATTTGTTTCTCATAAAACAGGCGAACCTGCTGGACGATTCCTAAAAGGGAAAAATTAATATCTGGATAATCCCGTATCCATATAATGTGAAATTTTCCCCTTTATTTTTATTTTACACTTCAATCACTATTGCGACTAAATGCTAGATTTTAAATTACACCAATTCGTAATATATTATGTTGGTCATAATATAATTATTTAATTAATTTCATAAATGATGAAAAGTGACAAAATATGCTTTTACCTGACATTGTCTTTTTCTAAATCGATTTGAGATAACAATAAGTATAATCGTGTTAGCCGAGTAGGTATAGCGAATTGGTATCTACGATTATCTAAATATGCGAATTCATATTAATATGTGAATTTGTACGAATAATGTTGTGTAAAACTGAATAAATAAAGCTTTTATATTTTAAAGTATGATAACGACCGATGCGACTCCACCACATGAGACGGTTGCAGCCATAGAGCATTAGAGTAGGTTAGAGTTGACATGTAGGCGGTTACGCTGGCGCTGTTCCCTTCAAGTACAGTTCCAATCAAACCTTATGGCGGATGTGAACATAGGCATAAGGGGCGTCGCAGTAACCAGTTTTAGGTGTAGCGGGACGCAGTGGAGCGAGGGGCATATGACTGAACCTGCGCAAGCACGCATATAGCCTTGTATTCCGATCCGCCATAAAGTTTGATTGGAACTACATGCAATATGTTACACACTTAAGGCAGATCTCTTCACCTAAACCACTACCTTCTACAGTTTCAAGCCGTGCTAGGCAACATTGCGTGTAGTCCAAGCCTTGGAATCAATCAAATAGATATGGCTATTAGTTGGGGTTTTCTTCCATTTAAACAAAGAATATTCATTGAAAATATATTAACTTGTAAGTCTGTATTTAAAATTGCTTGTTGCATCGTTTGTGTCTATTCGTAATTAGCGAGGTAATTTGAAATTTTCACCATACTCGTCTTTAGTTTCACGTCACAATCTTGATTGACGGGTTTGGGTGGAAATAGCGAATAAAACTATTCATAAATATCATATGCCATTTGTTAACAGTACCCACAACTTTTATATAAAGGGGCAGATTTTTTAGTCTTATTTTAACTATCTAACTCGATTGCAAGTACTGACTAATCGTAATAATATTATCAGTAATCCGTACCTACAAAGTTTATTTAATTAATTTCAGAATAAAATCTTATTAAAATATTAATGAAAATTAAAAGAAATATAGACTACTTAATTAATCTAAATAATAAATTTAATTAATAAATTAAATAATTTAACGTTGTAGAAAAACTACAAGAAAAAAAATACATTTTTATGTACTATAATTTCGTCTACTTTCCCCTTCTTTCGCTTCCAGCCTATTTTCCCTATTTTTGTAACGGGAACGAAAATGTAAAAGAGAAGAGTGGGAATGAGATAATACCTACTGAAGACTAAGAAAAAACCAGTGACGTAAAAGCACCGTAAAACGAACACCGCGCGGGCGAGTCTCTACTGTGATATTATGCTCGTTAAGCTCGCGCAGTGAAGGTACGAAGAACTGGACGATCCCGGGGACCTATACCTACGTACACCGGTCATGGTCACTTTAACTCCATGCCACCCACCAGCAGGTACGGCAAGATTGATTACGTGCAACTGTACAACTCTGGGTTGTACGGTTGCACGGTCACGGTCTGGAGGAAGAAACTGCTCTGCAAGCGAACAGTATCTCCCCGTAGAACATTATAAAATAAAACTAATTTGTAAGATATAGCTTGTAACTTACAAGCCCCAGCCGTTAAACGAATGTTGATTTACCAATACCATAATAAAACTAACCGAAGTGAGATATAATAAAGATTCATTCTATTCTATTCTATTCCATTTTATTCCATTCCATTCCATTCTATTCTATTCATAGATTTCATTTATATCACGCAAACGAAGTCGCAGGCAGGTGTTAGTACCTATCATATAATAGGTACTCTTATTTTTAATTTATTATTATTATTCTAATTTCTATCTTATTTTAGGTATATTTATACAATTCATAATTTTATATTAATTATTTATATCCCGTATTTTCAGTTTAAATCATTACATCTTGTCAGCTGACGAAGTAAATCGGACTACACGTGACAGATAATGAGACGTTGCTAAATCGGCTTAAAACTCTAGAATGTAGTACCTAAACTCTCAAATGCTACATCATATCATACCAAAGATGTGAGGGAGAGGGATGAAGGTTCTAAAATAAAAGAATTCTTATATCAATGCAAATTGCATTGGTCCAAGAATATGCGGTACCTATTTATATATATATATTTGTATATATTGAAAACTATATTTTCTGGATGATAGATGTTTTTCTGTAAATACATCTGAAACAAAACTATTTACGTATGCTTAACATTATTGCTCATATTCGTTTTGTGAGTAATTATTTTTGAGACACGTGTCTCTGAACAAATACCGTCACCTGGCACCTCTAACCTACTCGCTTTTCTGTGGTTGCAGTAGCATCTGGAATATTTTTGTGTAAATACAATTCAATGTTTCCGGGTTGGCAAACGTATTCAGAGAGTACGTGTTTATTTTTATAGGCAGAAAAACATTTTCATAGCAGATGCCATCTTTAGGGATAATAATAAACTTTTCGAGCTATTTAAAGCGCCATCTTTCGATTTACATGCTAACTAAAAATGTTCTTGTAGATTCTTTCAGTCTCAAGTTCAATTCTGCAGTGCGAGAGTGCTCAAAAAAACAAATTCATTGAATTTAAAAAAATATATATTTTCGTGGTTTCCTTTTGTTGACCGTCCAAATATATAACACAACAATATTGTATTGTAATTTTGGCATTTTTACTCTAGAAGTGCAACACGTGAAGCAACCCTGTGGAATCAAGCATTTCAGTAATTTTTTAAGCTTACTAAGTATGACAGGATTACTATATACACCTAACAAAAGGAATTTAAAACATTCTTATCAATATATTTTATTTCCCGACATTAGGTATGTATAGTACGTAAAAAAATTACCTAATTCTAATTCACCCCTTAAACATCGATTTCGAATTTGTACTCTGTGCGTAGTACTACTTAAGTTCAGTTTCTTATGTAAAATAGTTTAGAAGATAAAAACCAAAAGCCGGTAGGAATTACCTACTACTACCTACCTACTAACTTTACAGGGCTGCCTATAAAGTGTAACTCAGGCAAAGTCTGAATAGGGAACTTGTGCTCTTATTTCTTCATATAGTCATTCATCTCTCTGAGCGTCTAACGATTTACCTAAACGGAGCTTAGTGACTGCCACTTTTAGTAAAAAGCATGACCCTCTTGCCATGTGTGATGTCGACGAGCTCGCTAAATATAGTTATGTAAATGGGTCTTGCAACTGATTAACCCGCCTGCGCCTGCGCCGGCCGGCACGTTCGGTAATCATAATTTTAGCTTATAATTTCTTGCATACCTTTGAAGTGGAGATTGAGTAATGAAGCACACAACTCTATTTTCTTCTAACTCCAATTATAAGAAAATATGAAAAACAACAGTTTTGTTAAATACATTTTATACACATACATATAGGTACACCTATGTACTTACAGAGAACTGTACTTGTCTATCAAATGTTTCTTACATTCAAGTCAAACTAATTTTCCTAATAAAAAACCTAGTTGAACATTTTTACAAATCCAACAATTATTATTACTTAGTAAAAACCTACTTAAAAAAAAAACACTATGAAACCTCACACTAACAACATTCTAAGCAAAGGAACAAAAAGGCGTTATAAATTTTATGGAAAAAAAATTAATAAATAACGTAGCATCTCGACGCTTTGCACAAATAATTTAATAAACGCATTGTTTAATATTATATTTAATCATTTTTTAATTTATTGTGGGGAGGTCAAAAAGAGTGTTAAAGTTGCAATAATACAAACATGTGGTCCAAACGGGCTTAGAGAGCGATCTCTAGGTTAAGAAGGGCAGAACGCGGGAACGTCCATACAAACGTCCTTAAACGATTACGTCGTCAATAGGCATTTTGATCTCATTTTTTTTTTTTAATTAAAGTCACACTTGTGTTGAAACTAGGTTTGTAGAGCCAAAACTTTGTCTATAAACTTCCTAGTTATTGAGATTTAATACATATATATATATTAACAAAATTTCTGTAACTAGGGTTTGTATACATTTTGAAGTTTTGGTTCTATACAAACCTAGTTCTAACACAAGTGAGACTATAATTTTTAAAAAACCAAGATTAAAATACGTCGTCTGCCAAAGCGTATATAGTTGCAGGCGGCAATCTAGTCTGTATTTATTTTACGTATTCGTAATAAAATAAAACAATTTTTAATACGGAAATCTAATCTTCTAAAAATGAAATTTCAGGATATTTTCTTTTATTGCTATACAAAGAAATATATATAAACAACCTTTTTCTACAAAATTAGCACGTTTCGTGTGGGCCATGTAGCCCGTCGGGCCTATTCTTCCCAGTACTTCCTAAGATTACGTCAATCAAACAAATACTGGAATATCGTGGTAGACTTAAAAAAGCTGTACTCCAGCAATGGATTTATGAAAGCCGGACGAAAAACAAAAACGAGAAAAGAAAAAAAAACTCTTTAGAACTATGACATAAATACAGCGCGCAGCCGTTTCTTGGGAAAACAACCGCTGGGCTTTGAAATTTGAATTATTTTACGAAGATTCCTTACCTACGTAATCTGAGCATTCGCTAAGAAAATACTTTTTCCATATTTAATTTGGAGGAGGGTAATGAGTCTTAAAAACAACAAAACAAATAATTATAAACATATTTTACCGATTTCAGGGTGTTAAATTTTTGGATGTAAACATACAACCTAAACCGGTGGGTATATAAACTTAAAATTATGCACCGATATTTTTTACATAACGTATGTATGCATCCATTAAGAAAGGATTTTTCTAAATTCGATCTCTGAAAGAATTGGGAGTAGAAAGTTACGAGTTATGTTTATCTCAACGAGATACAGACGTACGTATGTATCATAATCATGGCGCTAAAATCGCCTCCCCGAATCCTGTTTTTTAACAATTATTTTATATAAAAAACGCTATATTAATTATAGAGCTTTTGTTGAGAAAAAAGCCTCATTAAGAATATCCGGATTTAGCTCGCGTGCTCGTTACTGCACAGGCTCTGTTTCTTTTTGTTTCCTAATTAAAGTGTGACAATAACTAAAAATAGATAATCGTAAAAAATTAATGATTAAGAACGACTACTGTTCGCGCATCGAAGGACCTCAATACGAAATTCTTATAAAATGAAATACGTATTTATTTATTTATTTTCAGCACTTATTTGCATTAATTTTTAAATAACCACCAACATATGTATAATATGAAAAAATCTCCACATTAAGGAGCAAGCTTTTTTATGTGCGTTTAAAGTACCTACAATACATGCCCTTCATTTACAACAGAATAGCTACACTTCGAAATTTCGTTCATTTATATTTGGAAATATAGTTCATAGCTCTAATTGCCATTTACATACGTCATAACTATATATTAATTTTATACTTATTAATACTTATATTATTAATTATTATTAATACTTTAATACTTATTTTTTTTAAATGCGTAGCTACTAAAATTTATTAATCCATATCATAACAGCCTATTTTCTCTCACTGCAAAGGCTTAGGCCTCCCATAGGGATGAGGGTGCTTGGAGCTTAATTTACCATGCTACTCAATACCTTCGAATAGGTCTCAGGTTATCTGTGTGCATGCAATTACTAAACAACTGTGAAAAGGGATGATAAATTTTGTATGATAAAACTATAAGTTACACGCATTTCAACTTAAGAACTCACACTTTTTTTAAACGAATGGTTAAAGTCGTATTTCACCGGTTTTTTAAAAATCTATCTACAAAAAGGTAAAAAGGAAAAAAACTACAAATATATATACCTACCAAATGAACGATTACAAGTAACAATTTTGCCATCCATCTTTTGGATGGAAAGAGTCCTTAAGTCTGTACCAAAATCCATTTGTCCTATATACATTAATGTTAAAGGGATATTAATTAACAATGAATGATATTAGTGATAGTATGAAGTCTTTGAATCAAAGATTTTGTCTTGCTTTGCTTTGATTTTACTGGGCGTCAAAGTAAAAAACATGATTTGTATAGAGAAGAGATATATGTAGATACACATCAATTCCAAGTACTCAACTATTTTACCCTTTTTTTTTGTTGGAATTCAATATCATACTGTGCTCGTGTCTAAATGAAATTGTAACATGTTGTTTCTTGTTAATTAATTGGTTCTTTTGTGACGAATGAGTCAGAAAAGGAAATTCATGAAAATTATGATCAATTAACATTTTGATGACATTAAAAAATAATATCTAATCTAACCGTGCCTCGGAGAGCACGTTAAGCAGTCGGTCCCGGACGCTGTCAATTGATGGCGGTGGTTACAATCCCCAACCCGCAGCGGAGTAGTGTGGTGGATTTCAACTCCAAACCCCCTCCTCACCCTGGGGGAGGCCTAAGCCCCTGCAATGGGGTAAAATGGGCTGATGATGATGATGATCTAATACATTTCAATATCTGTGATAGGTGGGACAAAGATTATAAAATGGCGTATTTAATAATGACTAGTTTGAATTATTTGAATTAAATAAAAAAACCAAATTAGGTATTACTTTGATAATAATATTTTGATTTTTGGCTATATGTCTAATCTAGTTAAATTTCGCTGAGCAAAAATGTTACGACTCAACTAAGAAAAAATTATTGAAATATAGCATAGTTATACTTAAACTTATTTTATCATGTCATACATGACGTACCTTTATTACTTACACTTACTTTGCCATAAAACGGAATTTTAAAAAAAAACATGTGTTAAGGTCAATAATTCAATCAATACTAACTTGTTAAATCATACACAAAAAGTATTAGTTTAACCGATACTGAAACCTCGTCGTGCGACAACTCGCACCTATCCTAGCCATTCTTTTAAAAATAACAATATAATTGCTCACTCATGTAAATTTTTTATTGCACAAAGAAGGATAAACTATAATGCTTATCGCGTCGTTATGTGGTATTGGAATATCACCACACCATGCGTACTCCATACAATACAATGTTTTAGTCATAGGTTTTTAGTTGGTTGATAACCCGCAGACGAGGAAGACGCGCGTTCGAACACTATAATACTTGACGCGGTCATATAAACTTCATAAATCAAAACACTTGAGTTTAAACGTTTACCTACAATTTATCTTTTACTTGTTATTACATAGTTCCTGTGTTATTTAATAACTATTATTATTAGTTAAAATAAAATAATATTTGTTTATTTACGACAGTAGTAAAGTAAAAACATCACCACGCTTCGACCACGGCTGCTACAACACAACGGGCAAAATCGCAGGTTAAGACGCAACAGTGTCTGCAGCGATAGGTTCAAGGTACGTTTTTTTTTTAATTGTCAGCGATAATTTATCGAATAAATTACTTTGATAAGGAACTCGATTGAATCTAGTGTCGTCATCATCATCATCATCAGCCCATTTTTACCCCACTGCAGGGGCTTAGGCCTCCCCCAGGGCGAGGAGGGGGGGCTTGGAACTTAAGTCCACCACGCTGCTCCACTGCGGGTTGGGAACTGTAACGACCGCCATCTATTGATAGCGTCCGGGACCGACTACTTAACGTGCCCTCCGAAGCACGGTGTCAGTGATATTGTGTACTTAAGTCAGAAAAACTCATTGGTACAAGCCCGGATTTGAACCATGGCCCTATAGGGCCTTATAAATTTGAGACAGGTTCGTTGCGCTCTGGGCTATCACGACACTGGGAATCTAGTGTGTGGTACTTAAATTCCTCATCGCAAAAGTTGCATTATTTGTTTACATTTAATAGATGACGGTTGTTATAGATATACCTATATTATTGACACACGTAACTATAGCGCAAACTGAAATGTTTGTAATTTTATTTCTAGTAGGCACACGATTGTCCTGTCCAAAGTTCTAATGGTGCATAGAAAACAAAAGGCAAACATTTAATCGATTCATTCGATCTGTTTTCGATTTTTCTAAATTAATCTTTTATATTTTAATAAAATTGAGAAACTGAGCAGTTTTGATATCAATTCACCTATTTAAAATGGAATTTTAATTCAATGTGAAATATGTTAAATAACGGTTATAAACGGTTATTCATTTATACCATGTATTTTTTTATTATAGTAATTTGAATGATAATTATTATGCAGCTAGTGGACAGAAAAAAGTTTTTGGTTATAAGTAACAAAAAATTTGATCACTAGTTACCTAAAAAAATAGTGACGACATAACTATTGCTACAAGTAGACAAACTCAGTTGTACCAGCTTACCGAGCAGTAGTTAGCATTTTAACTATGTTTAAAAATTATCAAAGTTTTACTATTGTCGTGGTGACGCAACTAAGTTTGTCATCCACTTTTTTCAGTGTTTGACATAATATTTTAAAACCACGCATACTATTTATTTTACGAGCATATAAGAAAATAAAGTAGATAAAATTTCTATAGATGTTTGTTTTTTTACTTTGGCGATTTTATAATTTATTTTCATAATTTGTTCATATTTTTTCATGCGAAATACTTTGCCGCACCAAATGCGGTCGCACTAAAAATTCGTTTTTTTATGTAATAATTTTCTACCAAATTATTGCCTAATACTATGTCATGGTGTCAAATCTAAGAAATCCATCGACGATCTCACTTTTGAACTGCCTACTTATTTACAGTTCTTAAAAATGGAAAGGTTTCAAAAAAAATGTCCTTCACAAAATACCTACCCATACAGGTTGAATTTTCGAGATGGGACTGTATGTATGGAGGTAAGTCGTGATAGCCTAAAGCGCAACGAACCGGTCTCAAATTTATAAGGCCCCATAGGGCCATGGTTCGAATCCGGGCGTGTACCAATGAGTTTTTCTGACTTAAGTACACTATCACTGTCTCCGTGCCTCGGAAAGCAAGCACGCTAAGCAGTCGGTCCTGGACGCTGTCAATAGATGGCGGTCGTTACAATCCCCAACCCGCAGTGGAAGAGCGTGGTGGATTTAAGCTCCAAGCCCCCCCCCTTCTCATCCTGGGGAGGCCTAAGCCCCTGCAGTGGGGTAAAAATGGGCTGATGAAGTGAAGTGAAGTGAAGTAGGGCCAAATCCTAAACTATGAAAAATAGCAAAAAGTGTTCAAAGGAGTAATTAGTTCAAATTTTGAGAAAACAGAAACTGCATATTCACATTATTGAAAAATCTGTTACTTGAACCGGGAATCAAACCGTTTTATTTTGTAAAAATATAACATCCTGCATTATTTTACCAATCGATACTGTTGTTAATAAGGATCAAGTCTTGCAAATGGAAAATGAAAGATAATAGCTTATATTACAATTTTCTTAAATTTTCATACATACTATTCAATTAATTAAATGTTCGAATGGTAACTATTTTCTTGAATGCCCAAGTTTATGTGTTTTCCAATAGATGTATATAAATCGCGTATATCTACCAAAAAGTTTCCACATACGTATCATAAGCTTGGTTGGTGTACGCGGTAATTAAGTGGTATATATACTATTTAATTACGGGATTTTCGGTGCACTCACTTTTTATAGTTATTGTTTGAGTAGTTTTTAAAGTATAGTAGTTATAAACCTCTTTAAATCGACAACTTTAGCGCCTCCTCATTCCACCAACTCATCATGGCCCACTGCAGGGGCTTAGAGCTCCCCTCAGGATGAGGAGTATTTGAGATTAATCCACAACGCTGCTCCAGTGCGGGTTGGTGAATTTTAACAACTGCCCCAAACCAAGCATTAGCTTGTGTTTTAGGTACCAAGGGAAGACACCACATACATATAACAACCAAGACCCGGTACCAGTATCAATATTCATCATATAAATACTGACCCGACCTGGAATTCGAACCCGGGACCTCCAGCTTTGTAGGCAGGGTTGCTACCCACTGGGCTAAGCGGTCGTTTAATAAGATGCTAGATGACATTTTTGAAACTTACAAATTTCTATCACGTCTAGTTTACGGATAAGATCGATAGATGTACGTTTTGAACGTACAATGGACACCAACACAAAAACTAAAATGATAAACACTGCAAGAGGTAAGAGAAGGAGGCGCTGGCGAAATTGATATAAGCAGAAGACACCATAATTAAGAAGAAGAAGAAAACGCAAAATTTATGCGAGAAAAGCCACAGCCTATTACAAAAGTCGTTTGTCAGAAGGGATTCCCTTGATAAATGACTTTCATCCCAACATTTAACTATTGTCCGTCCAACATACCCAGATATTAAGTAAAACCCTAAGCTCAACAGAGGTATGTTTCTTATTACGGAATATATATTACGGCAATAATTTGAGTTGAAAAAAGTGATTACGCACGTCTCTTTTAATAGATATATATTTAATAGATATTTTTGTCTGACTGCACAATACATACTAGTATAAAGGACAACAAACTGCTCAACAATATTTGTATGTATGCATGTTTACGTGTGCATTATTAGTCAGATTATTAGTCAGTGTGTTATTCGATTGTCTAGTACCCATAATACAAGCTTTGCTTAGTTTGGGACTAGATGGAGCTGTGTGGTATGTTCTAGGTATTATTATTGGTATTATTATTATATTACATGTTTTGTGTTTTAGTACTTACATATTCTTTTATTACGAATAAATATCAATTTCTTATTTAGGAAATTCAAAAACACAAAGTGTATAGGTACATATGGCGTCATACTTAATGCAGTTTGTATGAATGTCTCATTGTCTAACTAATCTGTGGTTGTGTAGCCTAAACATTTTAAATCTAGCGTAATCGGAACAGTGTCCAACCAAGAAATCAAAAATTTTTGAGAGCAGAGAATGAGCGAAACATCGCGTTTCTTCAAACCTATGTATATAATATAATAAATTTTTTTTTCGAATGTTTTGTGAGTCAGTGTCCATACCGTTCCATCAGCTCTCCTTATACCCCACTGCAGGCTTAGGCCTCCCTTCAAGATGAAGGGACCCGGAGGTTAAACCCGCCACGCTGCTCCAATGCCTGTTGACGTATTGTAACGACCGCCATCTATTGACAGCAACCGGGACCGACTGCTTACAGTGCTCTCCGAGGCACGAAGTCAGCGATAGTTGATAGCACGGAGTCAATGTTAGATAGTCAATGCATGAGTTAGTTTGCTATTTATTTAACTGTATTTAAATAAGTGGCTATCGCATGCTCGACTGTGAGCCAGAAATGGTCTACATATTATTATGTTGGTAGACCGTATTTATTTCATTATGTCATTATATAAAAGGCTAACTGAATCCAAATCTAATGTCGAAATACCCATACAATAGCATACAATCAGAACCGCTGAATAGTCTCTCATGTATCTATTTCAAAGCAAGAGCATTTGTTTGATACGTGCCTGAGCACGAGAGGAGGGTATATAAAATTTAAAAAAATAAATTATGTTTTTATTATTATACATCCAGGTTTTATTTCATCAATCGCCAATTTTTTTTCTAGACATTAAGTATTCCTCTAAGGCTTCCATTTAAAAATATAATTAGATAAAATTGTAAATATTTCGGTCGGCCGCTAACCAACGCAATTTTCTGTTGCCCGCGCATCCCCACGGTAATTCGATAACTTTGTGCAGCCATATTTAATATTTACGGAAAAACACATTAAAATACGAATTGACAAGAAGCCTTCTTCTGCGCTTGTCGTCTAACCACTCATACTCTAGCTATAGCTGGTAGCTACCCGTACCCGTTGCGAGATGGCAAATTTCTGTCTTAGTTTAGTCCGGGAAGTCCCCACGCGCCGGCCTTCAAACCCGCGAAATTGCGTTTGATATTTCCGATACTGTGGAATGACATTTCTGACTCTATTAAAACCAAACGCTGCTGTCAAATTTATTTACTCCCTGAAAACTTTAGCTCAAATGGTCGCGTAGGTTTTGAGTTTATCCAAAAATATTATTTTAAATAAATGTATGATAATCATCGATAATAATATAATAATTTTCAGTCTATCGTATCGCTCGAGTCCAAAATCTAATCAGCGTCAGCCCCAATACACCGCGTCGAAAGCCGCAAAACACTTAAAATCTGTAAATTAGATCAAGAGATATAGTTATAAGAACAGATTTTTTTTAAATAACTTCTAAGTATTTACGGATTATGGTGTTCGAAAAAATTGGCTCAATTTAGATACCCTGAAAATTTAATCTCGATTAAATTTTTTTTATTGAGTCAGTTGCAATTTTTTTAAATTTGTTTTGTACCCTTTGAAGGTCTTTTTTAATAACTTCCGATCTGACAAATCAATCTATTCCAAAATCAGCACAAATTCTCAAAAAACTACGTAGATTGACGTAATCCCATAAAAATTGGCTAATTTTATCAAGAGATCTGATATCGTCCCTACATACCCTACGGGCTGAATTTTTCAATCGAGGGCCCAAATACTTATTTGTTAAAAATATTTAAATATTTTATATTTTTAGCTACAACCTCAAAAGTAGAGGAAAGTTTTAAAGCTGGCCTGCAAGATCAACCGTTATCGAAAAAACCTTAGCATAGATTTAGGATCCCATAATTAACAGAGCCCTTATTTTCCATTTCTCGTAGAAATTCAAGTTCAAAACATTCAATTTGACTTGATTTTTCATATACTATAAATCAAAATGTAGGTAATTGAATATGGGGTTCCACGGTAACGTAATTAAATCGTCAAGGTTCTTAGGGTTTCGTACCCAAGAGTTAAAAACAGGACCCCTTCACTGAGCCTACAATATCTGTCTTTTCTGTCCTCCGTCTGTCCATCTGTCTGTCTGACACAGGCCTTTAAGTCAGTGACGATAAAAGGTAACCAGCTGAAATTTTCGCCCATTTGTTATTGTAGCACCTACCACAGCTAATAATAAAAATAACAATCAGTTTAAATCTGTGGAAGGTCTCCGTAAATGGATATCATTAAAATATCCGTCTAGTGAAGGTGTCTTAATCCAAACCGTGTCCAACACTCACTTAACCGGTTTTTTACCAATAATTAGTTATTAAATGTTGTGTGATTTTTCTGTGTAGTGTCCATAAGTGGAAAATAAATAATTTGATAGATACATGCGTTTAGGTGCCATCTAGCGGCGAGTAGCGATAGACCTTCTAAAATACGCTAATGACTGTACGGAACCCTAGCACCCAAGTCCGACTTGCAGTTTACCGGTTTTTTATTTCAAGCTATTTCGGCAGTTGTGTTAAACATAGATCGGTAATCGCTTGTCAACGCTTAAGTGTAATTTAAAGTCAATGTTTCGAACCATTCTGGTTAGCTACTAGAATAATAATGACAAAATTTTTTGCAGTAAGTACATTATTATTGTCAAATCTACGTGAGCTTATATAATTTTCTTTTTTTATTTGAAGTTATTACGGCAATCAGATAAATAATGTTTAGTTACGGGGTGCTTAAATAAAGCCTCTGATACACTTAAATTATTGCATAGATGTAGTTAACGAGATGTGGCCTATTAGTGACAAATGTGCCTAATGGTACCCGCCCGAACAATACTTGTGGGCACTAAACTATGGAACTGTGCATTGCTTTTCACTTGAACATCTAGTGAACGGGAACGTATGTGTGCAAATAAGCGCATAGCGTACTTCAACTTGACGTTGCGTTGTGATAATCGTTATAAATATTTTCATAGATTAACATAACGAGATGTGCGTTTCTTATACCTACATATATTGGAGAGTTTAACAGTTTAGTGTTTATGTATATTACAATGTCCATCTTTCTGTTTGTTCATTATTTCAATGAACACATTTTGTGACATAAATCTATGGCAATTTCCATGCATAACCGATAAATTATCGTAACTCCGTCGGGGATCTAAGCAAGCACACGCTGTAACCTCATCTTCATTATCGCGATAAGGTGCTAGTTGTGCTTGCTCACACAGCGTCAATCGGTATTGAAAATAACTTATTGTTGAGCGCCAGTTCGCCGCAAACTAATTTACATGTATGTCCGCTTCGCTTTGTGATTAGTGTCAAAATTATCTGAACAGTCTAAAAGATTATTCAAACGACCTCGTTAGAAGCGATTTCATAAACTATATATTTTATTTTTTATTATGTGTCTGTAAATATTGTTTTAAAAGTCGTGAGTGGGATATCGGAGCGTTAACTCAATACATTCAAATTGTAATACCTAAATGGGTTAGGACTAAAAATTTGAAGTTGCGCTGATGGTAAAATTAAAAGGAATAAGGTTCTAGAATTGGCTCTCAAAACATCAAGTTTTGTATTGACGAATTTTGCCAAATATTTAAGAATATTCAGCTGAAGTTGAAATTGTCCCTGTGACGTCATCTGGACGGCTGAGCTTATTGCGCTGTTTTTCGCATTATAAAACCAAAATTACATAAAAAGTATTGAGGCAAGGTCACGATGTCAAATGAAATTGTAATCGTCATAAATCGATAAAAATAGTATGTCTTTGTTTTGTTTGAGAAAATGCAAATAGTCAACATCTATCCAGATAATGTTACAGGGACACTGTATTGATATTTTTTGGTAATAAATATGTTAAGAAAATTGCAGACTCATTTTATTTTTGTTTTTAAAAGAAGGTACAAATTGGTCTGTATTATCGGAAAAGAAATAGGGAGACCAATATTCACTTAGTTTTTCGATATTTTCAATTTATAGATTTTTTATAGACGCTGGCACGTATAGATTACAGTGAATTAAAATAATATTACATTGCAGTCAAATTAAATATTTTATCTACACCACAGTGTTAAGAACAATAAAATTAATTTACTAGAAACTTAAGACTTTAAATCGCTTTAATTAAATGTCACTTTTTTCCTTTTATTGACCGTTGCGCGGCAAAGGCAGTCTAAACTGAAAATGTTGTGTAGTAAATACATTTATTTACAACTTTAATCTTTTCCTTTCTATTTTTTCCTTTTTTACGCCTAAATATAAAGGTGGAATGTCATTATTATCGGCCGATGTACAGTCAGAATTTCGATTAAAATCTTACTAATTGAGAACAATTCAATAAGATTAAAGAAAATACAGTTTTCATTTATTTTCAGAAATGAGTGTACAAAATATGTGTAAGGAGTGATGTATTTAAATTAAATCTTCGGAGAACTTATTATTGCATCCTATTCTATTCCATTCCATCAGCCCTTTTTTATACACCACTGCAGGGGCCTAGGCCTCCCCTCAAGATGAGAGGGTTTGGAGCTTGAATCCACCACGCTGCTCCAATGTGGATTGGCGGATATTATATGCATTCGTTTGACCATTATTCAACTATTCGTTTTTTAATAGTTTTTATAATCGGATGTTTTATTTTTATTTTATTTCATTTAGTAATCCTACACTGTTACAGTTAAATATTACACAATCGAGTTTAATCTTAAATAAGACCAAACATGTGAATGTACTTAATCATCATCAGCCCATTTTACCCCACTGAGGGGCTTATGCCTCCCCCAGGGTGAAGAGGGTGTTTGGAGCTTAAATCCACCACGCTACTCCACTGCGGGTTGGGGATTGTAACGACCGCCATCTATTCACAGCGTCCGGGACCGACTGCTTAACGTGCTCTACGAGGCACGGAGTCAGTGATAGTTAATGTACTTATGTCAGAAAAGCTCATTGGTACACGTCCAGATTCGAACCATGGCCCTATAGCCTTATAAATTTGAGACAGGTTCGTTGCGCTCTGGGCTATCACGACACGAATCACTAATGTATTTAATATCGATTTAAAATTTATGCTAATGATGTCTGTAGTTACCTACATGCATATAATAAAAAGAAACTGACTGACTGACATATCAGCCTTAATAACTCCTGGATCTAGAAATCTGAACATGCCTGACTTTTTTATATATAACGTAGAAAAGCATTGAAGAAGAATTTTACAAAATTAAAATGCTAAGTGGCTGAAAAAGATGTTTATTTGTATGGAGAAAATGTTAATAAAGCACGTATTACCTTTAGATTTAACATAAAAAATTTACAAAATAATTTATTAATAACTTTTTGTCTGTCTGTCTGTCCGTCTGTCTGTCTGTTTGAACTGATCTCCGAAACGGCAGAACCGTTTTCAATGAAACTTGGCAGACGTGTAGAGGGCATTAACAGGAGTGACATTAGTTGCATTTTGTCTGTCTGTCTGTCTGTCCGTCTGTCTGTCCGTATGTCTGTCTGTTTTGGCTAATCTCCGAAACGGCTGATCCGATTTTACTGAAATTTTACAAACATAAAGAAGACGTTGTCGGGAGTGAAAAGTACATTTTTTTGTATACTTATAAAAAATCGTAGTGTCTGTTATTTTGTCTGTCTGTTCTGGTTAATCTCCAAAACGGCTGACTGATTTTGGGACGGACTTGTGGGGTAGCTATTATTCATGCTAAAATGGCTAAATGGATTTTTATGAAGTTGGGATAGAGATTTCTTAGGTAGTTAAGTTTCAGAATGTTCTAGAAAGTGTTACAATGTTCTGGACCGTCGCGTTCCTTTAACTGTCGCGGTACAACTGTGTAGTCCACGCGAGCGAAGCCGCGGCGGAAAGCTAGTCACTTCATAAACTGATTTTTCAATGAAATTCGATCTCTTACGGGTTGAAAATAGGTGTTTTATAGTTTGTAAATCAATGCACAGTCTAAATCTCTGGGTTTATAAAGTTCTTTATACAACATAAGCATCCCCTGAAAATAGGTTATTCAAAATTCAAATTCTAAGGAGGTACAAAGGGGTGCCAAAAAATTGTATGAAAAACAAATATGATTAATGCACATATCAAGTTGAGACTATGCACCAATACTTAAATAAACAAGTAAGTAATGTTATGAACGTGTTGTACTGATTTTTTGAAATTAATCTCTGATGGGATGAAAAGGTATGTTCAGCCTGAATTGCTAGGTCTGGTAAATTTTGTATTAGGTATTCCATAACGTAAAAGCATCCATTAAAACGCATTTTTTCAAAATTGTCTGTAAGCGTGAAATATGAGATTGAAAGTTACGAGTGATTTTCGACAAACCAAAAAACTACATTTATCTATGCGTAGGTACTTTCCAATGTCGTGATAGCCCAATGTGCAACGAACCTATCTTAAATTAATAAGGCCCCATAGGGCCGTGGTTCGAATCCGGACGTGTACCAATAAGTTTTTCTGACTTAAGTACATAACTATCACTGACTCCATGCCTGATCTCGGGCGCTGTCAATAGATGGCGGTCGTTACAATCCCCAACCCGCAGTGGAGCAGCATAGTGGATTTAAGCCCCAAGCCCTCCTCCTCCCTCCCTGCAGGCCTAAGCCCCTGCAGTGGGGTAAAAATGGACTGATGAAGTGAAGAAGTGAACGTACTTTCCGTTTTCCCACATTGTCGTCATTATCAACGCACGAAATCTAAAGAATCTAATTTATATCGAGTTGTTCCATCGGATTTGATGATCACGTTAAAATAAAAGAAAATATTGAAAAACTACGCTTAAGTAAAAAAAAAAACTGTTGTTTTATCATGTTCTATCAATTTTGACGAATCAACAAACTTTAAAAAAATGTGAGAAATAATAAAATAGTAATTTTGTTTTTATTGATTATGTGTCATATCGCATGAATCAATATCAGCCCAGTACTCCACACTGCAGGGACTTAAGCCTCCCCTCGGAATGAGGGCACTCGCAGCTTAATTCACCACGCTGCTTCAATGCGGGTTGGTGGATACATGGATTACATGACTTAAGTTACTTAAAGTAAACTTACGCTTGCAGAGCGGGATAGCAAAATTTGTAATGCGTGGCAGGGTAGGTACTAACTTTCATTCATGATCACGTTCAATAAATGCGACGTTGTCAAATCTAACGTAAAGGCGTTTTACATGGAAACTCACCTTTTTATCGAATTAGTTTGTATGAAAAATTTAAATATGTAATTAACAATAATTGAAAAATAATGTGTATGCTATTTGATTCTAATAGTGGTCCCATTGAAACCCCGGAGTTATGGGATATCAAAAGGAACACGTTGTATATATAACTTACAACCGCCGCTTTCAATACATTGGTTTCCAGGTAAGCCAAATTACATAATCTCGGTGAATAAAAAACCTTAGTGCGCGAGCAATGTATTTCAAAGTACGCCAAACGTACTCGTATTCTAGTATTCTACTATAGAATATAGAAATATACCAAGATTATACTTGTAACTGTTAACTTCGATATATAAAGTCCATAGGTGTATGTAGTGAGTATGAGCGTGGAACAACCCGTTCACCATTTTACAAACTAAATGTTTTGAAGATTGATTAAAAATAAAATTAACCTACAACAATAATCACTCATTTGTAACAACTAGCCCAACTATGCATTTAGAATCATGACAAAAAATCTACACTTTTTAACTTCCAGCTATCCAAGGGAAGTTATTGATTTGGGTCAGATTTTCGAAAAACGAGTTTTCATCAGGTCTCCACGTTTTGAGGTCCTGGGAAGCCATTCTGACCATTTTCGGCTGGACGTCCGTATATGTGTGTGTGAGTGTGTGTGTGTGTGTGTATGTAACTTTCTCTTGTCGTACGATATCTTGCGAATGGATTGATCAATTAACACTCGCAATACGGTGTTTGAAAGGGTTCAACACACTTAGATTCGATTAAATTTTGAAGTCTATCGGTTGAGCTGTTTCAAAAATATTGAAGAAATAAACCTCAAAAAAAAATTTTTTTACGTTTTTATACATAACTTTGCGATTTTCCAACCGATCTACTTCAAACCTTATATACGTTTTTTGCACATAAAAAACTGCGTCGAGTGCTGCCAAAAATATCAAAATTGGACGACGTGTTCAAAAGATATCGCAATTCACAAATAACTTTGAGATTTTACGACCAATAGATTTTTGACTTTACGCAAAAGTTTTACGCTTACAAAATTGCATAGAATGCTGTAAACTGCATTAAAATCAAACGAAGCGTTTGAAAGATAACGCAGTTCAAAAATTCCAAAATAACCTTTTCTTTGCTTGAGCTCGAAAAACTCTAAATATATAGAAATTCTATTTTTTAACTTGCATAGTATAACTTTGAAATTTTATAACCAATCACTTTTTGGCTTTGCATAAAAGTTTTGTGCTTACAAAATTACATATAATGCCATAAATTGCATTAAAATCAAACGAAGCGTTCATAAAATATCACAGTTAACAATTTTACGAAAAAGTTTTTTTTTTTTTAACATAACATTAAGATTTTACGATCAATAGATTTTTGACTTTTGACTTTTAGACTTTTGATTTTTGACTTTGCACAAAAATTTTGTGCTTACAAAATTGCATAGAATGGCGTAAACTGCATTAAAATCAAACGAAGCATTCAAAAGATCTCGCTGTTCAAATATTTCAAAAACATAATTTTTTTTATTTATGTCCCAGGTTTCTGAGCTTGAAGAATTCTAAATGTATAGAAATTCTGTTTTGGGGCTTGAAGAGCCCGGAAAATGAATATTATGAGCTCGAAGAGCTCAAAAACCACGGAAATCGATATTTTGAGTTCGAAGAGCTAAATAGCTTTCCAATTTTCGAGCGCTTTGACCTCGAAAATAGCGGGAAGTTTCAGGGATCGCCTACAGGGTCAACCGATTTTTACACTAGAATTACACTGACTGTGCTTTATTCTCCGCTAAGGCCTTGTGTCAATTACATTATGTACCTACGTTAAGCTGTTTTATCTGCGTTTCAGTAAATAGTATATAATATGTTAATACCTACTCAAATAACAGCGATATTAACAGTGGTTCAATGTGATTGCCACTTTTTGCATTCTCCACACTTCTATACTTGACGACGTTCCGTGTTGTTTGTGATGACAAAAGGTGTAAAAAATAAATTGCGTGAATCGCATAATTACTTTCATACACAAAGGTTTTTTCCCGTGCTTCTTTTGAAACTTATCTTCAAAAAACTACGTGCTTATGCAATAATACTAATATATGAAAAAAAAATACCGTTTTATTTAAACCCACGTTAATACCCGGATTTATTTGGTTTTTCGTTTGGGTTTAGTATCAAGTTAATTTTATGGTAATGTTAAATTAAATACAAAATTAAAGGTGACGTAATTTTCAAATTAAGATCTTCTATATAAGATCATGTCTTGATTATTCTGTCTCTTTTTTTATATCTTTACATTTGGGAGCTGTTTATTTAATAATCATTCAATGCATAGACTCAATAAATTTGACAGCAGCGTTTGGTTTTAATAGAGTCAAAAATGTCACTTCACAGTATCGAAAATGTCGAACGTATTTCACGGGGATGAAGGCTGAAACCGGACTGAAACTTGCCAAAGATACACCAGCTAACTAGAAGAAGAGTAGTTAATGTTTAAATTCATTTTAGTTTCTTAATAAAATTGTCACGTCTCACATTAGTGAGGGAAAGGTATAAATAAGGGGGTTGGATTTAATATTTAGCAAAAACATGTCACTTATTATATGGATGGAATTATCACACATACACTATAAATAGATAAATATCGTTTCTTCAAAGTTTCTACGATGTTTTTCATAAGCGGTAGTTATGATTGTACCAAACCAATTCGCGACTAATTTCGGTTTAAACTCGTATGAATTACCTCCTTTATTGCGTGATTCGTTAAGTGGCAAGTACAACCATTGTTCCTTAATTAACACAATAGCCTAATTTACCGACCTCTCAATTTATCTGTACCTCAGTATGTCAGTCGCACGAAAATTGCCTTTTCGAGCATTACCTACTCAAGGTAATTTGTATAAATCTTGGAATATTAGATACCATTGTGTGATAATAGTGTTTTCATTAACACACCGTTTTAAATTTGAACACACGTAACACAGCAACAACACTTAATTGTTGTTAGAGCTGAAAGATGGCAAATTGTTTTTAATTCCCATTCTCATAAACGATAAGTGACTTTTATGCGCTGGACGGTGTCTCGGCTTTTATGTCTGGACGGACCATCACAATGCATTGTAAACAAAAATTACAGGCCCACTTTTACGTGTTTGTGTGTGTGACTCAACAGACGACATGCTTGTGATGACGAAAGGTGTAAAAAATAAATTGCGTAAATCGCATGATTACGCCATAACAACCATGTACAAACCATGTCTGTGGTTGATTGATTATAACCGAACCGTTAGGTGATATTTTCATCTACACTTTTTGACACCGACTCTCTATCCAGACCTTATATAATCGAAGGGAATACTATGATTGGTGCCATGAGTTTTCGCAAAACACAATACCTATGACTTCCAGAGCATAAAATAGTAACGCGAAATTCTAATTCTATGATAAGACGAACATCTTGACGTATAACCAATTCAATAATAGACAAAGTTTAATGTTTCAGGAACCATCAATTTTCATTAATGTAGGCCATGAATAGATAATATGTTCACTTGCCGTTTACTATTATCGTCAGACGTAGAATGGCCTTTCTTGTTTCCGTTTACGATGTGAATAATTATAACAGTAAACTAACAACAAAGAGAACAATTAAAACTAGTTATATCATTTACGTGTTTTCTCTGAAAAAATAAAACACGCTGTATACAAAATATGAAAGCGTACAAGAGAGTTAATGTTGTTTACTTGGAAATTATCAACAAAACGATTACAACGCTTTAAAAATGTTTTTTAACGTCCGCTAATATTCTGATCACGTGGAAACGTGACGTTGAACGAAAAAGTACTAGTTTCAGTGAGTCTGATGTAATGAGATGAGATTGCTTTACAATTGATAACAGTTTATTCGACCGGCCATCGCTTCGAGACAATAAAACGTCGGATCGACACACGAATACCAACCACGCAAGCAAACAATTGCGCTTCTAAGCATATATACTGTGTCAACGAGTAAATTTCCATACAAGAATATACGACTGTTCATCTTAAATAAAAATTGGAGCCACGTCCCTTTATAATTATTTATAACAACGAAAACAGATATATCGTGTTCGGATTGAAAAAAAAATAATTAACCTCTTGTACAAAATTCTTCATCATCGACACCACCATTTTTTTTAAGCACGAATAGCCATATTTTTTTAGTTTCCATTACAAAATTACTAAAAGTCAAAAATTCTATAACCCCAAATAGCAATAAGTCATCGATTTCCACTAATAGTTTACTTCCCCAAATTTTTCATAATTTTTAAAACCAAAACAATACAAAAAAATTGCAAAAACCTCTCACATTTTGAAGGTATTTAGAGTTAATGCCTTAATAATAATTGAAGCACTAATTTTTTTTCTTAAAATTATGTAATTATATCGAGTTATTGAATTTTTTCCGCGAAGTTTACACTCACTTGTGGTTAAATGATACCACTGATTTCCATACAAAATTTATTTGGCCAGAAGTAATTAATTCAACGTTTTTATCATATTATAAATTAATTTGACAGCAGCGTTTGGTTTTGATTAGAATCATGAATGTCAGTTCACAGTATCAAGGTGACATTTCGCAATTTTGGGAGGGTGAAAGCGGCGAGCGGGGATTTCTCGGGGGTGAAGAGCGGCGAGCGGGGATTTCTCGGGGGTGAAGAGCGGCGAGCGGGGATTTCTCGGGGGTGAAGAGCGGCTGAAGAGCGGCGCTTGCGCAACCTTGCGCACTGAAACTCGGACACGTTCTTTCTAGAAGAAAACGGTTCTGATTTTAATTTTTGAAGTTCATAATTTTCGATTCAGTTACGGATGTACGAGTTTTTTTCAAAAACCAGAAACAGAAATGTTGGGTATAGGAAAGAATTTTATGATAGGTTTATGATACACTTAACTTATTAAGAACGTAAAATAAACATAACAAAGTGTAGTTTTTTTTACTTCTGGTAAAGTTTGACTGACCGATTGGCTGAGTGGTTAGAGACCCTAACTGTGGAGCCAAGGGCCGCGGGTTTGATACCCGTCCGGGACAAATATTTGTGTGCATGAACATGTCTATTTGTTTTGTGTCTGGGAGTAAAATATATATATGTGTATGTACATATTATGAAGAATATTTAAGTATGTATATCAGTTAGTTTGTTAGTTAGGTAATTTTAGCAATAATTAGGGGATTCGGTAGTCTGGGAAACAGGAAGGAGCTTGCCTTCCTTGTCCAGTCGCCAGACTCTCCCATAACGCAAAAAACGTGTAAGGAAATGCAAATAATAATCAGATGCATGCTGTGATTAAAAAAAAAAAAAAGAAATTTGAACAAATTTGATTTAAAGTTATCTGGTACTCATAATACAAGCTTTGCTTAGTTTGAGACTAGATGACGGTGTGTGGTATGTTCGAGATATTATTAGATATTATTATTCTTATAAAATGGAAGATACGAAAATGACGAAGTTTTTTTTTAAGCTGAAAGCGACTTTCTTTTTATAATTAAAAAATAATACGGGCTCTTCAAACTAATAATTAAAGCTGTAAAACTTTTCGATGTGAAAGTTACAAGTACCGAAATTGATAGCAGCGTCCATTACGTAGCGATAACATTTCAATTGTGCGAACCAACAACATTTACACCAGTTTAGCGGTGTATACTTTGCCGATTTATATATCTATAAGCGACACAGCAGCGACACCCACGTGACGTGACCCCCTTCACACCCAGAACTTGAGCCACATCACAGGTCGTAGGTACTGAGAATGCACATTCTCATTAAATCATACGCCGCTATTTTCTTAATTTATGGGATGAAAACACAAAAAGTTGTCGTTCAGTTTGTCTCACTTCGCGAATCGGACTCACAAAAATCTGCAACGAATTTATAGTAAATTAGTTAATTAAATGTACGTACACTTATATAAATTCGTATCTCAGGAAATACGTAACGTACGTACGTACCTAACAACATTTTTGATATTTATGATTTTACACGAAAATAAGTTTTACATCGACCATTTTTTTATTTCATCATTTAATCTCGAGCTTATGTTTGAAAAGACGAAATCAATACATCATTTTTTTTTATTTTAAGCTTGCCTGTTACGTAGTTATGCCTACTCCAGGATCTACATACAAACTTGAAATACCGGGAGACATCGAACCTGATTATCCAAGGGTGGGTTCCAAGAAATATTTTTTTCTTTTGGGTTACTTATGAGAACATTATTACACTACACCTCGATGTAGCATTAGATAAATCGTCAAATATCCTTTCTTATCGCATGTTGTAAAACTTGTAAGCCCTTGAATTGTTTGGCTTTGATTACATTCTGATATCGTAAACATTTGTTTGGAACACCTGGATTATAAAATATTAATTATGTTGATAAAATTAATCCATCCCTACCAGCCCATTATGACCCACTACAGGGGCTTAGGCCTGCCCTCGGGATGAGGATGCTTAGAGCTTAATCCGCCACGCTGCTCCGGTGCGGGGTGGCGATAATATTAATAAATAATATTCATTTTTCTTCATATTAAAAGAACAAGCACGGCTCTACTTGCTGAGTGATTCATGTAGGTACGTATAGAGTTTTTGATCGACGATATAAAAATATTCACACATTGATCTTGAGAACCGACCGCGGTCTGACCATTTAAAATTGATTCAGTGTGCTTGTAAAGCCGCCGCAATGAACGACAGATATCGTTACTGCCAAAAAAATTATTGAACAACAGTTGCATTGTATTGCTTAGTATTGTTTTACTGTTACAATGAGAGGATTGGATTGAAATCTACATACTCTTTGGTTGTCGTCACAGTTGTTTGTCAACTTAAAGTTTTTCACTCCAATATTTTCTTTGTTTCGAATATTTTTATAAAGTCATATATTTCTGCTTTTATTTTATAAACAAAAGTAACCGCTGTTAACCGCGTTTAGTGACAAAGCTGTGCGTCAGTGCCGTCTAGCAACGTCGTTTGGTACTTATTTTGTTTTAAAGAAAATCTCACATTTTAATAACGACATGAACATTTTAAACCCTATCTGACCTGTTGCCCAATTTAGGACCAATCTACTAGTTCTCGGAATCTACCATAGAATCTACCATCATGGACGTAATCTACCATTCTTTGACAGTTATGTTTTAGACAGTTTGACATCCACGTACCTATACCTACGTGTTTTAAACTTAACCGATATTTTTTAAACAATGGATGCGCGTGTTTTCCCTATGACGTGAGATGAGTCGTGTAGTCACTCGCGATCTCATCAATTTAAATCGCGTATCACTAAAGTCAAACATTCACGTAAACATAAAATAATAGGATAGAATGATCTAAGATTAAAATATAAAAAGTTTAGGGGAGTAAATCATTTAGTATTTTGTAGGTCTGAACTTTTAATAAAAGCTTGATTTTACTTTTTGTCAATACAATTTAAAGTTCACATTTTTAAATAAGATAAAAATAAAAAAAAAGCTAATTTACGTCATTTTCACATTGTTTTCAGTCTACGGAAATTAGTGAAAGTGCTTCAAAAATGTGATATACCTAAGTATCATAAATTTTTATTCCAAAAAAAAAACCAAAAATGCAAAACAAAGCGCAAATTATTGACATTTATAATGCTATATCAGTAAGAGTATTACGAAGTTGGTTTAAGCTTTTTCAATCAAGAAATTTTAATAATAATAATAAATGGGACAACCCACACAGCGCCATCTAGTCCCAAAGTAAGCAAGTATTATCCTTGTGTTATGGGTTACTAGACAACTAATATAGAAACTTAAATATTCTTTTCTTTGTATTATATACGTATATAAATATTATACACGCAGACCCGGAACGAAATATACATTAAACAAAAAAAAATTAACATATATTCATAAAAATAAACACATACAGTGCGCTCTGGTCGCCCTGCTACGGATAAAGTTGTTGCCAAGTATAAAAAAAGTACAGCAAGATCGGCATATTATTACTTAAGTTACGACATTTCTGAAAAACTGGGCGTTGACTATAAAACAGTTTTGACTCCTGTAAAATATTCTGGGTATATAGAAAAGCTCGAAGTTTGGGTGCCACATAAGCTCATTGAAAGAAACCTAATAATAATAATACCTGGAACTACCCACACAGCGCCATTGAGTCTCAAACTAAGCAAAGCTTGTATTATGGGTACCAGACAACCATAGAGTAAATAAATTTGACACCAGCATTTGGTTTTAATAGAGTCAGAAATATCACTTCACAGTATCGAACATGTCAAACGCAATTTTGCGGGGGTGAAGACCGACGCGCGAGGACCTTGCGGACTGAAACTCGCCATCTTGCACCAGCTAGCCAGAGTATGTGTGGTTAGACGGCAAACGGAGAAGAGGGTTTTTAGTCAATCTGTACTTTTATGCAGAGAACTGATATACATACTTAAATATTCTTTATAATATATATATATTTCACACGCAGATACGAAACAAATAGACATGTTCATGCACACAACTATTATAACCGGACGGGAATCGAACCCGCGACCCTTGGCTCCGCAGTTAGAGTCTCTACACTATGAAAAAAACGCCTTGAATTTGTATATAAAATACGCAAAGACCTTCTCCCCAACCTAACATTTTCGTTGGAGTTGTAGAGAAAAACACAACGCTAGATAATATCTTTCTTTTGTGTTTATTTCCTGTCGCGTTGCACGCTGATTGTGAACCCCGATAGCCACAGTCGGAGCCAAAACTGAAGCACGCGTTCCGCAGATGGCAAAGGCACGACCTCATTGTGAGTAACGCAACATCACGGGTGCAGCGACCTGAGTCTGAGCGGCCTTTACCGCGGTGAAGGTTAATGAAGCTATTAATTAGACTCTATTTGCCTCTCTTCTCTATTATAGTCCAGGAAACCCATGTCTGAAAGAAGTCACGACTTCCTTAACGTAACATTTTTGAAAAGTAATAACAGGTCACAGCACTCAGTCAGTTGTTGTGGGTGCGTTAGAGAGTGGTAAGTAAGTTTACTATAAAATAATAGTGAGAAAAAATTAAACCAAATGAGCATTGTAAATAGGTACCTACTATCAATTATAATAAATTCATCTTTTAGAAAATTGGGACCGTTTTGGTCACAGATTCTTGGACTAATGGTTTATCAATCAGTTCTTAATTTTGTAGAAGTCTAAGTAGAAGTTGTCGGACTTTTTGAGAAGGGAAGTTGTGTGTGGTGTCTTCGCTTGGTACCCAAAACACAAGCTAATGCTTAGTTTGGGGCATAGACGTTGTTGTCATGTATACGTTATTATTATTTTGTCTGGAAAGGATTATCGAAACTCTATTTGTCCAATTCTGAAACGTTTATTTAGACCTAGTTTAGTTAAAATATATGTTCTCTCTTTCTTTAAAACATAAGTGTCACAATGAAAGACAAGAACAAAACATGTTTTAACTAAACCAGGATTAAATAAACGTTTCTGCATTGGACATTAAAAGTTCTGCTTATAAATAGTACTTAGTACGCATTATAAATTTTACTGTTGCGATTTGCGTCACGTAAAAGTTTATTACTTTCTGTAACTCTGTTTTGTGTTTACGACATTTATTTTCTTGTTTAATTTGATATCATGCGTACAGTTTAATGATGTTTTTGTTGATTTCTATGCTCTGTTTGTTGTTTAATATCCTGTGAACTTGGTGTTCCCAGATCGGAGCTGCGACCCAATTCGTTGACCTTTGTTTTTAGTGTAAGTAACTGTATTTGAACCTTAGAACAAAAAAATAATCACTACACAAAAAACTAAATAAATAATGAACAAGTTTTTAGAATCGTATTATAGTTCACCAACGAAATTTATGCAGCTCAACGTATGTATACATAAAGCATTGAAATCGAGTTACACTTTACCTAGTTGTGAACTCATGAGATTAAATAGATTAAAAAAACAATTACTAATTATTTCCGGTTATCATTGGGTTTTTTTATTTTCCAAACCAAAAAGGATCAGTCATATATTTATAGGTACTCAATATCTTACAGAATTCTTCTCAGAAATCTTTTGATATGGAAAGTTGTACGAAGTATGGTACAGTTTTAGGAAACAGCGATCTAATCACAAACATGAAATAGGAAATGGTGAATTTATATTTTTTTAGTATGATGCCGTTTTATGCTAATTTTTTGTATCATACTTGGTGGTCTAAATAGTTAGTCTGACAAGAATTATTTTCCTGATAATTAATTTTCTTTTTACTATTAGTTACAATTATTTAAAGAAGGTATTATTCCTTTCTTATATGTCATGCTACTGTGTACGTTGATAATTAAATTCTCGTGATAATTTTCAGGTTTATCTATATGCGAGTACATTCTTAAGTTTAAATTTTTGACTAAAATTCGTCACCCAACATAGTTTGACCACAAAGAAAATATTTCCTGTTAGACAAACTAGTTAAGCCACCCAGAATGACCACGTGAATAAAGTCAGTTTTTTATTGCATTACTTGTCCGTGGTATTACCAGGATTGTACTATACCAGTTAGTCCACGGGGGAATTTTTTGCCCGTGACTTACTATGTACAACTGGTTGGACAACTGAACATTTTTCACTTGCCCGTAGTACTACCATTGAGTTAGTTGAAAATTTTAATTATCTTCATCTATTAGTTAAGTTTGGTTCATCATTATAATATCAAATCATACGTATAGTATATCTCGCGGCCATAGAATCAGTTTTATGATATTTTAAAACTTTATATTATGGAAGAAAGTTTCCCAAGAAGAAGGTAATGATCCTGGAGAGAGATTCTAGATATGTTGAAAATGTAATACCGATTGAAGTAAGTTTCCATAAGATATGCCAAATCATATAAAAATATTTCTATTCACATATGAGTTTAGAAGTACTTTCGTATTGTCAAAAGCTACATAGCCGTCACCACCAGCGGTTCGGAAAAACGAACCATGCAGCTGTCATTATAAGTTATATATTTTACAAAAGAAAAATTCACGTTGGCCTTTCACTAATGCTCTCCACGGAAAGCCAAACTTAAACGGTACATATTTAATTAATACATTCAATTCCTAGTGAATATCCATATATAATATTGTATTTATTACAAAATCGTCTAAAAATTCATACAAAGTTGAATGGAAATGAACATAGTATGTGACGTCCTGTACATTCGATTTAGTTTGACCAGTGACAAAACAAACGACATTGGCAAATTACATCACTGATCACGGAAACTACTTGAACATAGGCAATCATGCGCGAGCGCACATATGCTAAAGGTAAAAATGGTAAATTAATAGATAGTCGTTTGTCCAGTAAATTGAATTTAAATTATTTTATTTTATTAATTTTTACAGACTTTCTTTACAGCTTTTTTCATTTCGTAATAACAGGTACTTGAGGAATACCAGACTACTTGAAGGCTTCGGTAATTTACGTTAATACTCCACTATGACTTATATAAAATACCTGTCCCGTTTCTAATATTATAGTAAAAATGTGAACTGATAAAGGACCGTGTCGTTGTTGGTTAGCCGTATCCTTATCAGCACTTAGAACGCGCGCCGTGCACCGCACACGAACGCTTGGTTGGCCCATTAACAGGTCTACTTAAAGTGTCACGGCCCATCTCCTAATACAACATCGGCCACGAAACAACTTTTTACTTACATCTCAGATTATGTTTACACTGTACTGTGGTCGGTGCTACTTTATAATAAAATATGTAAAGCTATTTAAAAAAAAGATTTATTAACGCTTCTTTCTAGCCTTGTATTGATATTTGCCCAAAGCGAACTTGAAACTAGCCATAGAGCGATGGTTCGAATCCGGGCGTGTACCAATGAGTTTTTCTGACTTAAGTACATAACTATCACTGACCCCGTGCTTCGGAGAGCACGTTAAGCAGTCGGTCCCGGGAGCTGTCAATAGATGGCGATCGTTACAATCCCCAACCCGCAGTGGAGCAGCGTGGTGGATTTAAACTCCAAGTCCCCCCTCCACACCCTGGGGAAGCCCAAAGCCCCTGCAGTGGGGTAAGAATGGGCTAGTGAAATGAACTTGAAAGGTTGACGCATCGTATTGTTTCCTGTCTGGTGATTGTACAGGTTAAATATATGCTATCTTTGTGCACTTCTAAAATTGTGTGTGGGTATGATTTTTTACGAATATCGATCGAAGAAAATAGGCTTTAAAAAATGTTCCACGAATTTCTCAACTGTTGAATAAAATATATATTCACCAAGCACGAAACCTTCATAATCAGAAAAGTTTGATTAAATAACATAACAATATGTATATAAAAAGTGTAAAGAAAAATTATACGTTAACAAGGTGCAAAGGCCAGCTAATACACATTCAAAAGGTATAGTAATTTCCGCAACTGACTCATAGCAAAAGTACCCACATAGTGACTATTAAAAGGTATAAAAAAAGTGACACAAGTAGTCTTTGTTCTGAACGAAAATATTTAAATGATACACAAAAGTGAAACCGCCGAATCAAACTATTCATACCTCCGTCTGTTCTCCGTTATCTTTTATGCACACATCAATCAAACTGGTATTCACTTTTCACATTTCCCCTCCCTTGGTGTTTCACTTTTAATTGTGTCACGTTTTTTGACTTTCTCTTTCAAATCGTTCGTCTCTAAGTGTAAGAATCCTTCTTCGCTGCAAGTGCCAAATGGCGATGATTCCTAAAGTATTAAAATTCTAGAACTGTCGAAAAGCTTCATGATCGCTAGAATTAGGGAATCGATTCATAAAATAAATAAACTAGATACGATACGGTGTCTTAAAGTTGAGTTAATATCTTTTTTCAGTGAAAAGGCGACATGGCGATTTTTCTTAAAATATTAATACTAGGTATAGAAGTGTATGAAATGTGAAAATAACTGAAATCAAAAGGGTTACAGGACTTGGTAAAAATATCTTAAGATGAACTTAATTTTTTAAAATAAATTATAAAAGTTGTGTTTAAGTAATTTCCGGTAAAATTATTGTACTACCGAATAGTTTTGGAACTATAAATTTAAGGGAAGTTTAAGGGATATGGAACCTCAAAGTTGAGCCTGCGGGCCAAATTGTAGACCCTTGACGCAGTGAGCGATACCGCAGTATGTATGTTGGTGTATGTACGTATAATGGAGGGTTACCTAATATATTTGTATTTTGTACATTACGTGACCAATATTTTCATTATCTATGTATGTTATATAAAATCTAAATATCCCTGACTCACTCATAATTACAATGCTGAGCCGAAAGCGTTGAAGGGAATCACTCGAAATTCAGACCTTAGGTTTGTTTTCTGACGTGAGGATCCACTAAGAAAGGATCACGGGAGCGATAGGTTAGCGCGGAAATCCGTCTTTTTTTGAAGTTAAATGCATGAAAATTCTTGTTTGACCTTTGAGTCTGAAATTAAGTATGTCATAATTCAAGATTTTTGCTTTAATCCTTAAGGGAAAAAAATAGGGATAAGGTTTGAAAGGGAATTCTGTCAGTCTAACAGTTAAAACCATGAAATTCCTTATTTGGTTTTATGTTCAGAAATTAAAAAACACTTGTTCCGAGTTTCATGGAAAATTAACCCTTAAGGGAGCAAAATGGGAGGATAAAAGTTTGTATGCGAATTCTGCCATTTTTTTAATTAAAACCATGAAATTCATTATTTGGCTGTATGATCAGAAATTAAGAAATACGTGTTTCAAGGGTTATGGGAATTCAATCCTTAAGATGGTAAAATAGAAGATGAAATTTATACGGAAATCCCGTCGTTGTCAATAGGTTAAAAACATCGAAATTTGTATTTAGTCTTTTAGTAGGAAGTACGAAAAACCTGTTTTATCCATTATAGAAATTTAACCCTGGGTAAAATAATTAAAGTTGGTAGATATCAATTAACATGATTGATAGAAATCACTTTGATTGTTGTTAGCGTAAAGTGCGAAATCTAAGATTTTTTTGGTTCTATCTTGGCTGTAACCGACACTCGCATAAGAATAAATGAACTATTGTTGTTTACATAATATACCATCACGATGGAATCTTATATGTGTCATCGTTCGTTGCAATGTTGTTTTATTTTTAAGGACACTACGTAACGCAGAAAAACTGACCCAGTAAAAAAAATCTAAATAGGACATTAATTGTTTCTCAGTGTATTTAATCCTCCGTGATTTTAATGCTAACCAGTGGGATATCGTTGCCATAACAATCAGTAACACCACTAACATTTAGTAGGAATGTAACGTAACCTATAAAAATAAAGCATCATTGAATCAACTTCACTCGATTCGTATTTGATACCGACCTTATCGAGAGATATCACCTCCCACGCGCACTGTGCACGATAAGCAACAATTACGGTTAACGTCCTGGAAAGTTTGGCAGATATGTGCTTAATAGTTGAATCATGTGTTTATCGAGATTAAAAAGATTTTTAACACTGTGCGGACTAGGCAAAGAGATTACGTCAGTCGTGTTTAGATGGCGCGATTGCATTAGCGGTTCCGAAAGCCATTTTATGGCCATGGATTTTCTTAGAGGTGCCGCGTTGTGACAATAAAAAATGTGAGCGAGAAAATACACGCGGTAGGCCAAATCTATAACTAGTTGATGTTTTGAAATATTCGCTGTGAAGTAAAATTTTTTAATGACCCAATGACCCAAACATAAAATTCGTATTAGAAATGAAAATAAAGGTTCTGAAATTACATTTCGTGTGTAATTTAACAAAATGTTTGTTTAAAACAATAAGGCCTTATACGCACTAGCGGTTTACGGAGCGGTTGGCGAGGCGGATATCAGCCAGTGTTAATTATTTGTATAAAACTACCGGTTCATTACAACAATGGCGAATCGGTTTCCGCGGCAGGCGAAGTGGAGCGGCGGGTAGACGGCGCGCGGCGGTGTCCGCCGCGATTCCCACTGGTCCGCCCCGCCTGTTCAGTTTTGCGCTCGGCGGCGGACGTATAGGATCATTTGGAGTGCTATCGCACTTTTCTATGTATGTGTAAATAATATATGCTACGTCTATGGTATCCATTTTAAACAGACAAAACACCTGCTCAAACCGCAGTAAGACCAGAGGATGGTGGGACGGTTTCTGCCACGGAAACCGTCCTGTCATCCGCCATCTCCAGCGGTTTGCGCTCCGCCACCCGTGCCGCTAGTGCGTATAAGGCCTAATAATGACGTATGATTTTTCTAATCACCGAGTCCGACATTTTGCTCACGTTTTCAATCATTTCGAAGTAATGAGACGCTCCAACTTCATTATTGATTATTATCTAAAATTATACCTTAATTGAGATAGGAAGCTGTATTTTATCGTACCGGTTTTGAATAGAATACTATTCATATTGACTGACCGATTGGCCAAGCAGTTAGAGACCCTAACTGCGGAGCCAAGGATCGCGGGTTCGAATCCCGCCCGGGACAAATGTTTCTGTGCATGAACAGAATATGTCTATTTGCTCCGTGTCTAGGTGTAAAATATCTACATTTGTATGGTATATTAAAAAAAAAAAATATATATATTTAAGTATGTATATCACTTGTTTAGTAACTCATAACACAAGCATAATACTTGCTTACTTTGGGACTAGATGGCGCTGTGTGTGATGTCCCATATATTATTATTATCATTAAAAAAAATCTCGTAGTTTAATAAATTGTTTCAAGAATACGGCAACTTTTAAATACTCGTGTAACATTTTAGTCATAATTGGACACAAAAAAAAACTTTACAAATGCGAATGCAACTTTTACTGAAGTTTATTGAATTTATTTTAATAGACAATTAATAGAAGATGTCAATCGAATCAACCTAACTCAGCGACCTCAAAATCAAGTTTATTATTAATAGAATATTCGTTTCTCGTAAATTATAACACCTAAAACCATTGTCATAGCTTTTTTCAAGTAAACCTTTATTAAAATATTAATGTGGCCATGGCTCGAATCCGGGCGTGTACCAATTAGTTTTTCTGACTTTAGTACATAACTATTACTGACTTCATGCCTCGGTGAGCACATTAAGCAGTCGTTCCCAGTTGCTGTCAATATATGGCGGTCATTACAATCCGCCAACCCGCATTGAAGCAGCATGGTGGGTTTAAGCTCCAAGCTCCCTCACCCAGGGGGGAGGCCTAAGCCCCTGCTGTGGGGCTTAGGCCTCCCCCCTGCATAAGCTGATGGAATGGAATGGAAAAACTACTAATTTTGTATATCGTTTATAATTTTAAAATCAATAGGTTCGGAGCTAGGAGATGACATGTTTTTGACGTTTTCACCAATAACCGTAACGTTACACTACTGAAATTTTGTAAAAAGTATCTTTGAAATTGTTATAAATAAGCTCTTTTAAATCCGACTAAATAGGATAAAATACAAACATTTTTAAAGTTTTATGAATATGCGGATCAACATAATGTATTTTACGTGTATTATAGTTCCAATCAAACTTAATGGCGGATCGGAATACAACGCTATATGCATGCTTGCGCAGGTTCAGTCATATGCCCCTCGCTCCACTGCGTCTCGCTACACCTAAAACTGGTTACTGCGACGCGACTTGGGCCTATGTTCACATCCGCCATAAATGTTGATTGGAACTGTACCTTGCGGAACTTCTATTTCTGGCGGCAACTGACGATAGCGACTATGACAAACAGACAAACAAACGTAGAGTAAATTTCAAAGGATCGCGTTTCCCTTTCGAGGTATAGAACCTTAAAAATCACAAACACAACAGCGTTATCAAAGTGATTATCAGTGACTTGTTAATAAATCGTTAAGCGGTGATAAAAAAAAAGCCGCTATGAGCGCGTACTTCCCAAAAGGCTAACCTTGTATGAAAAAAAGTTAATTCTTCAATACAACGTAACAGCTATATTTCTAACGCTGGATTTACGGTTGAGTACAAATGTTCACAAAAATTGTATTTATTATATAATAAAATATTTTTATATTTATATAATGAATTAAATGGAAATATTATAAAATATATGTAAATACATAAAACTCATACAAAAAAAAATATATTGAAACATGTCTATGTACTAAATAGATAAAGAGTCAAAATTATTTTAAAATTATTTTTTCGTATTTTCTCTGGCTATATAGCGAAAACTGGTCGAGTGTGTGTTGGACATGCATCCATTTAGGGTTTGGTAGCATTTTTCCATTTCTGACCATAAGACTACGGCCGTAAAATTAAGATTATTCGTAACTAAATGTTGTGGATATCTAAAAACCATAAAACCTGTGATATTCGAAACTATTTAAGTTGAAAGTGAAGTATAGTAGCTATCTATATTTTTTCAGGTTTTTTTATCATACGGTTGAAAAGTTCGGGAGGAGAACATATGATTAACAAATTCATAAAGTCATACCTCGTCAAATATTCAGCTAAATAAAAATAAAATGGATAAATTGCATGTCATAACACATACAGTGAAGATTAACGTTCATTGTTGAAATTCAAAGAATATATATAAAAACAAATATATTAAAAATTACTAAACATATTCAAACCAATTTTCACCGAAAGTTTTTTTTTTGGCTTCACACGAATATTTGTCCCGAGCGGGAATAGAACCCGCGAGCTTCGGTTTTGCAGTTAGGGTCTTTAACCACTCGGCCACTCGGCCAATCGGCCAGTTAAATGTATTATACTTTATTTTTGCATGTTATTAAATAAATAGAATTTCGCCTGCCGTCATTATAAAATTTGTGAAGAAGTAACCTTGGGCAAAAAAGAATTACATCATTATTATATATAACTCACTAGAACGCCCTGATGTCACCTGGCTCTTAAAGTACATGATGTATTCAAATTCAATGAGTGCATAGCTGCTGCACTCATGTTTGATGTATGTTTCGTAACGGTCTCCTAGCGGGCTAAAGTCAAATCGGATCTGCATAGCGACCGTGCTCAGATCGTGATATTCAAAGAGATGAACAATACTGTTGGCACAAAACACTCTACGACTGCATTTCATCTGTGAACGGCAGCGTTGTTATTAAGGGTCAGGCGGGTCTCAGAAAAATATCAAAGACGACAATGCGGCGAGGGGTAAGAGGGGAGCGCTCGGATCTCGATCGCTAAACGCTTTCTTTGCTTCTGTTTCGCTAGCCACGTTGTATTAGCATGATTCATAGACCTAATAATAACTTGGAGGCGGCACATATCTAATATTTAATAATTAATTCAATAGTTGTTGTCATTGTTTCATGCTGTCATTGTTTCTTTATCATAATAATAATAATAATAATAATAATAATAATAACTCACACAATCACAACAACGTCTAGGTCCCAGACTAAGCATTAGCTTGTATTTTGGGTACCAAGCGAAGACACCACATACATATAACAACCAAGACCCGGTGCCAGTATTAATATTCATCATGTAAATACTGACCCGACCTGGGATTCGAACCCGGGACCTCCAGCTTCGTAGACAGGGTCGCTACCCACTAGGCAAAGCGGTCGTCAATTTCGTCGTCGTATATGAATTTCGAATAATTAAAATTTGATTACAAACATTTACCTTGTCTTTTTGGTTCTAATATGTAATAAACGAAGTTTATATAATTTTGAATACGTTCAGACCCGAACACATGTCAGAAAAGCTATTTATTGCCTACAGCGGCGGCCTTAGGGGGTGGCGAACAGGGCAATCGCCCGGGGCCTCGCTCTTGCAGGGGCCTCGCGTCAAGCAAATATTAAAAAAATACAGGTTTTTTTAACTAAGTATATTTTTTAATATACTACTTATTTAAAATTTTTGATTCTTAATTATTAAGGTTGTAAGTAACATGACGGTATACCACAACTGTTACGGTTGCGTCTGCTGAAAGGAGTTTTTCGAGGCTTAAAATTATTACAACATATTTGAGGAATTCGATGACGCAGGATCGGCTTTCAGCCCTTGCTATTCTTTCAATCGAAAATGACGTAGCTCATTTGTTAGATTATTGTGATTTAATTAAAGATTTTGGTCTTAGTAAAAACCGCAAACATCAATTTTAAAATTCATCATCTCTGTATTTGTTACTTTTGTAAATCTTTCAGTGTAAGTAAAATATTTTAAAATTCAAATTTTATTTATTTGTATAACTTTAGCATTTCTCGTCAAACATAACGAATACCTACCAAACGACCAGACCTACTTTCGCATCACATAGGTACTTTTCCGTGGGACAAAGGGCCTCGCAAAGACCTGCCGCCCGGAGCCTCGCAATGGTTAAGGCCGCCGCTGATTGCCTATATAGATGTACTTATACAGGTACCAAATCTAGGGTTTTCCGCGTTCGAAATAAAGGCTTCCCCATACACTACGGATTGATCATATAGACGTTACACGTAGACTTGGCGAAAAAATGCAACGCAAAATGTCGTTTCACTCGTACAACAAAGACATGCATACGCTCAGAACGTGCTTAGAACTGTTAAACACTTGTAACTCAAGAAGAATGATGCAATTCACTCACACACAAGATTTCGGCAGATTCTGACAAAATATATGCAATGATGTAAATAAAATACTGACATAAATGTCGGAGATGCGTTAATGTTCTCATATTTCAATATTCATTAAGTCAGTCCGAGTGCATTACTATCTGAAACAAACCGACTTTATACACCTATATCTAAATAGAAACTCCTATGCATATGTAATATAAACAAACACATAAACTTAAAATTCCGGTGTCGTCTATTTACGTACCAAGCCGAGAGCAGGGCCCAGCATTTCCTCGTGAATATCTAATTATGTATGGCGGTGGTGTTTTGTTATCGGTAACATTGAGCCATTAGTTTAACATTACACACGAGACACCGTTCATGGACGGGCCTACGCATGCGGGACGCCACCTGTTCCTGAATACATCAATGCAATGTTAATTCAGTTCCACCGCAAATTAAATCTTTTAGAACTTAAATTCTATTTCTGTATATTATTTTTTTTAATTTAGACTTTAAACCACATTGATAGCATACAATCATGACCAGGCCTAATTTAATTTAAACTGATTGAAAAGCCGCTGGATCCTTAGCTATAAATCAACGTCTGAAGTAGCTTTAACTAGTTGTACAACACTATTAGCTGGTGATACCGTTTTACTTTAAAAGACCCACCGTACGTACCACCAGGAGTACAGTCAGAGATACAGCGGGTCTGAAGCACTGGCTGTGAGCTAGTGTCACCGTAGCCTTAATATAATCTCTTAATTGTTTACCTCATGTTCCATTTTATTGTACGATCAGCTTTTATTAATCAAACATCAAGTTTTCATTATTTACGTATATGTAAATAAGACTTGTGAAACAGTCACATGGATAAATTGCCTTTTTCGAAGAATCTATATCTCTACCGTTGATTATATGTTGACGACCGCTTAGCCAAGTGGGTGGCAACCCGGCCTACGAAGCTGGAGGTCCCAGGTTCGAATCCTAGGTCGGGTCAGTATTTATATGATAAATATTGATACTGGTACCGGGTCTTGGTTGTTATCTGTATGTGGTGTCTTCACCTCGTACCCAAAACACAAGCTAATGCTTAGTTTGGGGCCTAGACGTTGTTGTAATGTATACGTTATTATTATTATTATATACATTCATAGATGGAGATTGGGGGATAAAAATATCACCTAACCTTTCAGACGGTTAGTACGACTCATGTTTTGAGCGCCGTCTTGTGCATAATGTACTTAGCTTGAGACTTCGAAGTGAGACAGCGTAAACACAACGGCCAGAGAACTATTCAACGACCGTGCACCTTACGTCGGCTCCACACGTTGGTAATGACCGATACAGCAATTGAAATTGCTCTAAACGCTTCCTAAAATCCTTTTAAAAAAGTTGTAAAAATTCAATGAATTTTCATTTGTCATTTTGCGGATGGCAATGGTTCAAATAAGAATGCCATTTTCGCTCTAAAATACTCGACATAATAATATGCCCTCGATGTATGTTGCAACACGGCTTACGACCAAGTCACAAGACTGAGCAAATAGCCAACGTGTGGATGGATCACCAACGTAGGCGCTTGAAAAAATCGATACGTTAACGTTATGTTATTGGTCGTTACGATAACGACCAATGCTCGCGCCAACGTTGGGACCAACACAAATTTTCTCGATCCACACGTTGGACGAGTAGAATTGGGCCAAGTTTGTGACCAACACGTGTGGAGTCGACGTTATTGAACCCGACCCAGAACCCGCGGATTTAAAATGAATTATAGAATTTCTTTAGAATCGTTTGACTGTGTATAAGGAATAATTACATTTCACTCTCACTGCATAAAGTTACTCATGGCGTCCATTGTATTATTATTAACTGTTAGCTATTTGTATATGACACTGTAACAATACAATGTAAATGAATGAGCAAATCCTTTACGATGTCATCGCGTGACTTGACTAATAACGCCACTTTGCCAGACTTGAATGCGGCTATAGCTTCAATGGCTTAATGCCTACGAACGAGTATATTACTATAAATATTACTAGGAATCATTAGATATCGCATAAATATTTTAGAAGTGGAACTACTTTTGGCAGGGCACAAAAAAAAATTCCTTGCCTATTTGATGTCATTCGAGTCACAGATCTGACGTCATACATACATTTCAATCACTAAAAAGCTCGTGAAGAACATGTCTAATTCTTCCGTGTCTGAGTGTAAAAATCTATATATGCATATATTACAAAAAAAATCAGTTTATCAGTTGCTTAGTACTCATAATACAAGCTCTGCTTAGTTTGGGACTAGATAGCGTTGTGTAGCTGATACACTCCGGTATTATTATTATCAAGTATTTTTTTGTACTGCTGGAGTCTATGGATGCTCCCAGTGTGAATATCTTGTGTCTATCACAGTAGTAGGTTAAAAATTTGTCGAGGTTTGTCTTGTATCCATAATATATAACTTCTAAAATGAAGACCGCACATCTTCGTTTTAATATCAAGTCAATTTTCAACATCTGTGTTGGCGAAGAACCTACAACTAGTGTTACTGGTTACTACCTAGTCTCAAATCCAGACATAGATTTTAAATTATCAAGTTCCACTTTATTTCTTTTTGATAAATAGTCAAAATATTTTAAAGCAACCTTGCAAATGTAGCCAACTTTATAGTTGATTTTGTCGCAGAGCGTTAGCTTTGCCATCAACCGTATAGTCAAAAACATTTTATGATTTACTGGCGCTTCTCCGGATGATCTTGATACTTTATTTGCTCATTATGATAATTTATTTTTTCGTTCGTTATATCGGATTTATAGTGGATTAACCTGACTGATTCTGCAATAGCAAAGATGAAGTTAAAATTCGCTATATTACTTTTTATCGATGCAGTGTAACCGCTACTTTGAAATTTTTGTTTCTATTGAATTTGTTGAGACCCATCGTAGGTACATTAGTTTATTAATTCCAGTAAAGTTATTTTTTCTGATAGATGTTTTTCAAAATGTCTTCTAAATATAATAGAAAACGTTCAACTATATGATTTAATAATTACTTCTGCACAATAAGTATTAGTCACACGATAATATTTCAAACTACATCCTGTATAAAACTGTCTATTTATCTCCCTGTAAATTTCAACAGAATCAAAACAAACATGGCGGTGATATCAGCTTGTGGTATATGGACGGACAATCTGACATGACGAAATTATCAGAGTTTCGCCATTTACTTCCAGAACCCTATAAAAAATAGAAGTTTATGGTTCTGAAATACCTAAAATAATACAATGTCTTTTACAAATGTTTAGAAAAGTAAATTATTTAAAAGAATTGATAGTTACCTATTATATTACCTATATTTTACCTATTACAAAAAGTTTAGTACATGTAGCACAATGCGTTTAAAACTGTCACATTTACAATAGCAATAAATAATATTATGCTTCCGAATCGCCAATTCAATTTTGAAAAATGTATGGCTGCTTTATAAAAAGGCACAAATTAGTAGAAAAGTATTTTGGAATCGTTAGTTACATTGTAAACCATTATTACTCGTACGTTTAACACTGCAATTTTCTTTCATCACCTCAACTGTTTTATGTAAGGTTGCAAATGACGATCTTTTTATTGTCACTTTAAAAATGTTTACTTTGCACTAAAGATGAACCGTTTAATGTTGGCTTTTCCTGCGGCAGTCGAATTTTTCCAAAGGAAGGCCGAGCTTTAAGCGGTAATGCTTTAACTGTAGTATTTAAAATATTACTTTATAACGAGATAGTTCCTATATATATCTGGTAGGTAATATTTGATCAAATTGTGTGCTCAAATCAATCGTTTTCTAAATGACATATTCGCATATTACATTATTAAAAAAATAATAATGGCCCCTAAAAGAACATCTATTGCGCAAATGCGAGTCTTTTTGTCTATAATATGATGCCTTTTTGTAAAACGTCTAGCTACTATTCAGAGTTGTTAACTTTTTAATCGGTTTACAATCTATTCATCTGAACTGAGCATTTAAAATGTACTTACTTCTGTTTCAGATAGGTACACTACACGATTTGAAACTATGGCAGCTGAAAAACGAAAAAATCCAAGAGGCCACGAATATTGCTATACATGTCACTCCACCCGATGGCGAAGAAGATGACGAATTCGGACTCCAGGCGCCGCCGCCGTTACGCGCGCGCCGCAAGCTCAGCAGTCCCCTTGCCGCACTGCTGCCCACTGGGACTGCCGACTGCGCCATGGACATAGCTAGTGAGATAATCCATATTCCATAATAATAGAAATTCCGGACTTCCTTAATACGAGTGCTTGCCCACTGCAAAACAGATACAGTCATCTATCGATATACAATAATAATAATACAATAATACATGGGATAATCCACACTGCGCCATCTAGTCCTAAAGTAAGCAAGTTATTATGCTTGTGTTATGGGTTACCAGACAACTGATACACATACTTAAATACCTTTTTTTATAATATACACATAGATAGTTCAAAGCGCCTAAAATTGAAGGTTTTGCAAATGATTGTTTCATTCCTGTTGCCTCAGCTCAGCTCAGCTGTCCGGTGCCCACTGTTGCACCTAGCTCGCTCCCTTTCACGGTTACCACGATCTAGGGTCGCCTGTAACCAACAATGGTGGTTCGGTCCGCTACCTTTTCTAGGACATCAAAGCACCTTATCATGTCGATATCTGTAATTAACATGTTAGATACCTTTTCAAATAATTTATTTAAATGCACAGGCCCTGTAAAGGCACTCATATTCATCAATAAAATGAAAACGTCATATATTCTTCGGGAAATGGCCCTGATGAAAACAAGCGCCGAGAAACCGATCAGTTTTTCTTTTAAGTAATTCATTAATTACTTATACTATTATTGTTAGCTAGGAAGATTCTTCAACAACAATACAAATATGCTTTCTTAGTGGTCTTTCACTGCAAAATTTAATGTAACATGGTCATTATACCGCCATGTAGGAATTTTGCTATACGTGGGTCACTATAAACGTTTTGAGACACCGAAAAATAAACAACATATTTTTATAATTTATAATATATTTTTTCAAAGTATCCTCCATTATTTACTATGATTTCCATCCGTCTGAAGCAGCTCTGAAAACAACAATTACAGTCGTCGTCAGAAACGGCTGATTCGTGGTGGTTAACAGTACCCATCAATGGTAATTAGGTAGTAAACGTATCGAGTTTGGACTCATTCGATTTGTCTTCATGAACACTTTTCGTAGCAAGGTAACAAGGCTCTGGTGATGGAGCTGAAAGGTGGATTACAGAACCCTTTAGTAGCTTCTCGTGAACTCATTGTAATGCCCTCGGCCGGGATAAATAAGAAAAAAACATGGCATAGGATAAACCATGTCGCGAGTAATTGACTGCCCAAGTTTAAGTTGGGCTACGTGCAGAGAAGCTGGATAGCTAGGAGTAGCAAACATATCGCCACTAACGTACCAACCTCTGGGCATTAAAAAAATTTAGGTATGCTCATACTAAAAAGTCTACAATAATATATATATTAAAAAACCTCATTAAAAACAAGTTTTATTTAAAAAAAAAACAACTGAAAAATAAATCAACAGCGTTTAAACCTCAAAGATTATTAAAACATGAAATAAGTATATATTTTAAAAGCTTGAGATATCAAACTTCATATACATTAAACTAGTTAGAAACTTCTAATTGGAATAAAGTCTCGGGCTTTTAAAATGTACCTACTTATATTTTGTATTTTAATAGATATACTTTTGAGATTTAAACGCTGATGATTTTTTTAATTTTCAGTTCATTGTTTTTTAAATAAAAGCTTGTTTTTAAAAATAGTTTACACCACCACGACATAGTACGAGATAATATTATATACACGAATATAATATCATATGGATAATATATGCATATAATATTGTTAATGTTTCAATGATTTTCCAAGTTGCTTTAATTTTATCCTTTTTATCATGAATTTAGTCAATACACTATCGTCTCGAATGCCATACAATTTATGTGAATTACTTCGACTTTTATGAACACCTAGTATTGGCCAGTTATAAAAAATTTATTTATTATCATTATTTCTGCAACTCTGAACCCTTTGGCAAAGTAGTTTAAGATTCTATAAGTAGAACATCTTCGCGATAAGTAGGCGTCACAAGTGGGAAGAAGCGGTGCGGTGGGGCAGAGGACGCTTCCCGACAATTACTACCGCGAGCGTCGGGAGAGAAGACAAAAAAGGTTTAGTTAATTTAAAAAATAAAGGTATAAAATTGTCACAGAAATTTACGTGTGTCATATTTGATATACGTATATATGCGAACCTACGAAAAAAAAAACAAATATATTTGTTCGTAGCTATGCGATATCGACATCCCTACACGTGTGTCTCGCGCTAAATATTAGTAAACCGGCGGCGTTACTAGTACGAAGATGAATTACTTAGCGCGCGCGCTCCAAGTACTTTTTGTCTTTGGTAAGTAAACTCTGATCACTATGATTAGCAAGCAACCTTATTATTGACAAATCAAACAATTGTAACAAAATCGTCAAATGTAGAACCATTACCACTAGTCGAATTACTCAATTTCAAACATCGATGATTTCAAAAAAAAATGTTCTAAATAAACTGTCTTTATTATCACGTTTAAACAAGCTTTAAATGTGTGCTTTTAAATAATAATCATGAACCGAATGTTGCTTATTCATTCGAAATAATCATGTTTTAAATAATAAATTCGACGACCGCTTATCCCAGTGGGTAGCGACCCTGCCTACGAAGCTGGAGGTCCCAGGTTCGAATCCCAGGTCGGGTCAGTATTTATATGATGTATATTGATACTGGTGCCGAGTCTTGGTTGTTATATGTATGTGGTGTCTTCGCTAGGTACCCAAAATACAAGCTAATGCTTAGTTTGAAGCCTAAACGTTGTTGTGATGTATACGTCCTTATAATTATTATTATCATTATAAATCTATGCACGTAGCTGAAGACCCATATATTCTAGCTGGTTCCAAAAATAAGTCAAACTCTTTAAATGTTTAGACATTTATACATTAATAAACCTCATTGTTTTAATGGACCAATAAATTGAGATTATAATTCCCATAGACAATTGCAATTACTATATTGTATAATAAATATTGGTTCACAGATCACCGATCTTCAGGCGGGCGTTCAATGTCAGCACTGGATCGCACTAAACGGCGTTTCAGTACTATGGTGTCGGCGGGAGCTGCGGCTGTAGTCACCCGCCGACTGTCGGCTACAATCGGCTGGTACTTAACTACGCCGGACCACGTCAAACCACAGATCGTGCGACAAGGGCGAGCGCTGTGCATGCAGTACATACGTTGTCAAATAAGACGCTCCTCGATTTCTTCGAAAAAAGTTAGTCAAAACAACTGAATATCGGCTTACTATACTTATATTATTTGTCAAGAAAACGTGCAATAGACACTTATTAACATTGAAAATGTTTAACAGATCGTTTTCGTGGGGGAGTGTAATTCCGTTATATTTCCGAAATTTATGATGGTATGCGCAAGGCTGGTGTCAAAAAAGACAGGGGCTTGTGGGGCATCGTACGATATCAAATTTTCTTAAAGCGGTACGTAACTTTATTCGAAAAATCGAAAATAGTGAAAAAAGACGAAATTTCCCAAAAGTTGATTATTTCAAAAACCCAATATCACAAAATATTGCTCCCGAGGCAAATATATTTTCTAACGTTCGGAAAAAGAAATTTTGGAAAAAGTCGAAAACTGTAGGCTGGGCAGGTAGGTGCCCTTTTCATTAAATGATTATTAGATCAGTTACACCGGATAGTGAGATTCAGGTATATTTCCGAAAGTTATAAAGGTAGAAGAAAGGCAGTAGTGTCAAAAGATGCAGGAGCTCGCGGGGCATCGTAAGGTACCAAATTTTCAAAAATTGATCTATAACTTTTTTCGAAATATTTAATAAAATAATTTGACAAAAATGTGTTATAAGTTTCTATTTTTTGATGTTCATTTTCAATGTCCTCCGAAAGTTGCGAGAAGCGCGAAATCTATAGATTTTTTCTGAATAAATGATTATGAGTAATCTAAAATGTTGCTCACCTAAACTTAAAATTAGTAAATACCTTTTTTCGCAACGATGATTTAGTCAAACGGTAAAAACTCTTGACGAAATTTAGCGGAGTGGTAATTGATCCTATAGACAGACATAGGCAATTAATTGCAGAAATTTTGTAACTTTGTTACTTTTTCATGGCTAAACAGCTGTGTTCAACAGCAACAAATGTACTGACGGTGAAACGATCATGATGAAATTTATTAGGGAGACAATTTGCAACCTGAATGGAATGACATAGGCTACTTTTACCCGCAGAAAATCAGTTTAAACGTCTATTCAGCCGTTCGGCTGTTCTATCATCAAATTCGACATGTTCGAGATCATATCTTGCTTACATCCTGAAAATAGACTCAACAATAGGAGATATGTGAATTGCAGCACCTACGGAACTACGATAGACTGACGCACGAATGTGGCCATCACCACATTACTTAGTAACCATGCACAATGTTTTAGATAGTGTTGAAACGGTTGCAACGTATGTTGGAGACGGAGTGCGGCGAGGAAGCAACTGAGAACATGGAAAGCGGTGTGTTGGCAGCGCTGCGAGCGCTGTGTGCAGCACTCGAGCGCAAGCGACCTGACGCCTTTCGTCACGTTGCGCGGCAAGCCACGCGTGCTCCCTACGCCATGCTTCGCAGCGACACAGCGCTGGCTGAGTTAGCACTTGCTCTCGCACGTCGTATCACGAGAGACAGTATTACTTGGTCCAAGGTACTATCCTATACAAACAAAGACAAACCAGCTATGTAATATGATATTCACACTATCGGTACATAATATAAAAATTTATTACTTTATGAAAAGTAAAAATAGTTGTAAAAATAATAACAACCTTAACACATAATAAAAAAGGCTACTACTAATAAACTCAGCCATTCGCACTACAGATCAGGGACAGTCAACCCTTGTTCAAGCACACGAAGCGTGCGGAATAAAATATGTTAGACACAAAAAATAAACAAAACAGCTGTCGGAAACATATATTCATTGAACTTTTACAACATGAAATACAGTCAGAATGACAAACTCATATTAGTCTGGCGGGTTCTAATTTATAGACCAAAAAAAGCTTTGTCCCTCATGTTACGCGACATCATCTTTTTAGACAGTGACAAGGTAATTTGCATCAGATCAGTCCAGAACAAGTGTTCAGTGCTGATAAAGCTTGTGAATGAGGAGTTTTTTCGACATTTAGAGAAAGGGAATAGATGGGAAATAGTCAATAAAATACTCGTCGTTCCCATATACTCGTCGGTCTCTTGGTTAAGTGTGGTATGATCACATCATCAATTATGGGTTCTGTGAAATTCTCTTCTTCACTGATCGACTAGAAAATATAAATGTTTTCTTCTGTATACTCCAGAGTTACTCCAGACAAAACAGCGGTTTCGGTGAGAGAGTTGTCGTTCGGCAGTTTAGATTATAGCGACGACGACGCGCGACGTTCGGATTAGCCTGAGATGTACTGTATTTTGTGAACTGCTACATTTAAATTAACTTTTCTTAATCAACCCAAAATAATCAACCCAAAAACTTGAATAATTACTTGGAATCATTTTCAGTCATCCATTGATTTCATATATTAATGAAACACTAGCGGCCGCCCGCGACTTCGCTCGAACAATTTTACAAAAATGCCGAAACATTTAATATTTAATTTCCAACGAAGAGATAAAATTCTAACAATTTACCTCCAAGGGTAAATTTTTTATGATCACTAAAACGGGTAGGTACTTTTTAATTACCAACTAAAGAGTTAAATACCAATTACCAAGGTTTTAACTTTAAAAATACGTTTATATTCGTATCTTACGGTGTTTCCGTATAAACGTTCAAACCTTATATTACGTCTTATTTTAAGGTTAAATTTTCATCATCCTTGATACATGTATTTCTTAATTTCCGTTTATAAAGTCAAATACTGCATTTCATGGTTATAACTTTAAGAATGACAGAATTCGAAATTAATCCTGTGTTTGTCCAAGCCGTAAGACATCTGCTTCAAGAACCGTGCCTTTTTTCGGGATAAAAAGTAGCCTATATCACCGCACCAAAAAATATAAAATAATTTAGTAGTTTCAATTTTGAAAAATTCCAACTAATAAGTATAAAATTAAAATAAATGTATAAGATCTGAAAGGAGACTACAAAATGCTTAAAAATATAAAACAATTAGTGTAAATATATTTTATTAGCTTTTATTAAAAATTATTTCAAATAAGTTAAAGATGTATGTAATATAACGTATAAATTTTAAAATTATATGTTTTGATTCTCACTTGTAAATCAATAGTTGGAAATACTTCTACGGTTAAATAACGATGATTCTTAGACATATGAATGAATCACACTGTTCGAACGTTCTCTCTGCTTATGGCTTCTATCCAAAGTAACTTTATTTTTCAATCAGACGGGAACCTATGGTTTCGAAGAAAGATATGCTGTATTAAAACCGGAATTCATTAATCAAGCCTTCTTCTCCCCCGCTTATTTTAGACTTCTTATCCTGCTGCTTATCTTAACCTGCCATCCAATACTTATTCTTCTCTTCCAGATTCCCACACTTTAAGCTAGCAATCATCTCCTGACCTTCTCGTCGTTCCGTCCTTTTGTTCAGGTACATTGGCCACTCGTAAACCTTTCATTCCTTCAATCGTCTATTATACTTTGTCTCCAAAATCTTACTATATGCCCATTGCCCTGCCTCTGCAATTTTCACCTCTCTATAAATTTTTCCATTTTTCCGTCTTTCTGTCTTCTCCTCCTACCAAATAATCGAAAAACATTCTTACAAAATGTTATTATTTTCCACATCTTTTGTTAATCTCTTCGCCAAAACTGCCACATATAGCTTGTATGCTTGTAGCAGCGTAACCCCTTTATAGTTTTGTACCCTTTTGTTTTCAGCATTGGTGCTATAATCCCTTCCCTCCACTCTTCCGGGACCACTTCACCTCTTCATACTTTCTTTACCAGTTCTTTCAAGTTCACTCTGATTATTCCTGGCTATACTTCCATGCATCACGTTTTATTCTGTCCGCCTCTGCCGCTTAATCGTTTTTCATTTTAATATTTATTCAATAATGTTTGCACTGTTTAACAGTACACGGTATTTTTCCTTATTAAAATTAATATTTAACCGGACCTCTAACACGCGCTGTTACCAAACGTACACTGTCAGCCGACCGGCACGTCAACTTAAGTCAAATACACTTAATTAAAGTGTAGTTCCGGTGAAGCAGCGTAAGCGTAGTGTGTGTTCTAGAATTTATCTTATATTACGTTATTGTACTTCTATGTTGATAGCATAGTATTTCTTATGCCACAGTGTGAATATAAAACCAAATTATTTGTAGCAATAAACTTTATATTTGCTACAAAATAGTATTTCTATTCATAGATAGCCGCAGTGTTCTGCGTGTGCGGTGCTCTAGCACGCGAAGCTGCAGAAGCTGCGGACGGCGAACCCTCCGTCGAGCTGGTGGCCGCGCCTGCTGCAGCTATTGCCGACCTACTGCATGAGGAACCCGGCTCTTGGGTTGCAGCCAATGGCGGATGGGTATACCTATTTTGTAACCAATTTACATTTTAATTTTAAACTATAATTTTTTTTCAATAGAGCCATCTAAACGTATCGTCTCAGAAATAATCGAAAGTCGGAGGACAGTGAAATACATGTGTATCCGTGTATATCATTATATCATTCTTGCTTTTTCGCTCCAAGTAACGACATCATGGACGTTATGATAGGTTAAGGACATGGATTTTCATAAAGATACCGCGCTCTGTCGATGGCTCTGACAGCAAAAACGTAAGCAAAAAAAATATACCGCGTAGACCAAATAATATACATCAGTTGAGGTTTTGAAATATTCGCTGTGAAATAGAATTTCGTGCAACCCACGTGTAAAATTTGTATTGGAAAATAAAATAAAAATTCTAAAATTACATTTCATGTGTGAATTTAACAAAATGTTTGTTTATTGCAATGATAAAGACGTACGTTATAGGCTGTCTAATTTATGTGTCAGTCATTTTGTTCACGTTTTCGATCATTTCGAAGTAGGTATAAGGGTTATGACTATGTTATGACACTTTATATCTTGATTATCGTGTTATCTAAGGTTAAGGACTGTGCACTCCCAAAACAGTGTAATAGAAAAATAAAGCATTTGTGATAAGCTTAAGATTCACTTTAGACTGCAAAGCATAAGAAGGCAAAATGAGATGAGAGAGATAGTACGTTGGAGTACCTTTGTCCCTTCCTAACGCTTGCCATTAGAAGAAACGTTTCATTTAGTAGGTTAGTAATCGATTTTTAAAAATATTTCTTTTCATCTAATATCTATTTTGTGTTATTTCTGGTTTTTAATATGTCTTGGTATTTGTATGTTTAGTACTTTCGAAAGTTATTACGTAGGTAACATTTTATATTTATAAAATTTTTCAATTGTATTTAATATGATGCCGAGTTATGATACTTTTATGGTTTTGTAATGGCAATAAAAACGAGAGTTTCAGAAATTTTGACGTGTGTCCTGTCCAAGTTAATTGTACTTTACTTTATTTATCAAAATTGTGTCAAATCAAAACAAATCAAAAAATATCAAAATCACAAACTGTTTCAATTACAATTCAAACTTATCAAGTAAAACTGAACTGACTCCCGGCGAGCTTTTTATATAGGCCTCAGAAATCCCTATTATTACGCAGCACAATTTACCGTGGACAATTCCTAGGTGCCATAGCGACGCTTTAATAGTGCACTACTTCCGTTTTGAAATTATATTTTTCGAACGTGTAGTTCACTTTAGTAAAAACCGTCTTTAAAAGAAATTTCTCGATATTTGTGTATTTTGTCGATGTGTTTGAATAGCGTGCTTCTATACATAGACGTATATCATAATAAGATAATTATTCCAGTATGTCAATAAGAATTCTTTATTAAAATAAATATTTTTTATAATGTTGCATTAAAATAATCTCGTATGGAATAAATATATTCTAGGGTATGATTGAACTAGTTTTACTTCATAGTTTAAGCGGCATCGGTAAGAAAATTAAGCTTATTTGTTAAAGTTTCATCCGCTAATATTTTTCAGGCATTTATTGCGACAATAGTCACTTGCAGCTCAGCAGTAGTATCACTTTGAAAACCGGATCCGTCGGTGAGTTTCCTACACGTTGCCTATGATGATACCATAAAATTAGGTTGCCAAATATTGCAATGAATGTGAAAAATGGGAATCTAAATTTTTTTCATAGACAATTTTTTGTTAGGGTTTTAGTTATAGATCTGATATCAATCGAATTATAGATCTGACCGCTAAAATGGTTTGCGTGCGTGCGTTCGCTAAAATAATTTGCAGTTCACAGAAAAAAAGGGAATTTTAGATCAAGAGCGAAAAAAATTTTTGTCATAAACTTAAACCAAAACATAAAGTTCTTAATTCAAAAGATGTTACTTGAATTGAGAATTATAAGGATATTCGTCGAAGCAATTTAAATTCTCGACGTCAATTACTTAAGAAAGTGAATTTGTTCCAAATATCAAGAAATTTTGAATTGAGAAACAATACTTTCTTGCCGATAAAAATTAGTACCTACTTGTATGGAACTCTTCCAACTTTTTACAGAAGAAGGCGGATTTTTTGCAGAAGAAAGCGAGAAATGCGCTTTCTTGTTTCGCTTAATAAGGGAGATTAGTTTTAAGTATAGAATAAGAGATGGCGTGTCGGTCTTTTACAACACGGAAATACCATGTCAGATGCTATAGTATAATGAGTCAGTAGACGGAAGTAGTTGTAACAAGACTTAAAGGCTTCGGTCGGGCAAGACGGGCTGATAAGACAGCGACGTCAGCATAGCATAGGTGGGTAGGTAGGTAGGTAAGTAGGTAGGAAAATACATTGATTGAAATCAACGAGTTAACTGGAATGTAAGAATTATTATATATTGAATGAAAATTTTACGACTTTCCTTATATGGGAAACGCTAAATATCTTGGCTCAAGTAAACTCTTTTGGTTCAAAGTAATTATTTTTTTCTGTGAACATCCGCAGGGTATTATGGAAACTATGTAAATATGAATACCTACGTCATTTAGGTAATCATTTAATAGGTAACTAATTTTTTCTTATTTTTACAAAAGCGTGACACACGAACATACACTGCGTGTGTATAGTGCAGGCCGATTCTTTTAAGTCGAAGTTTAACCTCGTAATACAAATCTTTGTTGTAAAACAGGGAATAATTTATATCTAAACACCATTTAAATGTTTCCTCATATTAACTTGCACTATAAAATTGCACTTCTGTCAAAGGGGCCGCCACCCATACCGTTAATTTTTTACTCTAAGATTTTAGTTTTGTTTCGTGTTAATTTTATACTGTAAGCTTACTTGAGCAGAATATTTAATAAAATTTCATAAAATATATTAAGGCGACTGCATATTTATATTTGAAGCTTTGATTTATTATATTTGAACTATATTAACTTCTTTACAATTTATCTCAGAAGTAAGAATCTTCTGCTTTTAATGACTAGTTCCCTTAAACTAGTCGCTGCTTCGAAAAATCTGAAAAAAATAATAATAATACCTTACGTATTATATACTTTAAAAACTTATGAACCTAAATCATAATGTTATTCATAGTAAAACTACGATTTTACGTGGTTATTTTTTTGATCATTTCGTCATGAAAAAAAATCAATAAGGGGCTGTTCATTAATTACGTAAGATGATTTGGGGAGGGAGGGGGTCCGACTAGATCTTATTTTTTCTTACATGGGGGTGGGAGGGGGTCTATTATAGTTCTTACGTAAGACCAAAAAAGTAATTTAAAACTATATTTTACGCCTACAACCAATTTTGCAGCCTTATTTTTGCAGCTGTCACTAAAGATTAACATTGACACTCCTTTCCAAAAGATCTCTTATGAGTTTTGTTCTCCATATGTCCAAGTAAAACGAAAACAAACCAAACCACGAAATAAGTGTCAAATTGATTGAAACATGTGATACTATGTGTAATACAAACCTACGAATTTTTAATATTTTTATTTTTTTGGGGGGAGGGGGTTTAAACAAATCTTATTTTTTCTTACCCCTTATTTACCTTATACCTATTATACCTTTTATTGCCCCTATGGGCAGGGGTGGGTCCAAAAGTAGCGATAATTGTCTTACGTAATTAATGAACAGCCCCTAACGTTGGTTTATAAGTTTTTGTTCTTAGCATCACTACGGAACTTTATCATACGGATCAACCGACACGCAATTGATTGGTTCTTTGACTATTCTTTAAAGTGTCGCCAATTTTATCTCGACCCACGGTTTCTTCAGGCGCCCTTTACCTACTTATCCATCACACACATCCGCTCTATAGATTTTTGTAATCTTTTTTCATTCATTTATGCCTTTAGTAAGTAAACTTTTTGATTAGTGCAGTTCATATAGGTACATTATATTTTATATTCTTCTTTGTAAAATTTCAGTGTGTATGTATGTGCAATGTTTTTTTTTTCATTTCTATCTTTCTTTATTTCTTATATTATTCATGTGATTTACTCTTTGTAAGAATACACTGTTGTAGTTTATCCCACTTTTTGACACGGATTTATCGTATGTATTATTATGTAATATATTTTTTTTAGAATTGGGTTTTTTTTGTGCTATGGTGTATGCGTAGGGGCTGACTAAAAATCAGTGCTGTGGGTGTGGTCACAGACATCTGCAGCGGGTGCTGAGTCAGCTCCTGTCATGGCTGCGGAGACTTATTTTAATTATTTTTTTTGTTATTTTCTTCGTGTGTTATGTATCCGTGGTTGTGATTAAATTTCTTTCTTTCTCAACAAAAATCAAAAGAAAAAATAAGAACAACATCATTGTCAACCTATATAAAAGGGACAAAGAGACTCAGACCTTCTGCTTGTTTAGCAATGCCAAGTGCACAGTCCTTAAACTAATGTGTAACGTTTTTGAACGACATTAGAGCCATATTAGAGCGATATACTTACAGAGAATGATAATGACGACGTAATGATTTGAGAAAAACTTGAAACGTACGGTACGCTTGGCGTGTTATTATTATTTATGTATAGGTACCTACTTTTAGTTTACCTACTTATGTAATCGATATTAACACGACCTACTCAAAAATAAGATAAAAAAATAATAAAGAGTGGACATCCCACACAACATTATGAGTTACTAGATAACTGATGTAAATACTCAAATAATATTTTTTATAATACATATATAAATACTTTGACACCCAGACACGGAACAAATAAACATGTTCATGCACATATTTGTCCCGGGCGGGAATCGAACCCGCGACCCTTATCTCCGCAGTTAGGGTCTCTAGGTACTCGGCCAATCGGTCAGTCAAATCGTCGATTCATCCGATTCTAATTCGAAGCTAATTCGTTATGTTATCTTATTTCAGAGTGGACTTTTAGACAGATTGCGTGCGAGCGAACGCGACCAACGCTCTGAACGCACCTTACGAATGTTTGTCTCGGTGTTCGCGTTGCTGTGTTTCACGCTGCTGATGGTACGCTGGATGCTGCACTCGCCTACCCAGAATATACAAACTGTACATACACGAAGTACAGAACGTGAATGATGACCCTAAAACGTGAAATTATATAAAAACAATGTGGTACCGTATATCAAACCTAATTGTATTCTTCCAGTACAATGTGTATTCGTGATGCGTGTAAACAAATTAAAAAAAAAACACTAATATGAAAAAATATAATAAAATTCTACTGAAACGAGAATAATATATAAAATGTGAATGAAATACGCTATCGAGTTTTTTTATTACACTGTCGAGTTTTTTCTATATTTTTAAATGTTACTGTTTTTTTCGTAAAGCTTAGGGCACAAGCACAAGATTAAACCGCTTAGGGCTTTCAAAAATATGTACGCTAATTTTATCTCAGTATTTACTCATTCCCGTTCTTACGTATACGTTATGTATATGTATTGTAGCCGTTTTTGAGTTTTAGCGAGACATGTAACAAAGCTTCAATTCATTTTTATATATAAGATAATAATACCTGGGACATCCCACACAGCGCCATGCCATCTAGTCCCAAACTAAGCAAAGCTTGTATTATGAGTATCAGACAACTGATATACATACTTAAATATTCTTTATAATATATACATATATACATATTTTACACCCAGACAGCGAACAAATATACGGTTCATGCACATAAATATTTGTGGTCATAATACGGAGTCTGGTTGTCGCCCTCTTAACTTTTTATTACTGTCATGTCTTTAGTGAGAGTTACAAGATTAAGAAAAATCGATTATCGTAAGAATCATCAAAATCAGCCGGCGCGTATCGTCTCTACAGCGAAACAAAGAACCTTATATAATATATAGGTACGGAGTAATAACTTACCTATTTTTGAATGGACAAGCAAAGTATAATATGCTCATATGTATGTATAATAAGCAATGTGAAGTTCAATTTATTTGTAATTAGTACTGTAATTACCTACAATTGTTCAAAAGTAGGTCCATGCTCATAAGATGTAATCCTTCTAAAAATCAATCGAGTTTTGTGATGCTTGACAATTATTTGTGCATATTATGTCTATGACGCAAAAATAACGCCAATTGCATGTAAGAGTATCCAATTTGTGTTAGTGGTAACAGTAATCATATTATAATTTTCGGCGTGTTTCAAACTGTAGGTCTATATAATTGTGAGATTAAAAGAATAAAGATGTAACAAAATATGTGTCATTATTCTAATATCCTGGTCTACAGACACCACAGGACCATGAAATATGATAGTATGTAATGTAATACCTAAGTATTTTAGTAGGTGTAGGTACTCTCATGGAGTACTGACTTTTTCAGCGTTGAGTTGACCGCTGAAATTATGATCGTTATTGGCTACTTGATTACCGCTTTTTGAGTTCCTGAAACCTTTGTTCTATTGTGTTATATGAAAAATTGAGAGGTGGTTAGAAGTTGAGGTAGGTACTACCGTTAGCTTATTTTTTTCGTGAATTCTATGAGGGTAAAATGAATATTTTTGTGTAGTCAGGTGATGGTCCTTCACGATATAACTATCATTTTTGTAACTTCTAAACTTTTGGAGTGTGAAGCTTTCAACAGTACCTACATGTTTATGTTCAGTATTTGTGTACTTATTAAATCCGCTATCAAATCCACAATAAACCGCTGTTTAAATCTGCTGTTCTGTTCTGTTTAAATTGTTTTTTAAACCACCCACACCACTGCGCTGTAGCCAAATGTACTAGGTTCTCTTATTCCTGAACGTCGACTTCCGCGGTTGGGCGCTCGCAGCCAAGCAAGAAAGTGTATCAACGATGCCAGCGCAGTGAACCGAAAGGAGGCGGCGGCGCGGCCGGCGATGGATTCACCTTGTAGAATCTTCAAGCATGATCAGTGTCCGTTTGTCTATTTGTTCACTATTAGGATGTAAATAAAACTGTTTGAACTGTTTTTTCCTTTATTTCTATTTGCGGGAGCACACTGGAGCATACGCTCACTCACAGAACAATCTACTCCGCTCACGCCTGCCCTGCAGCAGACTGATCAGATCAGTCAGTCACACAGTCACATGCGATTGCGCTTCGTTGCTAAACGTATATCGTTTCGTTGCGCTAAACGCACCACGCGCAGTCCCGGTCGGCTCACCTGAATTACGTATTTATTCCGTGCTGTTTTTTTTTTTTTGTATGTAATGATAAGTATTTTTTGTATAGTGTTTATAAACGTTGAAGTTGGTTAGCATACATAATGTTTGGAAACTACAGTTAGTGTAAACAAATATTGTATAAAATGCAATTAAGAACTAGCACTAGAAATTGAATTCAGGGTCTGAAAATAGAACTTTCTTGGTGGTGATAGGTATAAATGAATGATTAGGCAAATTGTGATTGTTTTGTAGGTAAATAAGTGTAAATTTATTAGATATCAGAAAACCATTACGATATTATTTCATTACATTTGTCATAAACGAAAATTGCCAATCGTAGAAGTGATTTACCATTATGGAACTTTTTGAAAAGTCTATTACTGGCAACAAAACTGCAATTTGTAATTATTGCCGCCGAGAGTCGTCGTTAAAACTTCAATAACAAATTTAAAAACACCTTCGAGAAAAAAACACATTTCGGCATATAACAATTATTTAAATTTTGGTAAAAACCTTGAGTCTACTGCTGTACCTGAAAATGTAAGTCACATTCTTTCATCATCATCTAATAAAGAGGGGTTGCATGTGGAAAATCTTGATGGTGGGAATAGGAACACGGTATGCACTGGTGGTGGAGAGCCAAGCAAACAATGAAGGTAATATTAGTGAACCACCTAGAAAAGTACAGAGAGTAATTCAAGCGTATTTACCTAAAAAACTGAATTCAGAGGATAAAAATAAAATAAATTTAAATCTTTTAAAAATAGTTAATGATATTCAATCTTTTTTAATTGTGAACGACATAGGTTTTCGTGCTTGCACGCACGCATTGAATGCAAATTACGAAATCCTAGACCGTAAAACTTTATCTACAAATCTCTTACCTAAAATCTATGAAAAGAAGTTGGAAGAAATAAAATCTTTTGTTCGCATTAACGCAAAATCTGTTTGTATTACGGCTGATTGTTGGACTTCTCGCGTGATGGACAGCTACATGAGCACAACGGCGCATTTTATAACAGAAAACCCTTTCCAACATAAATCTGTACTGATTCAGTGTGCTGAATTTGAAGGTCATCATACTGGTAGTATAATATACCACGAAATGAAGAAAATTTTACAGAAATGGGACATTTGTAATAAAGTTAACTTTTTTGTATCAGACAATGCAAACTGCTGCAAGATATTTTGTAAATGATGGCTGGTCACATTATGGATGTTTCGCCCATAAACTTAATATAGTAGTGCAAGTTGCACTTGATGAAGTTAAAGATCATTTCAGAAGAAGCACCATAGCAAAAGAAAATCTTCTTAAGTATCAAATCAATCACCAAAATGTGAATCAACCAAAAATTGAAATTAAATCTGTGCCAACAAGGTGGAATTCTATGTATTTAATGTTGAAAAAATTTGTTCAATTAAGAGAGTCTTTGCGAGCCGTTATTATAGCGAGAAACCGATCTACTAATAATTACTATGGAAGAATGGAAGTGTATGGAGCAAATTTGTGTGGTGCTCAAACCTTTTTACGTTGCCACAACAGAAATGAGCGCTGAAAAATATAATAAATATTAATACACACCAAAGATCATGCAGACAAACTGACTCCATTCTGTTCACATATGTAATCTAAACGTTATTGATACTAAATTGCCATCAATTAAATCAGCCATCTTAACCATTGAAACAATCTTAATGATAGTTTAATATGTCTATGAGTTTAATAAAATACTTGTGTGTACAGCGCCTGTAGCGATAACAGGAAAAACTTAAATTCACCTACAAATCTTTTACGAATTGCTAGCGAGTGTCGACACGATAAACCAGTGGCGCATAAGCCAAACACAATGAAATTAAATTAAGTTAAAAACATTCCGCAAGAAGATCCCCACTGCAATTGGAAAATTATACATTTCTATTTAATACTAAATACAATAGTAAATTATTTACATCACCAAAGTACCCAATATAATTAAATAGTATAGTGTATAAAGAATGCTGACCACGTTTTACGTAATTAGATCTGTTCAGTGTTCAGTCATGGCATTTTTAGGGTTGCGAATTCTAAAACGAACCGGTTAAGTGCGAGTCGGACTCACACAGAGAGTGTTCCGTAATATAAACCATCACGTCACCTGATGTTTACTAAGCTTAATCAAAGTTAAGTTGAATCCGACTCCATCGTGTTTAAGCAACAAATTTTATTTTTATGCATTTTCTCTTCATGAATATTTTTCGTTTCATGTGGGAATGAAAAGACTTTCGTTTAGATTTCTCTGCAAACAATAAGTGAGACAACATATTTCAGATTTTATAATTTTATTTTAGGCTTAGTAGTTTCTGAGATAAAGGGGGCAATGGGAGATTATCATATATTTTCTTTAATTCTATTAAATAATGCATTTTTAAAATTATAATAAACATTTAAAAAAATACACCTATATCTCATAAGGAGCACTTGCACATTGACATTTTTTTTATTGTATAATTGGCCTACAAAGTGATAATTTTATTCGTTTATCGTTTAGTGTTTCCTCTTAAATATAAATGAAGTTCTATATTCCGTATTTAGTTCATAACTTTTAATTTTTTTTTAATAATTTTAATACTAAAGTTTCAATGATAAGGGGGGATAATCAATGTTCTTTAATAGATATCTTTGAAACCATGAGGTAGGTAGGTAAGCACTTTTTTCATTTGACACGTCACTAGGAGCCAGTGTTCCCAGGCGTCCCGATTTTTGCGGGACGTCCCGATTATAAGGCTTCAATTAAATGTTCTGCACGGGACGTCAGTTGTCCCCCATTATTATTAGAAATAATAAATTAAATAAATAAAAATAATAAATTATTTGCAAAGTTTACTTTTTGTCCCGAATTCTTCAACAAAATCCCGTATTTTCATTGATTTTCGTATATAAACCCCGATTTACGCGAAAAAAATCTGGTAACGCTGCTAGGAACCATTAAAAAGTTTTTTTTAATAATTTTGGACTTTGCTCCCCAAAATGGAAATCTTTCGTTTACGCTATACGTTCGTAATTGGGTCACGAAACTCTGTACGTGTATCGAATTTCAACCTTCGCATTTAGTAAATTCTGATAAAGTAGGCTGTGACGGATAGACAGACAAACGGATACCTGAGTTACCCTATACAAGTTCCTTTATTCATCTTTGATGTACGAGACCCTAAAAAGGAACCCTCATAGAATCACTTCGTTGTCCGTCTGTATGTCTGTCGGTCTGTCTAGACCCTCAAGTAGAAATTAGTATCAAATACTTAGGTATAAATACGATTTTTTGAAGCTAACTGTGTTTTTATAAATTAATTATATCGGATGTCTTCATAAATTAACAAAAATTCCCGAGCTTCCGTATTAAGATCGTAGAACGTACCTCGCATTTATAACACTAATACAGGTTTTAAGTTCAATGAAAAATATGCTCCCCCACCCCCAAGCTTGAATCCTGGATACGCCACTGCGATAAACTGATTCAAACCCATTTCAAACCATATTCAAACTCATGGTAACATGGTAACCGATGGTCTATGGTAGCCATAATGAAGATAAATAAAGAGCCCGTTCAATTGCAGTATTGATCAATCATCAGTGAACATTCAGTGAACGCGTGAAACCCATGTGAAACCTTTACTTATAACTTTTTTATGTCGATCAATTAACCAACAAACCTATTGATGCTTTTAATACTGGACATTGAAGACACTGGGATTGTGATAACTGACTATAATCGGTCTAGGACCGGTTTTTTAATGGATTAATTTTAAAAACTGTTATGTTATTATTTTGTTTATTTATCCTGGTCAAAGTTCTTTAATAAAATTCAATAAAGGAAGTTAAAAGTGGAATAGCTGTGGAACAAGATAAGTACTACTACAACCACAAGAAGCCTGGCTACAAATAATTAGACTTTTTTCAAATTCAGTTTAAGTTTCACTCATTTTTGCTAAGAATCAGTACGTTAGTTCGCATAGGTCTATCGCTAAAACGTTTCAATGTCAGTCAATTCTGATGCCAGTAGTCGTAACAGCACTTACGTATCCACAATAAAATTAAAGAGTCTCATGACTAAGAAAATGAGCAACAGCACGATGCTCTGTACGCTTCCATACGGTGTTTTTTTTTTTAACCCAGTGTGAATGGGTTTAGTAAAAACCGGTTTGTTACCGGTTTTTAAAAAATTGGTTATCACTATCTGCGACATTGTTCTGTTCTGTGGGTTGGGAGTGAGTAAATAATCTGTGATGTCGGTTATTGTTCTGTGATCTCTATGGTGTAGTCCATCTGTGGTCTGTGGTGTCAGTGATTGGGAGTTGAAAGAGAAAAATAAATTGTCTGATCTGAAATTGTCTACTTGGAAAATATGCAAATATCTGTGACAAATACTGGAAAGATTCATTTCTTAAACAAGTGAGCGGAAATTAATAAATTCATACTGTAGAATCTGTGTAAATAACAGGTAAATTAGTATTTTATTTCACTTTATATATTTCATCCATCACTTTAATAAAAATAGGTTTGACAGCTATGTCACCACACCAAGGAAGTATATTTTTTCTAGTTCACAATAAGTACAATAGACTTCTATTTTCATATCTGTATCAATTAAATAACCTGTATATTAGCTCATATTATTAAGTTATTTATGTATTTCTGAAAAATTTCAGATGCTTTCAAAAATAACAATGAAGTGCTCTTGTTCCTGTAAATGAATAAACAAGAGTTGAACATATTGAATAATTGTTGATCCCATTCCGTAAATAGAAAATAAAAAACCCAAAATGAATAAAGACAAACCAGGAAAGATGCGTATCCGGGCTTTCCCGGTGAGTATATATTTTTAAGAAATAGTTTGGTCATAAGTACCTAGGAAGTTCCAAACAATGACGTATATGTAGTTTACTAGACTAACTATGCAGAGCTGACAAATTGCTTACAGAGTTAGGTCAATTCTCTACAACTCAGTCGAAGGCAAGTGAGCTAGCGAAGTGGTACACTGCATTATGTCAGTTATGAACATCATTATTTGTTTTGATCTGAAACTTCCCTAACACATTATTATTTATGTGACTTGAACTTTATTTTAGATAAGTAATTAGTTTATTATAAACCTAACTACTAACTAATGTATTTTATTATAAACAATGAAGTTCTCACAAAAATAATGTTGGTTGTCACAATATCATTAACATTGATTATAGGAATAGATGTGCTGAAAGTGGAATTAGGTAGCAAAAGTTTTGATATTAAATTTCTGTTAAAGTATAACATTCATGGCAATAAATGATTAAGAAAAATTCTTGTTGCATGTAAAATTCACACTAGAATATATTTAATTATAACGTTGATAATATGGACCTAAATATAGTATAATTCACTGTATTTCAATATCATTTCACACAAACGGCACATACATTCTCTTATGACACTAGAACTGTATAATCTTTCTGAGACAAAAACAAAGACAAAGATTATTTTTTTGGTACTAGACACAAAAATCTTTATACATTGTACGGCGTATGGAAAACAAACGAGAATGGCCGAACACATTTGAAAATAGTCGATTGCAATTTTGAGGTGGTGATTCTCATACTGCTTGCCTTTAATCTCATGAGACAATTTCAATGAAACATATTTTGTTTCTAGTCAAGACATTATTTTGTATCATGAAAGTTGGTATGTCTCATATGATTCTTAAAAATTTTAATGTTTTATATGGCTTTTGAAAATACAGAATTACATTTTGGCTAGAAAAATATTGAATTTCATCAACAATATCTCATGAGACAAAGTACAGTGGCCTGGGAATCACCCTTCAGCTTCCTTTGATCTTTCAAAATTTGTGTCTAAACCACTGCGCTGAACGAGATAGCAAAAAGGGTAGGTGTACAGCAATGTAATAGATTGAAAAGAGATGAAACTACTATCATCGTTGTGCTTACCAAGTGATTCAATTTATGTGCCACCGCCAATTTTGTTATTGTCAAAAATTAAATTAGTAAAAACTAAATTAATAAAATATTATGAAGTTACATGTGATAAGTAATCCCATCCGCCTTTCTAAGGTCCCAGGTGTTGTATGCACTTTTTAAAAGCACAGCATGGCATTTTTCTCAGATTTTTTTTCCACAATACAAATTAATGTCTATTTGACTACACTGGCACAAAGCGACAATTCAAGGTTAGTCTCTGTACCACAATGGGACTAACTTTCATGTGTAGTTTCATACTGTGATACGTAGAGTCTAGTACCTAGGTACATATAAGTTGGTGTATGAACTGTTTGTCTAGTAAAATACATAAAAATCATTGGTTCCAAATTATTCAAACATCTGTGCATAAAATATAACATAGATTCAATAAACCTGCTGGTATTGTTTTTTATAGAATATTTTTTTGTTTAAAGTCATTAATATTGTAATAAATTTAATTTTATTTACACAATAAAATTTGTCTTTGTTACTTTAGATAGGTTATATATATTTATTATTAGTTTTCAATGTCATCAATCACAGATTAAAGAAATTTTGAAAACAGAAATGTTCAATTTCATTATAGAACAAAATTTTTTGTACAAAATGTCACTTTATTTTTGACAAGTATAGAAATCTTATACTATTAAATATGAATAATATATTTGTGTTAGTTTATTATATTTAATTAAATGTTATTCTGAAAATTAATGTGTGGTAAAATCATTTATGGTCATCAAACATGACTCGTAAATTTCAAGTGTGGAATTTCTCTGAGCCATATTATATATTTTATCCAGATACATGGGTATATGATATTGTTGAAATAATCATCTTTTACATGATTGGTTTGTACTAAATTTGTGAATATTCAATTGTATTGTTATATTCTATTTTATTAGATGACTATGGACGAAAAGTATGTAGAGAGTATATGGAGCTTACTAAAAAATGCAATACAAGAAATACAGAAAAAAAATAACTCTGGGCTGTCTTTCGAGGAACTCTATAGAAATGCATACACAATGGTTCTTCATAAACATGGGGAAAGGCTATATACAGGACTTAAAGAAGTTGTCACACATCATCTGGAAACTAAGGTATATAATTTATATATATATATATGTTTTATTCACAAAAGTTTATTTTCTATAATGTGGTCTAAATTTGAAAATGATATGAATAAATATGGAAGAAAATAATGGAAAATGAAGTTAATAACTTTTATAAACTGTATGTGTATGTTTAATATTCAGTATCAGATAATGAAAAAAAAATTTAAACAGTGTCTTCAGAGACAAAAAGGACACTTTTCTTTGAAACGTTTTTAGGTATGGGTTTCCAAAATTACCACCCTAAAAGTATTATTAATAGTTAAGACAGATAGTGAGTGAAGTGAAATGAAAAAAAAAATATGTACCCTGCTAGAAAAGCGTTACTGTCTTTCTTAACACTTGAAACTAACAGTAACTTAGTTTGTGTAACCTGATGTAACCTCATCTTTCCATTTAAAAATGATGAACCATTGACTTATTATCCCAAATTTTTAATGAATCAAAAAGTGGAAACCCAATCCCTGCCTTATTCTGGTTTTAATTTTAAAATAGTGATTGTCAAAATATTTAGACACTAACTTACATAATCAAAACAATAATGACTTAGTTATAAAAGTAATATGTAGAAATTAGTTAATACAAATAAAAGTTATTAATACTTAACCAAGTTTAGGCTAATTAATTAATTTTTGTTACAGGTACGAGAAGATGTCCTACATTCTCTCCACAATGGTTTCCTTCAAACTTTGAATAATGCATGGACTGACCATCAGACAAGTATGGTCATGATACGTGACATATTAATGTATATGGATAGGGTATATGTACTGCAAAATGAAGTGGATAATGTATACAATCTGGGACTCATTATATTTAGAGATCAGGTATTACACTTTTAACCACACTGTTTCTGCTTGTTATGCATCAAATGTCATAGAAAAAGGCCTATGATCCAATGTGTCAAATTAAGTTACATAAAATGAAATATATATAAAAACAAATTGATAAGATGGGTAGGTAATTCGGGTATCACCCTAGGTTAGATGCTAGGTGTCTGTATATTTTACAGTTGATTTGACACATTTGGTGATAGGTTTTTTCTATATCTTTTTAATGCTACCCAAGTCATGAAAATTTTGGAAGTGTGTAGGAAATATCATAATAACTTAATAACTAAACTTAACATAATAACTAAATGAAATCATAAAAAAATAGAATTATAATATTATTATTTTTCAATATGGTCTCCTTTGGTATCAACACACTTGACATCTTAGATTAACGTCTCTATTCTTTTATAAAAAAATGCAAAATTTTTATCTTCAAAATACGTTTAGACGGTCATTATGTAGTTCTTTGGTGCTTGACAATTTTTCACCTCTCAAGCCCCATATAAAGAAAATGATGAGGCAAACCTATGTCCTGGGCTGGGACACTTCTATAAAGCCGCACTCACTAACTGTAACCTTTGAAACACCTACAGTACGAGTAAAAGCATTATTGTAAAGCAGAAGGGTATCTTTATACAATTGTCCTGTGTTTTTCTTTTATTGTATTTTAAAGTTCATATGCTAGTGCAGCATATGATTGACTATTTACAATGGATGTCGTGATGACCGAGTGGTAACGAGCCCACTTCTTGTTTAGAAGGTCATGTTTGAATCCCAGGGCATGTACCAATGAGTTTATTCTAACTTATGTACATAACTATCACTGACTCTGTGCCTCGGAGAGCATGTTAAATTTTGGTCTTGGTCTTGATTCGTGGTTGCTGTCAATAGATGGCAGTTGTTACAGTCCACCGACCCGCATTGGAGTAGCATGTTGAATTAAGCTCCAAGCCCCTCATCTTGAGAAGAGGCCTAAGCCTTTGCAGTGAGGCATTAATGGGCTGACGATATGGTATGGTTACAATGGTATTCCATTCTTTGAAATCCACTAATAAGATTCCTTGAAAATTCCGAAATATAAGATTTTTGGGTAGATTTTTGTATCTTTGTGTTTCTTGGTGGCTTTTTGCTCCTATAACGCCATTCCTTTGATTGCCTTGTCATAATACAAAATCATTATTTATCATTAGTTCTTAAACATTGATTTTATCTATCTTCTTAGAGTTTTTGCCATAAAAACCCAAAAATTCTAAATCACTCTTTTTTAAGCGACTTCAAAAAAGAAGGAGGTTTTACAATTCAACCGTACATATGTTTTTTTTTGTTTTATTGTGCATGACACGATGGACACTACTTTTAAAAAGATTCATTTCTCACTTATTTCTTTAATCTTCAAACAGTAATCACTCTGATACCTCTTCTTCAATAAAGGCAATAGTTTTCTGATTGAGCAGTCCCGCTGGCCGACTGTCATGGCACATGTCTTCATCAGCTTTTTGTCCAAATTGGAACTCCATCCAAATTAGAAGGCAAAGACTCCTTGTATATATAGAAAGTTTACCAATACCAGATTGGGGATCAAAAAGTCCATAGGAGTATAGTTTCGTGCTTCCCAACAGCCTAAGCATAGAAAATAAGCAGGTTCATTGAGTGTGATATAATTCAACAGGTCTTTTAAAATTTCCTCTAACATTATTTTTTCATGTTGCATACATTATAGTTTATACAATATACTGATGTTATATTGCCAAAAGGTAGTGTGGGAACAAGTAGTTTGCGTTAGTGGTCGCTCGATGCACTGAAGATATCGTGATCGCTGTCGAACCTATAATATAGGCTGGCATAGCAGCAAGCATGCTAGTCCCACTCATATGCACTGCTGAACACTCATTGTTTGCACAGTGTTTCTTATATTCATAACTTGCTACAATCATCAAGACAAGGATGTTAGTATCCATCTAGATACATAAAAAATGTTTTTGTGCCTTTGTAGATAATTTGTTACGTTACTAACTATCGGCGCTTTTAATCTTGTAGGTGGTGCGTTATGGGTGTATTAGAGATCATCTCAGACAGACTCTTTTGGAGTTGGTGGCTCGTGAACGACGTGGCGAGGTGGTCGACCGGCTGGCCATTCGGAATGCTTGCCAGATGCTCATGGTGCTGGGCATCAACTTGCGTTCTGTGTATGAGGAGGACTTTGAAAAGCCATTCCTGCATCAATCTGCCGAGTTTTATCGGGTATGTGTAGATCTGCAAGTGTTAGATCTTGGAACACTTTGGAACTGTGTTGAACGACATTTATGTTTCTCAGAGATGTCTGTAATTTATAGAGGAATGGTAGGTATATTATTTATACAGAGAGTTATACTGCCCTTACTTGTCCTCTATAAAATATAGATATATTTTACATACTGAATTGTGTGTTATTAGTAGCAAGCAAGTTAAAAACAAAAATGTCATTAAAAAAACTAATAACTGAAGCATTTTTTTGTTCAAGGTCTGTCAATGTTTGTTGAAAATGTTAACATGCAAGTTTGATCCTAAAACCAAAATTCCTGCACTATTACAATTTAACTACACATTATCCAAGATTATAATGCAGCTTTCAAAGATATGTTTTTGTTTCTGTGCTGTCATATTACATATTTTAGTGATGTGTATTTATTGTAGAGATAATATGTTTATTGATAAGTTACACAAACATAAATGGTTCATGTTTAGTTTCAGAATAAAGACAGACTATTGTTTTCTTCCTTTATTATTACACAATATGTAAATCTTGTTGTTGGCATTAGATCGTTATATAGTGGTTAACCGTTACATTTCATAGGGGTATCAAAGCAATATGTTGAGAGTAATAATTTGTATTAAGTAATAGGCTGACTGACCTATTTGTGCTCAACTTTCAGTGTGCAAAAAAATATTATTGATTTTAATATACTTAATAATTTGTAAGATATAAATTATATTAATAATAATTTATATAGTAAAGTAAAATCTCTAAATAGAAAAAAAGATAAAAATCAAAATTCAAAATATTTCTTTGGATACCTTTATTTCTTTTACAAAACCTAAGCTGGAGTAAGAGGCTCACATAAGGTTTAGAATGCGGATTGTAACATTTAATCATCAATCCCGATTTGACTTAATTTACCTAAACTTGATATTATGTCTTTAACTTTTTAGTATATTTTTTACTATTGAACAATTTTTTAGCCATTTGGCCTAACACTTTATTGGGATCAAATAAGACACCGCTTCACCTGACTTGACATTGTAATACATCTATGATACAGATGGAATCTCAGAAGTTCCTCGCGGAGAACAGCGCAGCGGTGTACATCGCACGCGTGGAAGCTCGCATCGCAGAGGAGGCGGAACGCGCGCGGCATTACCTCGACGAGACTACTGAACCTCGAGTGGTTGCCGTGTTAGAACATGAACTTATCGAACGGCACATGAAGACTATTGTCGAGGTGTTTATTAGTACTTAATAATTATTTAGATATCAATACTATATATTTAAAGTAATTTATTTCTGATATATTATGTCTGAAGACCAAGGTCTTCAACCAATGCGTCCTACCTACAATGACGTACGGTGCCGAAACATGGACTCTCACGGCAGGACTGATCCACAAGTTTAAAGTCGCTCAGCGTGCTATGGAGCGGACTATGCTCGATGTTTCTTTGATGGATAAAATCAGAAACACTGAAATCCGTCAAAGAACCAAAGTTGTCGACATAGCCGAAGCGATCAGCAAGCTGAAGTGGCAATAGGCCGGTCACATTTGCCGTAGAACTGATAACCGATGGGGTAGACGAGTTCTCGAATGGAGGCCACATACTGGAAAGTGAAGTGTTTTACGCCCCCCGGCCAGGTGAACAAATGACCTGAAGTACCATACCGGGGGTAGTTGGATGCGAAAGGCGGAGGACCGTGTGTGGTGGCGAGCCTTGGGAGAGCCCTATATCCTCCAGTGGAGAGACACGGGCTGATGATGATGATGAATTTATTTCATGTAGTTGCACGTGGTATAGCAGATATTTAATAATCTGTAAATGTAATAACAAGTTGTAGTAATTAAACCTTTGCATGTTAGTGTTGCTATGTTATAAAGCAATTAGATCTTATATCCTAGCTCTTTTTAGCATATCTAGTTCTTTTTATTTACCTTTTGAAACTGTTATATATTATTACGACAATAGTTCTGTGTGACGACTTTCACTCCTATAATATCCGCACCTTACTTTGACACTAATTATTCATTTTTTCTCTATACTTTTTCCTAATTGTTCACTCGATCGAACTGTCACCATCTGTCAAGAATGCTTTCAATTTCAATGTCAATATTTATAACCATCAAATTGTCAGATGGAGAACTCGGGAGTAGTCCATATGCTGATGCACACGCGCACATCGGAACTGGCTTGCGTGTACAAACTGCTGTCCCGCGTTCCGGAGGGGCTTCGCACAGTGGCGGACGCGGTATCAGCGCACCTCCGCGAGCAAGGCCGCGCTCTCGTCACTGACACACACCACAACACAAACGCGATCGCGTTTGTTCAGGTTAGTTTACTATTATACAATGAGCAAGTCTTGTCATTTGTGCATTTTGTAGAAATGTATTATATTTATTAAGAGAAACTAATCGGTTAAAGACTATGGGCTAATGTGGGTCACGTTCTACGTAGCGGCACCGAGTGACTTCACGAGCGGGTTGTAAAGACACAAAGTTTGATTTGTTATATATCCGGTAATAATCGGTATTTTTCCAAAACTCTAAAAGTATGGTCATCAACTTGTTATACTCCAGCGTGTGAAATACCGTATCTATACTATAATATTGTAAAGCTGAAGAGTTTGTTTGTTTGTTTAAACGCGCAAAACTCAGGACCTACTGGTTCGAATTGAGAAATTCTTTTTGTGTTGGATAGTCCATTTATCGAGGAAGGCTATAGGCTATTATTACATTACTCTACGACCAATAGAAGCGGAGCATGAAAAATGTTGCAAAAACGGGAAAAATTATTCCTTTTCAGAGCTTCCGTTACGCGCGCTGCGTAAACGGTTGATGTTAAGCAAAAATCATGTATTACGGAATTGTTTCCCTTTAAAAGTTCTAACCAAAAGTCCGCAAAAGCATATGTGTATCTTTTAAGGTTGTTTTACTGTAACCTTTTTTATGGCAATCAAATTTATTGTAACATAATGCACTATTTGCGAAGATGTTTTTTAAACATGATATGAATCTTTATCAAATTAAATATGTTAGTTACCTAGGAATGGAGTGTTAGGAAAGGGGAGGGGAGAGAGAACGCGATAGGGAACGTTTCTGTAGTCCACCCGGGCGGAGCCGGGCACGACCGCTAGTGACACATAATTTTGTTGAAGAGGACGCGCTCATTGAAAGTAGTGTTGTCTTTACATAGAATATTGCTTCGATAACTGATTACATATTTGTTTTCTGTTTCAGAATTTACTTGACCTAAAGGATAGATTTGATCACTTCCTACACAACTCATTCAACAATGACAAAATTTTTAAACATATGATTGCATCGGATTTCGAATATTTCCTTAATTTAAATAATAAATCACCAGAATTCTTGTCTTTATTCATCGACGGGAAGCTGAAGAAGGGTGAGAAAGGGGTAAGTAGTCAATGCTAATCTATCTTATACTATTAAATGAGCAATTCTTCTATACTGATTTATTACATGGAAATGGATCTAACGATTTGGATGAAATTGTATATTTAGATAAAGTTTTACTTTTTATCTATGTTTTATTTCTTGAAAAACTCAATTTTCAACAAAAAATTTTGTTTGCAAAGAAGAAACATACCATAGAGTCAATGTCTCACCGATGTAAGACATTAATTAAAAGCTGGAGGCATGCTACTAGCTATTAATTTTAGTATAAAATGTATTTATTTAGAAATATTATTTTTGACATTTTGCAAGCACTATCTTGCAAAATGTAAAAAATTTATTAGTTTTTTCTAACTTATGTACATAAATATCACTGACTCTGTGCCTCGGACATTACGTTAAGCCGTAGTCTCGGTTGCTATCAATAGATGGCAATTGTTACAATTCACTAATCCGCATTGCGTGCTGCGTTAAGCTCCAAGCCCGCTCACCACGAAGGGAGGTCTAAGCCCCTGCAGTGGGGCATTAATGGGCTGATAGTATGGTATTAATTTGCCTTTTTTAGTGTGCAATCTTCCACATTAATGTAATTGTCGAACACTTTATTAATTCATAACATATCTAATCCCTTCTCAGTAAGAACGCAATACTACATTTATCACGATTTTGATCAAACTAGAACTACAAATCATTGTTTATTATATAACCACCACGTATATAGTAGCTAATATTCTAGTTATATTGAAAAAAAAAATTTATGACTAGATGAGCGAGCAAGAGATCGAAGGTGTCCTAGACAAGACGATGGTGCTCTTCCGGTTCCTGCAGGAGAAGGACGTCTTTGAACGTTACTACAAGCAACACCTCGCCAAGCGGCTGTTGCTCAACAAGTCTGTTTCTGATGACAGTGAAAAGAACATGATCTCCAAACTTAAGGTATATGCTGTTATAGAAATAAACTGTCTCTTTCCATTCTTAAAAGATTTAAAAATTAAATGATACACAAAATATTTACAGAAAGAAGGCTTGTTAAAAGATGTGGAGCCCAGAGACTTCCACTGCATTATTGGTGATGTGTCTCAAATAGAAAATACAGTGTGCTAATGACAATAGTAAAATATCCTAATACCATAGAAACCATCCTATAAAACCACTATCCTGCAAAATTCTTTACCCAAACTACACCCTACGGACTTTTGTTCGTAAGTGTACCTTTATCGTTGTGACAATTTGATTTTTAATTGAATCTAGAAAAATTAAAAATATATGCAATCTGGCTTAAAGTCTAACGAAAATTATTCATAATTGTAAATTCCAATTTATGTAAAGAATTTTGCAGCAAGTCACGAGACTTTAAGCTAGGTTCGTTTAATTTTATGTTCTTGTTTATGAAATTATATTTATAATTTTTTGACTGTTTGTGTTTTTTTTTTATGCATTCCAATGTTTAATGATTTTCAGACTGAGTGTGGCTGTCAATTTACATCAAAACTGGAGGGCATGTTCAAGGACATGACTGTATCTAACACCATCATGGAGGAGTTCAAGGAGCATGTTCTCTCGTCTGGGGTGAATTTATTTTATTTTCCTTTTATATGTACGTGTTTTAAATTATAGACGCGCATATAAAAGTGAACTTATTACTAAGTGTCGCAAGATTAATTAAATTATTCATATCTTTAAATATTACTATTTCACAGACCAACCTACATGGGGTGGATCTCTCGGTTCGAGTATTGACGACAGGTTTTTGGCCCACTCAGAGTGCGACACCAAAGTGCAATATACCTTCCGCTCCAAGAAATGCGTTTGAAGTTTTTAGAAGGTAATGATCTGCATTATTCTATTATGGATTTCTGTAGTAAAATATATGAAAATACTGCTCCCGACCCGCACCAGACCAGCGTGGTGGGCTTATAGTCCAAACGGCTTAACTCACTGTTGGCGAAGGGATGGATTCTGGTACTGGTGGCATAGAAGCTTGATGATAATAACATGAGAATAGCATGGTTAAATTTTTCTGAATGACTAAAGAATGTTCATTTTATTTACAAATTCATTTAATTTTATTCATGACTGTATCGTCCATTGGTGAACTGTATTATATAACATGTTACAATTCTTAATTTTTTAATGTTGAAAATAAGAAAATCAGACAGACAATGAAATAGGTGGTAAAAAATATTGTGCGTAAAGATCAAAATATGTTGTACTAAAAGTTGTTTCTATAAAATCAACCTCATTTTTCTACAGAAATGTGGATGTTGAATAGGAAATATAATTTATGACTTTAAAAGTTGAGTTGTATATTAATTTTATTGCATTATTTACGGTGTAGTTTTTGACAGTGTCAGTCAATAAAATAAAACTCACACAGCAAAACTACATGAGAGTGTGGGATGTACTTGGCAAGTCTCGCCTCGTCTCGTCTCGTCTGGCCTCGCGTTGTCTCGGTTCTAGTTGGTAGTAATCGGTATTTGTGCACGGCTCACAGGGACTCGTCTCTCGATGAAGGCGCACTCTTAACACTCATACACCTCGTTTCACCGTGAGACATTAATGAAATATTTTTTTCTAAATATTAATATTATAAAATCGTGCAAAGCGTCACAGCAGCAGCTACTTCAACGTGCTGTTTAGTGATTTAAAAACCACTAAACAGTGCCATTAAACAAATGAGTGATGAGGTTCTCGACTAGACGTCGGAGTGTCTGAAACGGACTTAGTGGGTATATAAATTGTAAACATGTGACATCCTGTCATTCCAAATCGACTGTCAATTTATCAATCACCCTTTCTGAGCTTTATGAGCGACGGTACTCGATCAGTCGATCGAGGTCAGTTTCATACAAAAATTTAAATTTTTATAAACATATACATACATATAAATATATTCACAAAATATAAATGTAAAGAAGCTACCTTCGCCGAGAGCGCCATCTACAAAAGTTTTGCGTGACACATCCCACTGTCGAACTTTCCTAGCTAGAGTTCTACTAAACTAAGGTTTTACAACTCTATAAGACATTGTGCCATAAAACTTGCAATATGTAACCGCCAGAGCTTAATCAAAAATCTATATGGATTGCAGGATGTCTTTGATATTTTAAATTATTTCGTAACGTATTTTTTGATTTCCGCTAGAAATTTCTGTGTGTAATATAGTAAGATAAATGTAGTTTACTGTATGTATGAACAAGTTTGATTTTGATGCAAAATGGCGCCGAGATCCATACTCTCACCGGCATCCTATCTTTTTATATGGTTGTATTGTTTTCAATAATTTTAATTGTAATGTGTACATTTCATTGAAAGTAAGCTACTTTTGTACCGTTATGATTTTTTAGAAACATTAAAGTGACCCACCTTGTAAGTTTTTAAGCATATATCTCACGACTGAGTCGTGAAGATTGTCATTACATTTCTAAAAAAACACATTCATTCCAATCACCACACATTCTATGGGGTATGAAAAAAATTTCAACACTGTTCTAGTAAGAAGTTCCTCCAAAAATAAATAGGTATTGGCTTATTAGCGGTTTAGTCAGTGACCTATTGATGTCTTTGTCTTAAGTAAAATATGTATGTGACTGACCGGTTGTCCGAGTGGTTAGAGACCCTAACTGCGTAGCCGAGGGTCGCGGGTTCGATCCCCGCCCGGGACAAATATTTGTGGGCATGAACATGTCTATTTGTTCCGTGTCTAGGTGTAAAAGTATCTATATATGTATACATTATTAATAAAAAAAAAATATTTAAGTATATATAGCAGTTGTCTAGTACCCCATAATACAAGCATAATACTTGCTTACTTTGGGACTAGATGGCGCTGTGTAGGATGTCCCAAATATTATTATTATAAGTTATAAATTGTTAAAAGTACTTCATCTATGAATTCAATTTTTATATAAACTTCCAGCTTCTACTTGGCGAAGCACTCTGGCAGACAGCTCTCACTACAGCCGCAGTTGGGCAGCGCGGACTTGAACGCGACGTTTCGTGCGTCAGGCGGGTCAACGTCCCCGTGTCGGTCGCCACCCGCCGGCGCCTCCGCCGTGTCGTCCGCGCCGCCCTCTGCCACCAGCGCCCCTCGCCGACACATCATACAAGTGTCCACGTTCCAAATGTGTGTTCTCTTGCTCTTCAACAAAAGAGAACGGTTGACTTATGAGGTGAGTGCGACACTGTCCAATTATCTAGTACTAAAAGAAAAGTTAATAATGATCTGCAGTCAAAGGAATCTAGTATAGAAGTATGAGACGGTTGTTATCGTGGCACAAAAATACAAAATGCGAATCACAATTATGTATCTTATGCTAAGACTTCTTTATCAGCCCATTTTTACCCCACTGCAGGGGCTTAGGCCTCTCCCGTGGCGAGGGGGGCTTGGAGCTTAAATCCACCACACTGCTCCACTGCGGGTTGGTGATTGTAACGACCGCCATCTATTGACAGCGTCCGGGACCGACTGCTTAACGTGCTCTCCGAGGCACGGAGTCAGTGATAGTTATGTACTTAAGTCTGAAAAACTCTAATTGCATTAAATTATAATTGCATTCATAAGAACACTATCCTTCCAACTCAAGCTCCTAATGATTTGTGTCAAAAACGTAGATCACTAGGAACATTTTGAGGTTTGACACCTGACCTTCAGATTTTTTCAAAAGTTTGACAACTTCAATACACTTTTCCATACGCCGCGCCGTAACCAATTATCAAATATTTTTTGTCATACTTCTGTAGACACTTTTTCACATGCCAACTCTCACGCTTGAATTAGTTCATCATCACTGGAATACCTTTGACTTTTCAGTTTTTAATCCTTTATTATTGGAAAGAGTCTTAAATCACAGGGTGCAATATCAGGACTGTAGGGAGGGTGGCCAATTTGACCATCGTTACTAAAAAAATCTTGAGTTAAATGAGCGTGATGTGCAGTCATCGTGATACAGCCGGTCAATCAATTGAGGTAAACAAACCTCTGTGTACCACTTTGCAGTAACAGCCTTCAATTTATCAAGTCATATTCTCTTAATGTTATAATACCCTTTTGCCAAAGAAAACTACGAGCATTTTCTTTTTCAAGGATTGATACTGTTTGAGGGTGGTCGGCTGTTCCTCACCTTTAAAGATCCATACCTTGTTTTTAGATTTAGATTTCACGCCATAGAAATAGACCTAAAGTTCATCACCTTAATTCACATGAGGAGAGTTTCTGCCATCAAACATAGTGAACATTTTCTATTTTAGGGCTCTTGTAAATTAAGGAAAATTTAATAAATAATAATTAGTCATATTATATAAAAGTCTTATTAAAGAATACTAAGTGTGTCACAGAATTCGCTCTAATTGCAGTACCTACTGTTTCAGTCGAAATTATTAAGTTCTTTAAATACGATGGTTACATAAAAATTATGGACTGTTCCAGGCCTACAAGTGTTTATAAACAAAAATGTAGTTTATTAATATAATATCTGGGACATCCCACACAGCACCATCTAGTCCTAAAGTTAGCAAATATTATGCTTGTATTACCAGGCAACTGATATACATACTTAAATATTCTTTTTTCATATATAATATAGACATATATGAATTCTTTTACACCCAGACTCGGAACAAATAGACATGTTCGTGTACACAAATATTTGTCCCGGGCGGGAATCGAACCTGGGACCCTCGGTTCCGCAGTTAGGGTCTCTAACAACTCGGCGAACCGGTCAGTCAATTGTTGAGTTTTAACTAGATATAAACAATGATTGCCGACACTCATTATAGCTAAAATGTATAATTTCCTATAAGAAATAATTTTAGTTCATGATGAAATTATTGATGAAAGGTTTTTGATGTGGTTTAGAAAGTTAAATGAGAACAAGATATGTCATAAAAATTTATAAATCGTATACAATGTTTATACAAATTTGAAAACCGATATGGCACATGTCAAACTAGATTAAATTTGTCATTCTGCGCAGTACATTGGAGCTGTCCAAAGGACGAGCGATTTTTTTTTGTTGTATGTCCTTTCTAACATTACTTTATTGTTTTATTTTGAACTAAGTTTAAATTTTACCAAGATGTCAATAGATGGCGCTGTTCAATTATGTTAAGGCCTCTTCATTTTCAAGTATCCTGGTGTTCTAATAAAATACTATGAATAAGTAAACCTAGGATAGTTGAAATTTTGAGTTTCTGCTAGTGTGTTGTCACCATTTCCGATTTAGAAAATAAATTGTTTCAGGAAATACTCAATGAGACTGACATCCCAGAAAAAGATCTAGTACGCGCTTTACAATCTTTAGCCATGGGAAAACCAACACAAAGAGTGCTCATCAAATATCCCAAGACAAAAGAAATTGAACCAGCTCATATATTTTATGTCAACGACGCTTTCACATCTAAGTTACATAGGTATGTTTTCGAAAAACTTTCATATTGAAAATTTTAAGTATATATAAATCTAACATGTTGTAAATGCGTTACATACACAGACAAGTCAACCTTATAGACCACGCTTTGACAGGGAGTAGCATTCGCCAAGGCTATGTAGTGACACTACATAACTACGTCTCTTGTGAGCGGTCAGTTGGAAGCACGTCGGAAGACATTAAATTGTCAATTTTGAACGAGCCAATGAAAACTAGCCGACCTCTCCCCGCACCCCGCCACTTTTTGGCGATTTCGTTTTCGTACTGACGTTTATTAAAGCGTGGTCTCTAGGTTGACTGGTCTGTGGTTACATACCACAAAAATCACCTCGACCGTAAAAATCTAAAGTGATAATGTAAAATAATAAGTCAAATTAAAAATTTGGTAAGTATTGCTGATTTTGTGAGATGTCACTTACCGTCATGAAATATGAAAGATCGTGAAATATCATGAAAAGTCATGAAAGAGCACTAAAGGTCACGAAATGTCATGAAATGTTACAAAAATCCATTTATTTCAAATCCTCCAAAATGGAACTTACAAAACTACAAGTCGAAAGGCAACGCAGTGCTAAATTTAAAGAAAAAATCTGCTTTAAAACAACGACGTTAAAGCTCAAACTACCATACCAATATTGTATGGATTTTAGTACTACTTTACGGAAGTCTCAAGGCGAATGTCGGTCTCGTCTTGCAGTTTTTTTTTTTTTTTTATCGATAGCACAGCTTAACTAGACTTGATGTTTTTATGTATATCAATTCTATGATCGTATACGCTTTCATGATTTGATCTGCAGAGTTAAGATCCAGACAGTGGCAGCAAAAGGCGAGTCGGAGCCAGAGCGACGCGAGACGCGTAACAAGGTGGACGAAGACCGCAAACACGAGATCGAGGCCGCGATCGTTCGCATCATGAAGGCTAGAAAGAAGATGCCCGTGAGTCAAAACATGCATTCTCTTATTATTTCACTTATCATTATCATTTAAAGCTTTAGGCTGGTTACAGAATGAGAATCGATATACATATGAAATTATGCTTATACACATGGAATGGTGATTTTAATCACGTCACTGCCCTGCAACACACTTGTCCTATTCTATTTTCCCTTGGAAATGAGATGATTCTGCTGCAAAAAGTCGCTGATGTCTTTCTCTGTCCGTTCGCCTGTCCCTATGTGAAATAGAAAGTGACTCTGATACTCTGTTGCGATATTAAGAGTTGTGACTGCCACTTCAAACGTTTGATTGATTTTCTAAATGCACATTTGGAAATGAATTTTTTACTGAAGAAGAAAGTACCCCGAATCCGTGTCTTCACAATAACTTTGTGCAAAAAATCACGTCGTTTCGTTGCTCCTCCGTTACGATGTGAGGGTAAGACAAACATATTTCTTAATTAATAATATTAGGGATTACTATGAGATTGTCGTTTTCTATAGGAAAATGTTTATGTTTTATAAAAGAAATTAAACGAGTTATTATTAAGGAAGTATTTTCGCCTTACCAGCTTGAAAAGTCTTTGTTCCTTAGAACCAATGAGGGAAAGCAATGTAAATAAAGACTAGTGATTTAACCGCTTTGACACAGGCTTTGATGGAAAGCATTCACAGGGATATTCCAAATGTACTTTTTCCATGTTCTTATACGTATAATAATAAAATTTTATAGCATTTCTACTACTCTTTTAACAAAATATATACTACAGAAGTACACTTTAGCAGTGAGTTAATTGGCACTACCAATCACAATGCTTACCTATACTTACTAATAGCCTATATAAACGGCAGTTTTGTCATGAAAGTATGACTAGACCCCTTATATACTTTGAAAACTAAATAATGCAGAATGAAAACCTTGCAGCTGTAGCCGCAGGCAAATGCTTGTATATGATATTTTCGAACATAACTCAGTCTAAGTTTGAAGGTACATCCAGTCATAATACACGAAGTATAAGTCATTGCCAAACATCTTGCTCCCTCTGAAGCTGAAACATTTGATATTTCACGCAGGTGCATGGTCAGCTTCTGCCCCGCTGACACCCATTTTTGTATTACGATGTTACACACTTTTATTTCAGACTGAACAGGAAGAACAGGAAGACGGGCGTGCGCTGTACTAGTCAGAGCCGATATATGTGTAATACGGTGTTATTAATGTTATACAACTAGAACTATACTTGCTGGCAATTTTAATACTCCTTTTTTTTGTGGCCACATTTTTAGTTTATGCTTTCTAAAATTGGTACAATATTATTAATAATAAGCTAGGTATAAAGCACTTCCCGCACGACGGCGACGTCTCTAAGGCCACGCTCACATTCGCAATATGTTAATTTTTTTTTTCTGATTAGATTATTTCAAAAATGACAGAAAAGTACGAGCATATAAATATATGGTAAATCGATTCTAATTACATTACTGAACACATATTCATTTTGCGGTTGAATAAAAATTAATAATAATCGCGTAATGTCATATGGCATTCTGCTCTAGGGACAAGTCACTAATATTCAAACAATATTTGTTCTGCAGAAAAGCTAATCGAGCTATATATAAATTAAAATCTAGAGATAGTGTAAGTGCTCACTTTAGAGAAAGTAACATTTTGACAGTCCCTTGTCAATACATTTATGGAAATATAATTTATGTACATAAAAATTTAAATGCTTTCTCTAGGGTGGGTAATGGCCACAACTTAAATACAAGACATAAGCATATGTTATCGATTCCCAGGTTCAGACTCTCAAACATTAATAATTCTTTCATGGGAAATTGTATCCGTTTTCATAATAAAATTCCTAAAGAAATGTTGAACTTAATTTCAAATCAATTTATAAAGCAAGTTAAAGTCCAACTCATGAAAAGGGTTACTATTGTATTACCGAGTATTTAAACGATCATCATTGTAATAGTTGTAAGCACTTTAAGTAAAAAAAAGAAAAACGTATATTTTAATAAAATAAACAAGGAGTTTCTTGCCGGTTTTTCTCCTTCTAGTTTTTGAACCGGTACATAATTCATTTTGATATTCAATAAGTATGTGCAAACATCATATATTGAATAAAAACTTTTTGAATTCGCATTGTACGTTTTATATATTTTTATTATATATATTTTTTTTTTCTCAGCACACGTTGCTAGTGGCTGAAGTGACGGAGCAACTGCGTGCTCGTTTCCTGCCCTCACCCGTCGTCATCAAGAAGCGTATTGAGGGCCTCATCGAGCGGGAATACCTCGCGCGTACGCCCGAAGACCGCAAGCTCTACACATACGTCGCATAGAGGTTCGTCACCCTCACGCTTCCTGGTCACACCGAGAGCAGCAAAGCGTGTTTGTAATTTTATTTCGACCGCGTCTCTGCTCACTGTTGCCGCTTTCAGTCAGGCCAGAGGATCTGTGATATATTCCGCCCTGTGCCACTGGATTTGACACTGGGGGCACAAAACGAAAAAAAATCTTCAAGTCTGTGCCACTGCTGCCACAGGGGGCATAAAACGGAAGATTTTTTTCCGTTTTGTGCCACTGTGCTATTATTATCCTATCTGTCCGGCTAATAAGTAGTGTATGTAAACTACGCCATGACCATAATTTTGCATGCTCTACTAATCTTACCAAGCATGGGTTACATAGTTAAATATTCTACTAATAACATGCATTTCCACATTACTACTACTACCATACTAGTGACCCGCCCCAGCTTCGCATAAGTAGCAGAGCATATATGCCTACATTTTTCTTGTGTCGTAGTATCGTATCAGCTTGTTGCGTCGAGCGTGTGAATTAGATTTATATGTAACGTTTTGTTCATCCTGTTTTATTTTTTATGTATTTTATTTCCAATCCTGCAAGTATTTGAAAAGAAAAGTAAAAAATATTTTTGTAATAAAATTAGTCTAATGAGTAGCGACCCTGCCTATAAAGCTGGAGGTCCCGGGTCGGAATCCCAGGTCGGATTAGTATATGATGAATATTGATACTGGTACCATGTTTTGGTTGTTATATGCATGTAATGTCATCGCTTGGTACACAAAACACAAGCTAATGCTTAGTTTGGGGCCTAGACGTTGTTGTGATGTACACGTTATTATTATTACATAAAAACAAACTAAAATATTTCTTTGTATACAACAATGATAATTTCTGCCTAATTACATAGAATAGACATTAAAAGATAACAGTCTCCTTCGACATAAGTGGCCAGTGCATAGTTTACCTACACTATCTATAAGGGGGACATATACAAATAATAACAGTACAGTGGCACAAAAAAGGAAAAAAAAACTTCCATTTTATGACCCCAGTGGTACAGGACAGAAGATTTTTTCGTTTTATGCCCCCAGTGGTAAAACCAGTGGCCCAGGGCGAAAATATCGGATCTGTGATACCCTCACATATTTTTATTTTCAAATTGCAACAGTACCTAGCTATTCACAATTTCCTTTCTTTTTCAGACCAACTTAAGATTCCAGTCTCAGAGGTGTATGCCAAGTTAGATGTTATAGAATACTGAAGTTAAAAAGTATTTAAATTATTTCAAAATAAAAAATTATTAGTTATAATCGAAATTGACTTTTTATTTTAGCTTAGAGTAGTTTCAATTGTGCATAACAAACCAAAGTCATATAAATATTTACTTTTACGCTGGTGAAAACACTATTAGGTGCAAACGGTAAGAAAAAGTCGTCAGGCAAGTGAATATCCAAACGTGGACCTTTTGCGTATTTGTAAACTGGGGGTTTGGTCACATCAAGAAAAGAAGTCTCCACAGTTATTACTGTCGATGTGTCTTCAATTTCGAATAATAGTATATCTTGGACTTTTAAATATGCTTTAGCGTCTAAAATATTTTGTTCGACTTGTCCTTCAATCTTACTTGTATCTGCAAATGTGAAAATATATGACAACTTGGCAGCCAAATTGTAGCATCTTAGCATATTGTTTTTTAATTCGCCGTGTATAAGACCCTTTTCTATGTCATATTCTAATTCAATCCAATCTTCATCCTTCAGATTACGTGGGTTACCCATGGAAGACACATAAATGGGTGTATTTATTCTCAGCAAATCGTAAACATTTTTTTGGATCGTCTGACAATTTTCAGTGGCATTCTTCTTGGCTGTGTAACTGGCTTGAACGGTATGCCGGCATTTATTTTGCATGTTGTAACCGAATTTCACTGCTTTGTAGGTGACATTTGTTAGGATACAATAACCTTGAATGTTTTCTGGGTATATTATTCTGCTATCAAAGTCAGAACTGCTACTAAAGAACCCATCAGTGAAATTTGACTCTCTGAATGACACGATCACAGGCAAGCCAATAATATATCCAGGGTTGCCACTTAATTGAACGATTTTATTTTGTTGTTTATTTTTAATTAAAAAAAATTTTACTTTTATTTCTTGCTCTACAAATACAGTTTTAAAAGGTATCGTCTTGACATGCAAATACAAAAGAGCATCTATAATTTTAGAATTATTGCAATGAAAAACATATTCTATTTTTTGTGCCATATTTGTACACACTTGATCTGTGCAAATAGGTTCATGTAAAGTTTTATTATAATTCTGACAAGATGTATCACAAATCGTAATTTTCCAAGGTACGCAGTGCAAGCTGGAGCAATTCTGAAATAGAAATCCACATATTAGCAATGGTCAAATACAAATAAAATACTAATACGAAGAGACATTCACCTTTACAACATTAACAAATCCTTCATCTGGAAAGCTTATTATATGAGATATAGAAATGGTTTCATAAATATTGAACATTTCAAGATCCTGTACTTTAACTAAACACTTATAATGTAAATCTTTTAAAAATAAAATAGGCTTCCTTACACTGCAGTGACTATTCAAATTAGATGTTGGTAAATCTGTGAAAGAAAGTTATACCACATTTTAAATTAACAGTAAGAGCGGCCATTATTAAATGAAAAATGTTCTACTACCTACTTTATTAGTTTAGCTAACAAAATAGAAAGTAAAAACTACTTGTTTTTCCATACCTAATGAAAATACAGTCTCGTTTTGCCACAGCCAAATAGGGTCATTGTAAACATACAACTTGTTGGAATATTCTAGTTTTGGGTGGGCTTTAGAATTGTGCTGCCATGTCATGAATCTAGGAATAACTATATCAACTTTTGTGTCCATATCCTGAAAGAATAACATTTTCATATCATTACAACTATACCATGATTAAAGATGCTCAAGTTTTCATCTGCCTACTACCACTGCATAGACATTATATCAAGACTGAGGGTTCCTAGTAAAATTCGCCGCTAACAGTGTCCAAGAAGGCATATATCAGCATAAACGATCCTATCTCTATTTAGTTACACTGCTACAAAAGAATGAAAACATGTGTTCTATTTAGTGCCTAGTAATTTCAACCGTATCACCTTGAACACAAGACTCAATTTCTAGTATACAATATAACAAATATATCCCTTTGTCATAAAAACACAAAAAGTCAAAATTTTAGAAGTGGAAAGGATATATGTTAGGTTTTTATTCTAGTAATTTGAACCGTATTGTTTTTAGCATAAGACTCAATTTTAAATATAAAATGTGCAGACATGTACCGTTTTGTTATTAAATCACAAAAAGTCATCACTTCCTCCGACAGCGGAATAAGACATCCATGAAGTGGCAAATTTAATATAAATTATTTTACATGGTATATTCGTTCGTTTCTTTTTACCTACAATGTTATGGAAACGGTACATGTGTTTTAAGTAAATTATTGTGTGTTTGTGCATATGTGTTTGCGATTGTTATAATTTTCCTCAAAGACTACTCAACCAATTTCGCTGCGGTTTTTTTTATCATGTAGGTGTTACTGCAGAGCATATATTTGCACATAATATTTTAAGGATGAAGGGCACCAGATGGCGCTGCAATAATTGTGTTTCTGTAAAACGGCTGGGTTTTTGATGCGATTTTTATTTATTATTAAAGTATCATTTCAAAGCAAATTTTTAAGTATTTTTTACGGTTGTGCCAAGGGGTGTTGCATTTGGTTTGTATTTCTAAAATAACTTTGTAGCTTTTGATTCGGTTTCTGATATTCCATATGTAGATATTACATAAGTTCTTGGACATGTTTTAAAGTTATATGCTACTAGATGGCGCTAAAATAAATAAAAATATACAAATAAAAAAATTTTAATTAAATAAAAAATTGGTGTTAAAAATATTATTTATTTTTTTAATTAATTTATTTTATATCTTAATATAATTAAAGTTTCCCAGAAACAGGGTTAATTTACTAAATGTCCTTTAAAATAACAGATTGCAGGCCGTGGAATTATATTTTATCTTTCTAATCGTATTTCAAAATATGATTTCATTAATAATGGACTCAGTAAGGATTAAATCATCATATTGAAAGAAAAAAACCTTTGATGCGCAAGTTGAACTCGCACTCCGCCACTTTTTTATGAATAAAAGTATGCCACTAGGTTACACTTTAATTACGATTGTTACAGCAAAATGTAAGCCATACTTATTGAACACGTAGGTAACAATATTTTAAATATTCATATGTATGAAAGATATACCTACATATATTTATATTTTTTATATAAAATATATACCTTGGAATATTGAATAGTATTTTTTCGTGCTGGCAAATTGGTTTTGACAACACACCATAAACTATGAACTGAAGATTTGGGACTGCTGGGACTGCTATTGTTTTGAGTTTTCTCATGGCAAACATGTGGATCTTGAGTCTTCGCCTCATATTCAGAACAATTAAACAAATTTTGTTCTTCTGAAGAACAGTCAACATCACAAAAACAGTTAATGTCACAAGCATTATACTGAAATACAAATTCTATGTAAATACATTTTATATTTTGAACTTTCAACGTATTAATTATGCATAAAAAGGATATACAAATATTTGTTAATAAACAATATGATAAGTACTTACTAATAAATTGCATTGACAAACACCAGACTTTTTAATCTTTTTGGATCCTATCATACTTGGTTTCTTTGTGGTTTTTATACTAATATTGGGAAAAATACTAAATTCTGTGCTATTAAAATATTCTGTTGAAAAATCATTTTCCATGGCTTCTGTACTAGCAACAATTTCAGTTATATTAGTATTACTATCATATAAAATATCAAGGATTGTCACAGGTGTCGTGCTAATCATCTCTTCATAGGAAACAGGTTGTATGGATGAATTACTGTACGCAGGTGTGAATGTTGAGCTTTGACGGACCTGGTAAGAGAGAGCGTGTGGTTTTTCAAAACCACTTAAAATCTCATTCAGTTGCTTCCTGTAAGATTGATTTGCATCCAAAATATCCATAATCACGAACTGCATCATCACAGAAACAATTGTAAAGCATAAATAAATCATGATATTCATTTTTTTATTTATATTCCACTCCAAAACTACTGAAATTCCTGACTACTATATCGATTTTCAACTTTACAGTACCAGTTGACTGTGTTTTCAATTTAAATCTGAAATAATGTTTAAACCAATGTTTATTAATAGTTAAATTAAATTTACCATTATATGTGAATTTCAATATAATATTACGTAAGTACCTATCTGTTCCAAGAGCAAACACATCAGGGTTTAAGAGCTGATGCGATCCACCTAAAAAATATTGTTTAATCTTATCACTAATTGTTAAAGGAGCAGGCACCCAGCATGGCAGCTCAATTTCATGGTGACCAGGCACAGCCGGAACACTGTAACAAGTGTATCCAACCAGCCAATAACGACCAAACGAATCCAAACAATTCACTTGTAACAGTAGCTTCGGCCAACCTGATAAAATAACAGTCAAATAATATATTTTCAGAAAGAGTAGGTATGTGGTATGTAATCGTAGGTATGCAAATGCCATTGAATTGTTGTAAGTTACCTTGTATACCCCTTGTAACATAGTGTAGATCTAAGGGATGCACCCAAACAAAATCACCATAGAGTGTAGAATTAGATGCAGTCTGGCCTTCGGGATACCCTGATATTAATGTCCAATTAGGACCTAAAAGTGTAAAAAAATTATATTTATATTAATTAATTACTTTACAAAGCTAGACATGCCAGTTTAAAAAGTTTATTTGATTGCTTATGTTTTTCTCTATCTAGCCTAGTGTATCAGTTAGGTACCTAGGTACTTACCTGATTGAAAAGAGTACCTACAAAATAAAGAACTATAATTGTCGAAATTAGAAGCGCCGTAAATTTGCCCTAGTATATACAATTCTGCCATTAGATATCAAATACTTTTAGATATATACGTGAAACATGACGTTTATAAAAATGTACCGTTTTCCTTTGTTCTTCATAAAACTAGACACCTAGATACAGAAACCAACAGAAACTCAGCAAGCTCAGAAACTAGAGGCGTTGCCATGGCAACGTATCAACAAAACAACGGACCCCGCGAAACGGTATCATCGTCAATGACACAAACTATATGATAGGTAGAAGTGGGCGTTTCAAAACGTACATAGTTCTTGAAACTATGTATCACACCAATAACCTAAAACTACGTATTGGTTTGTACTGAAACTGTTTATTGGACGAAACCGGTATCATGTGTCCAAACAGCAACGAAAACAGAAATACCGATACCGACCAATACCGATAATAACCACAATACCCGATACCGCCTTTACCGACAATACCGACGGATACCGACTGAGAGCCGATACCTGCAATACCGAAAATACCGACATTTCGGACAAAGGGCCGAACCGATATGCCAATACCGAGCAATATAAACTATTTACTGCTGAACTGTTATAGCATTTTAAACCGTAAATTCAACATCACAAGTTCTAATTTTAGTTTTAAATCATAGAAAGTTTTAATTTTTTTCGTGTGTATTTATGGGCTCCAGATGACTTGAACAGTAAAATAGAAGGCGCCGCGCCGAGCGCCGAGAGCAAACCTTTTTAGTACAAGAGGCGATAGTATTAAGTATATGTGAGATTTAAGCTTAGTAATAATTTTTCTAAATCTACAGGTTTGACAGTACGGTTGTGAAAGATTTTTTTAATAAAAAAACCAGGATAAAATAATAAAAAAAATTTAGAGAATCTTTTTGGAAGTTTTTTGTAGGGATTGATCTACAGAAAATATATAAAAAATTTGGCACTTCCACTCCTGTTTGCCTAACATAGGTACCTGCTAGACCTAAATGTAATGTCATTCGTTAAATTATCTATAGCGAAAATACTTTTTAACATAACACGAGTGGGGGACGAATAAAAGATATAAAATTTCCTACAAATTGTTGTCCTGTTTATTTAAGGGATAATTGGTGAAAATTATTGTTTAACGAAGAATAGGGATGCAAAATGTGATTATTTATTTTATACAAATCAATTTATAAAATATTAAAAAGTATCCTTCAAAGTTTTACAGATTTTTACTTGTATTTTCAATAATTTTCTAAATTTGAAAAAATCTACCAAGATAGGGACTGCCAGACCAATGATTCCTTATTTGTTTAGTATTTACTTCCTAAAAAAGATAATTCTGGACTTAAAACACAACTTCAATCTAGTGACCACATTTTTTAAGGTGTCGTCTCTTGTACTATTAGGCAAACACGAAGAAAGGTAAAAAAAAATATACTTGAGACTTGGCAAAAAAAAAAACCACAGAAACCATTTTTAGATAAAAGAATCAATATAATGTAATTATAATAAGCTTGTCAAACGTTAGTGTTCCGCATATGTAGTGAATTCGCTCGGGTACCTAACTATGATTAGGTAGGTATACCTATATAAAGATAAATTCGTTTTTTAAATTAGTACTTCTTTTGATTCTGCCTGTGTTTTCATTGACTGATTTTAACGGAAAACGGTTATTATTGCTTAACCACATAGGCAATAAGAAATTTAGATTCTCAGTTAATGAACAACCAACAAAGAACTGCTGAACCGCCGCGTAAGTAGATAGGTAGGTACCTACCTGTGTATGCACCGACGTTTGAGTGGAACTCCAATAGCGTACTGGCAGTTAGGTAGACTTACTAGGTACGGTATGAGTGTGTTCAAGTTAATGCGTAGGTAGGTACATAGCAAGCTGAATTAATAGGGGTTGTTACATAGTGCTACATACACATATATTACATGTATATAATAAGTGTAGTGATAACGTGCTTCCCTAATATTCGGACCTTAGACCTAAGTAATTATTGTAACTACTAACATTAGATTAAGTTGTTGTCTTTTCCCATTCACTATCATTAAAAATAGAATATGAACCGTCCTGTTTCCTGTCCATTCAGTATTCGATATTCATTGCTAAATCTAAGACATAACTCTGTTACTGAAAAAATATTATTAAAATCATTTATTAAATCAAAATTATTTTTTTAAATTACATACGAGCTTCGCCACGTAACAGGGTGCATCGGTAGTCAGATATATCTTCGCAAATTTTTTCGCAGGTAATGATGAGCCCTATAAATAAATTACATTATTTTATGTGTCATCAATAATTTTCGCAGCACACTCCAAATAATGACTTTTATGGGGAAATTTTTGATACCTTGGATTACATTATTGTAAATCAAATATTTTCTTTTTATATTAGTCCAGAAAAAGTAATTTTTGTTATATAAAAAAAGTAAATTGACAAGATCAAAACAACGTGACTGCGCAAAAAGCGAACTTAAAAAACACCGACTTATACGTAGGTACCTACACGTAAAAAAAGATGGAAACGAGATGTCCTACTTTTCTCTTTGCTCACTTTCAGATTTTTTAAAAATTGTTTTATTTTCCTTTTTTTATTGACCTCGTTACTACGCCCGGTACCTACCAATATTGCATCATGTTATATCCAGAGTCCATATTGTAACGGAAACAGAAATACCCACATTACCGAAACCAATACCGAGAATACCGACAATATGGATGGGTCGAAGGCCGAACCGAAATTTACCAATACCACCTAATACCATCCAATACCTATTTACAGCTGAACTGTAAGGAAACCTTTCCACATTATTTTAAACCTTAAATACAAGTCTTTAAGGTCTGATTTTCATTTTAAATATAATAAAGCTTTATTTTATTGGTATTTGTCAAGGAAACCTTTCCATATTATTTTAAACCTTAAATACAACTCATTAAGGTCTGATTTTCATTTTAAATCAAATAAAGCTTTATTTTATTGGTATTTGTCAAGGAAACCTTTCCACATTATTTTAAACCTTAAATACAACTTATTAAGGTCTGATTTTCATTTTAAATAAAATAAAGCTTTATTTTACTGGTATTTGTCAAGGAAACCTTTCCACATTATTTTAAACCTTAAATACAACCCATTAAGGTCTGATTTTCATTTTAAATCAAATAAAGCTTTATTTTATTGGTATTTGTCAATGAACTCCAGATGGCTGTAATAAAAAAAAAAGAAAGCGGCAAGAGCAATCTCTTTTAGTACGAGCGGCGACTGCAATAAAAATATAGTTATCAGCTTTAAACGCAGAAATATTTTTTTTTAAGTAAGTAGATTAATATTAGGAAAATATACAAACACTAGTTTGACAGTTCAACCTTTAGGCTTTATTGATAAAAAAAAACTTTTATTAAAAAAAACAAAATATAGTAATGGCGGAAAGTACAGAACAAATTTCAAAATGTTGTTGTAAGGTTTGAGCTATAAAAAATAAATAGTTTGGTTTGGTCTCCCCCATTCCTGTTTTGAATGTCTGCTGGATCACCCTTCACATTGACTAATTTCCAATAATATTAAAAATAAAAATATTATGTAAGATTATTATTATATATAACAGAGAAATGTCGTTCATTTTTCTTTTTGAACTTAAATTGGTCTGGTGGATCAATGCCTGCACAGAATACCTACCCGAAAATTTATTATCATTCGTCTAATCGTTTATACTTAGTGATTTAATTTTTAAGGTTCTGTACTCAAAGGGTGCCAACAGAATCCTTGCACTAAGCCTGCGCCACGCGCAGTCTGTCTGTCTGTCCGTTAGTAAAAGGTAGCGTGTTGAAGTTTTTATAGAATTTGGGGTAATTACGGATATCCTAATAGTTAACAAAAATTACAAAAAAACGGGTTTTCCAGAGTCATTTTTATTTGTTCTGTCGCAAAAGCAGTAATACATGCTACACTTGATGTGATTATAGTACAAACTGTAAAGTAAAAAAAAATATAGTCAAGTACGAATCTACCTCCCGCTAAGGATTCTGAAATAAATGCAAGGAAACACTATCGTACATATCACAAAATTATGTTTTGTAGACCAATTCGTACTTGGCCTGTTTTTTCAACATGTCGTAAAAGAGGGAAGATACAAATTCAAAATTAATTTACTTAAGTTTTTTTAAAGCTTATTGTTAAGAATTATTATTATGCTTAAACATTGAACATGGCTGGCAAATCTAATTATTTTTTTTATGTTATACATCATTACTAAATATTATTATAATTATTAAATTAAAAAGAATAAAGTATTAACCTTTTTGTAATTTTTTATTCTTGTTATTTAAAATTTAAAATATATATAAAGGCTGCCAGACAAGTGGTTTTCATTAGCTTGATATATTTAAAAAATTGAGTTTTCAACTTAATGACTACATTTTTTAGCGGTCGTCGCTTGTACTATTATATAGGTAAACGCTGGGTGACGCAAAATATTGTTCTAAACATACACGATAGTAAAACGTTAGGAAGCATCTTCAGATAATCGACTCAATAGGCTTGTCAGTGATTTTTTTTTTACATTTTATTTTCACACTTCATTTGGTATCCTGGTATTCAATTACTATTCGAATTAAGAATGTCCGGAAATATTCATAAGATAACAGGTAAGTATTAATTTGTTTTGATATTAGCCGAATGGGTTAAAAATATATCTCGCATTGGATACCATATATCTGTATTTTGTTAATTGTGTTGGACGAACAAAAAATGGTGAAATGAGATTTTATATTTTTCTAAAAGACACATAAATGGCACGCGGGAACATGTCTATCTAGCCGCTCATAGTGCGTTATCCTGTGGTGTGAAAGAAAGAACAATATACTTATTTACAAATACAAACTCGCAAATTTCGAAGCCGTTTCGTCCCCTTTTAATTGTATATTTTCTATAATATTCCTAATATTTAAATATTAAGTTAATTAACTTCCCGACCAATCGCGAGATATATCTTCAGATAATATTACCGTAAAAATGTCCAATTGTGTTTGCAACATGTGTTCTCATTGTTCTTAACTCAAAGTTTGACGCTTTCCTTGACCAAACCAAACCAAACAATCAAATCAAACAGTAAATAAATAGACAACCAGACAGACAGTAACAACAATATTGTTATCGTTCGATTGGCTTGTGTATTGTACGCGTAGACAGTGATTTTCTCCTTGGATTTTTTACTGATTTACAAATAGTTTTTAATATTTAATAATAAACGTTTGTGTGTAGTCATAGTGTAAATATTAATCCATATAGTGTAGTATTTTTTTTAAATTGTAAAATGGCTCAAACTCGTGTAAATTCTAGTGTGCTTTGGGGCTATTTCGATAAGAACAATGTAACCGAAAAAAAGGCGAAGTGTCGTGTTTGTGGATATTTAAATATAAATTTGTAGGTAAAATGATGTGAGAGAAGCGTAGGTACATAGGATATGCCGACTACCAACGACTGAGTTCATGGGGTCTAGTTTCCTCGTTGCGGTTCCTCAACTAGAGGGCAGTTTAAAGTTTAACTTATTTTCAGATTAGAGCAATCCTCATAAGAAAATGGATGTGCCCTTGCCTCATAGCTACTCTGCACGTCACTCTAAGGAAGTCCAAGATTTTTTTAAAATTTATTCTAATATCATGTCATGTTTTATAACAATGATTATGCATAAGTTTTAAGTAACAATTTGAAAAGAGCAACTACTAAGTTGAGTTTCTTGTCGGTTCTTCTCAGTAGAATCTGCTAGTGAACCGTCAACCTTAATTTCATATTTTTAGAAGAATAGGGACCTTCTTCAAAATTAAGGGGGGGAATATGTAGCGCTGGCTAGTTACAAGCCAGACGTTCGATTGAAATACATAATTTGAATTTGAATAAATTCAAATTATGTATGTGTTAGGAACACGAGCCCGGGATGAGATAAAAAAAGGGTGCAGTTTGTATTGATGAAAACGAAACTCAAGACTACATGGACTAGGAATTATAATAATACCTTTTGTGAATTACAATCTTACAATCAAACACAAAACATATTTTAGGACGCCATTACCATAGAATGTATGTTCGAAAAGCACAGACTAATAAAAGATAAAACCATAGATAATAAAATATTTGTTGTTTTATTTTTAACACACCCCCTCAACAAATACTTTATTAAAATCTCAGAAGCCATTAACTGATATTAAAATAGCTTCACCGTAATTTTGAATTATTCCTTAAACCTCGCTACTTAATCACTTTTCACACAATGTATTTTTAACTTTCAGTTATACAAGTTTCATTAAATTTTGCACGAGAACCTTAAAAGACATATAAGTTTTACAGTAATGGAATATTAATCCGAACAAATATTATTTACTTAAAATTAGACATCTAAATTTTTCAAATAATATTTTTCCTAAAGGTTTCGTCAACATGTCTGCAACATTATCTTCAGTTTGAACATACCTTAAAGAAATACCATCATTTTTTATTTTGTCCATAATGAAGTGATAACGAATGTCTACATGCTTTAGTCTTTTATTATTTTCATTATTATAAGCCAACTTTATTACAGATTGGTTGTCTTCAAAAATTTCAATCCCTTCATTAATGACAATTCCGAAATCACATAGTAAATTCTTAATCGAACATGCCTCAGATATAGCCACACTTAAGGCTATGTATTCTGATTCTGTGGATGATAGTGACACATTGGGTTGTTTTTTACAACACCAAGAAATAATACAATTGTTAAATCTGAATAAGTAACCGGTTGTAGATTTCCTATCGTTACAATCTCCTCCCCAGTCTGCATCGACATAACCATGCAAACCCATCTCTGCACTATGATACACCAAAGCAAGATGTGACGTGCCCTTGACATATCTCAACACTCTTTTTAAGGCCTTGTACAGCATTTCACTCGCACAGTGCTGAAACCTACTGAGAAAGTACACAGATACACACAAATCTGGTCTAGTACCACATACAGCATACATCAGGCTACCTATCAACTGTCTACATTTCCTTTCAACCTCCTGATTTTCAGGTTGATCTCGCTTAAGCAAGTTAAAATTGAAATTATGGTCTATAGGTGTGTTTATAGGTTTACAGTTTGACATTCCAAATCTACTTAAAACTTTTAATAGATATTGTTCTTGACTAATTAAAGTTTTGTCATTAGTTTGTTTAATAGAAATACCCAAATAGTTTGAAGCCAGTCCCATGTCTTTCATTTTGAAAGTATTACACAACTGCTGCTTAAAGTTTTGAATCTCGGTCTCTTTTGTACCAAAATACAAGATATCATCAACATATATTAGAACGTACATGTAATTGTCTTTTTCCCTTTTAAAATATAAACAATAATCATTTTTGGATCTAGTGAAATTCTGTCTCTGCATAAAATTATCAAACTTTTGGTTCCAATACTTCGGAGATTTTTTCAATCCATATAAGGATCTGTTTAGTTTACAAATTTCACCTGTAGGTAGCTTTAGATAGACGGTCTCATCAATGTCACCATGTAAAAATGCACCTTCTACATCCATTTGATACACAAGACTCTTCATTGTCCTAGCTACGGCCATAAAGGTTCTAAATGTCGATAGTCTTGCCACTGGACAATATACTTCTAGATCAATATCTGATTGTTCGAAACCTCTGGCAACTAATCTCGCCTTGTAGAGTTTGCCGTTATCCATCTCTTTAACTTTAAAAATCCATTTACTTGATACAAGTTTTGTGTCTCCAGGAACTTCAGTCACCTCAGTCCAAGTGTTATTTTGTGTTAGATTATTTAATTCTTTATTAATGGCTTCCTGCCACTCTTCCTTCTGTTCACTACTTATCGCTTCTTCATATGTTAATGGTTCAGCGCTAATTGTCAACAGGTCTATTTCATAATCTTGTAACCATCCAGGCGTTTTTTTATTTCTCACAGGTCGTTGTATACCTTCTATTTCAGGTACTTCTGTTATTCTTTTATCTGAAGTATCTTCTTCTTCAGTTTCATTTTCTATCATATTATCAGCGTTTATATCTGGTATTATTGTTTCTACTTCATTATTATTAGTAGTCTGATTTAATGTTAAATCTTCTTCACTTTCATAAGAATCAAGATTTTCCTTATTTTCTAAGATAATACCTCCTTGTATTAGCGTGTGATCATTTTTGTTTCTGTTGCATATTATGTCCATCTCTTTTATAAATACAACTTCTTTTTTAACTATTACATCATTCTTTTCTGGGTAGTAAATTCTGTAACCCTTAGTGTTTTCTCCGTAACCCACAAAGTAACCTATTTCACATTTAGGATCCCATTTACGACGTTTCTGGTCTGGAACATGTACGGCAACTTTTGAACCAAAAATTCTTAATTGATTTATGTCATACAAGTCCTTTTTGTACCATAACTCATATGGTGTTACATTTTCCACTCTACTTTTACCAGTTCTGTTTAAAATATATACTGCTGTATTGACAGCTTCGGCCCACAAGTTTCTGTTCATGTTTTTCGCTAATAACATAGTTCGTGCTGCTTCAGTAACCGTACGGATCTCTCGTTCCGCACAACCATTTTGTTCTGGTGTGTATACAACACTGGTTTGGTGCACGATACCCAAACTTTCAGTGAATAACCTAAGATTCTTATTTATAAATTCGGAGCCATTGTCAGACCTAATGGTTTCTATTTTATATTCTAAATTTCGAGTTACATATTGCAAATGGTTTTTAACTTTTTCTGTAGTTTCGGATTTATTTTTCAAAAAATAAACAGTTTTGTATCGCGAGAAGTCATCTTTAATTATTAAATAATAATTAGCTCCCCCTAAAGACGTGGTCTCCATTGGTCCACATATGTCCATGTGCAACAATTGACCTGGTCTTTGAGCTCTTGTATCGCTTACTTGAAATGGTCGTTTATGAAATTTGCCCATAAGACACGACTCACATGTAATTTCATCTTTGCACAATGTATACTCTACTTTACATCTCTTTAAAATGGACTTTACCTGTTCTATATCTTGATGTCCCATCCTGGCGTGCCACTCCGATATGTTATTGTATGAACGACCAACACATGCACTGCTACTTATGTATTTGAATTTCATAATAAATAGTTTATTTTTTCTAATAGCTACTGCTCCTACATTTTCATTACCTGGTTTAATAAATTTACACAACTCACTGTCCATCTTTAATTCATATCCATGGTCGGTTGCAGAACTTACTGAAAATAAATTCATTTTAATATCTGGCACAAACAGTACATTATATAGAGTGGTATTAATCCACTCAGTGCCTGTATATGCCTTCAATACTATCTCACCTATACCTATGGCTTGAATTAATGAACCATTACCTATAACAATTTGTTTTGCATATTTTAACTGTTCATATTTTGTAAAGAGCCTTCTTTCATGACACATATGCTCAGACGCACCAGTATCCATCACCCATTCATCACTTACATGCTGCGCATTCAGTGCAGACAGCACAGACATAGAGAATGCATTGCTATTCTTAGGTTCATGTACTTTGTTTTTAAACCAACAATTTTCCATTATATGACCTGACTTTTTACAATGATTACAATACACTTTTGTATTATTTGTATTAATTTTTACCTTACAGTTCTTTTTGAAGTGCCCCGCTTTACCACACCTGAAACATTTCCTTACTTTAGTGTTCATTGCCGAAAAAGCTGTTGTTTGTTGTTCATTCCTTGAATTATATCTTTGTTCTTCTACCAATAGACGCGCTGACAGTTCGCTCAAAGTACGATTGTCCTTGGGAACTGATTCCCAGGCCGATATAAAGTGTTGATAGCGATCTGGCAAGCTTGTTATAATTTTTGTGATAGCCATGCTGTCTTTGATCTCCGCCCCTGCTGTTTTTAAGCATGATAACACTTCCTCAACACGTCCCAGGAATTCTGCTACAGTATCAGTTTCCTTGAATTGTAAAGTGAAAAATTTCTGTTGCGCCAAATGCATTGACAGCTCACCTTTTTGTTCGTAAATCGTGTGAAGTTTTATCCATATCTCCGCCGCCGTTTCACAACTAATAACTTGGCTGATGATATTTTCGGCCAATCGAGTGACTATAATGCTTTGCCCTTTGGCATCCCTCTTTTTCCAATCCAGGATACTTTTTTTGTTTTCTTCCTTCTGATCAGGACACGGTAACGAGCCGTCCACGACGTCAAATACATCCACCGCTCTCAAAATTGTTTTGACTTTGAATTTCCAGATTCCCCAATTACTCGTACCTTCTAGTTTGGTTTGACCGTTTGAGCCGACCAACATCGAGGTTTCCATGGTCTCCATATTTTTGCTTTACCGCAAATCGCCGCTTATCCGACTTGACCGCCGTGATTTCTCCGCAGCTCAATACAAACTATTCAGCACCTTTACCAGGCCAGGTCATCAGCGTTTTCTGGGCCCATAACCAGATAAAAAAAGGGTGCAGTTTGTATTGATGAAAACGAAACTCAAGACTACATGGACTAGGAATTATAATAATACCTTTTGTGAATTACAATCTTACAATCAAACACAAAACATATTTTAGGACGCCATTACCATAGAATGTATGTTCGAAAAGCACAGACTAATAAAAGATAAAACCATAGATAATAAAATATTTGTTGTTTTATTTTTAACAGGATGGCTCGGCCTTTTTGACAGAGATAACTCTGGGGGTGTTTACCAAGCATTGCGAAGTCTTGTACGAATATATGTTTTATTGTGTTATTGTAATCGCGTTTACGAAATACAAAATCTTTTCCTTTCAGCATTCATATCTTTCATTTCAGCTCTATTAAGCTACGATCCCAAACAAAACATAATTAATAGAAGAGTAAAATACATACAAAGAGAGATATAAAAATACACTCTCTACAATGTATATCTTTTTTGTCTTTCTTTCGCAAGCTACACAAATCTACTGCGCAGTAGGTCGGGTGGCGCAGGTGTCTGTATGCAGATTCGGCTCTCACTAAATAAAAACAAAAAAAGTAGGTAAACAGACGACGAAGTGTCGACAAAACCAATTTTAAAAGAAATGAAAGTTTCGCCCAGAAATATAATTTCACGTCATAGTAGTAATATTCCTAATTAGCATTAAAAAATGTAATAACAATCTTCACTGATATAAATTACAACGTAAGGACAAGACAATTAGCGTCATGGCATCTCTTTTATAGTTCTATTCTATTGTACATTTTTTTTCCATGCAGTACAGGTCATAAAACAATAAGGCCAGCATTGCATTGTGGGTTTGCGTCCATTAGTGTCAATAAAATAATAAGCGTAATGTTCACTCAAAAAAAAAAACCTTGCTTGAAATACGTATAAATATAAAGTTAGTTAAACGGCGGCGATAATTGGTTAAGGTAGTACGATGTGTCACGCACATGCCAATACATAGTTATCAAAATACATAGTTTTGAAACCCGTTATCGGAAACCAAACCAATAAATAGTTTCGGTATTACGAAAACGCATACCGACCCATGTCTAATGATAGGTGCAGGCTAGGCATGTTTAGTCTGAAATCTGAATTCACTGATGTCAATTAATTCATTTATTCAGAGTCACTACACCGAACTAATTCACCTTAACAATTCATTATTGCCTTAATATTCACTTACTCGCTTAGCTCTGAAGATACATTTATTCCCTATTCACCTTATTATGTCTTTGGTCGCTTATCGTTTAGCTCTGAAAGACACGTTTATTTATTATTTAAGAGCAAAGCAATGTAATTCCGATAATATCTAAACAAAAAATAAAATAGTTACCTAACCTAACCTATTAGACAAATGATACCTATTATTTTACCAAATGATTTTATCTCTGTTAAGTGCATCATAAATACTAATTTATGGTGTACCTATTTAATTTAGATAGTATATCAGCGCATTAGCGCATCACTGATACAGTATAAGTACATAACTATATTCCTAACAATGTAAATACAAATTTTATGGACATAGAGTTACTAATTTTTGACAAATGTTTCGATGCTGCTACAAACAACGATTTAAAGAGAATAATATTATAGTATTAATTAAATTGGCGTACTTAAAAATGAATGTTATTTACAATAATTGGTAATTATGCTTAGTTATTAATCAATCAATTGGGACTGTTGGATGCTTTGTTTTTGAATGTCTTAGCAAATTACCTAAGAATCCATGACTGATACTCATCAGTTGTAAACAAAACCCGTATTTGGCCTTTTGGTTATCTATTTGAGTAAAATGGTCCCAAATAGGACTTCGTTTTTTTCTTTGATTTATTTGGTTCATTTTGACTTATTTTATATATAAATAATAAAACTGTTAATTAACTCACAAAAACGTAGCAGATGGCGAAACTTAAAACTAAACACTAAATATCTACTAATTACACTAATAGACTTAACATTTAAATGATATTAAAAAGAACTTTCTACCAACTAACAAAAACAATTAAATATTTTAACTTAACGTCATGCGCGAGCAAGCCGTAGTTAGGTACATGAATTCGTACAAGCGTAATGTATCGACTCAGCCGATCGATTGGTTAAACATTGTCTACTATTACTAATTATTCACTTGCTCGCTTAGCAACGAACGAACGAAAGACATCTTTATGTAATTGCAATAGAAGTGACATTAGGATGGATTATTGTTGACATCCAGTCGTGGCTACTTGGTCATTGTAATATCACTTCTATTGCATTAGCAATAAAGGTTTATTTTGTTCATTCGTTAATCGTCCTCTGATGAAAAATAATGAACGGCCGCACCACAGGCCGGCTGCTGGTGGAATCGGCATAGACGACTGTGGGTGACGATCGACACGAGCTGCGAGCTAGCCGACGCGAGCAACATTGAACTAATAATTCGTGAGCTTCTAAGTTTTGGAGTGAATAATTATCGAATTATTGTTACGTGATTTAATTCATTTAGTTCGCTCAGAATAAGACTACGCAAGCCTAGTGCAGGTAATAGGTATGACAATTTTAGGGCCAGCGTGGCAGCGTCAAAGCTTTAATTCTTTTATATAGGTAATCGTTTTATGAAGCTTGTAGTACATCACGACCGCGGCCTCATTTCGTCTTGCTACTCTTGCGCACAGATTCTTGCGTATTTACATAATAAACCTTGTGGAGACACGCCATAGAGGAGTCTCGGTCGGGTATAGTTTGTACGCTGCATAGATAAGTATGTACGCTGCTTTCCTAACGTCCCGACTCCAAAATGTATCCGCGTCGGAGCGCCATGATCAGGTATATTTAGTACAGTATATTATGTAAATACGCATCACTTACTAGTGACAGACTGTATGAGACCAGTGCTTACAACTACGCCACGCGTATTCTGAACACCTAATAATTGGCAGAAAAATCATGTTTTATCAGCATCAGCCCGGGTATCAGCAGCATGGCTTCAATCAGTAAACTTCAGTAAACTTTTGCGACAGACGGATTCATGATTTTTCTCAAATGGCTTTATTTGATACTGAGGTGATTTAGGAAAAACAAAATTTAGAAAAACTCAAAGAAACAGCCGAAAAATAAGAAACTTTGTAATTGGTAATTTTGTATGGAAATTGCCACTTCGGATTACTTTCAATAGATGGCGTTCATGGTGGAGCTAACTGGAGCTAACGTTTGAACGTTATGCCATGAATCATCTTATCAGCCATTATGCCCCACTGCAGGGACTTAGGCCTCCGCTTGGGATGAGAGTAATCCACCACGCTTTTAACCGGGACCAACGGCTCCGAGGAAAAAGTTTCTTCGCATTTTATATGAAAACTCAAGACATTTTTTTTTTCAAAGTTTATTTACATTTAATCACAATATATGTGTGCCATTTTGTTCGATGACTGTGTGCCATTTTCTAGGTAGTGACATGATCCCGTTGCTGGATAAATTTTGGGACAATTGATAAAAAAACGCGACAAGTAGTTTTGACAGTCTTCTCTTGATGTTAACCTGATACTGTTTAAAGAATTCTGAAGAGACCGAAACAGGTGGAAATCTGAAGGTGCAAGGTCAGGGCTATATGGCGGATGCATTGACACCTCCCAGCCAAACTCTTAAATTTTTCTAAGGGACTAAAGATGTGTAAGCTCTAGCGTTATCGTGATGAAAAACCATACCCTTTCTATTGATTAATTCTGGCCCTTTTCTCTCAATTTCTTGCTTTAATCTCATCAGTAGTTCGCAGTAGAGATCCGAATCGATGGTTCTGCCCAGCGGTAAAAGCTCATAATTAACAATAGCCTTCCAATCGCACCATACACACAGCATCACCATAATGCGAGTTGGCCCGGGTTTTGCCACAGTCTGTGAAGCCTGACCGATCTTTGATCGCTACCTTTTTCGCACCTTCTTATCGTACTTGATCCACTTTTCATCACCAATTTTCAATCTTTTTAAAAACGGTTCGGTTTCATTACGTAATAATAAAGAATCGCAAATGAGTATACGGTTCAGTAGGTTTCTTTCAGTGAGCTCATGTGGCACCCAAATATCGAGTTTTTTTGTATATATACCTAGCTTTTTTTCAAATGGGTCGAAACTGTTTTGTGGTCAATTCCCAGATCTTCAGCTATGTCGTAACTACTGATATGCTGATCTTGCTCCACTTTTTCAAAAAGGGCGTCCATTTTAGCCGTGACAGGGCGACCACAGCGTGGTGCCTTTTTAACATAAAAATTCCCGGATTGAAAACGTTTAAACCAACTTTGTTCTACTCTTACTGACACCATTAGGGCCATAAAGTCACAAAAAAAATTCGCAGCTTGCGTAACATTTTTTCTTTTTTTATAACAAAATTTTAAAATGTATCTAATTTCTGCATTAGATTCACTCATTTTGACAGAAAGAAAAACAAATGAAAACCAGCGGGAAACAATATTTTACTAAAATGTTTCTTTTTTTGAAATGTAACTTTTTTTAATGGCATCAAAACAAGCCAGATACAACCAGTAGAGCCAAAGAAATTTTCTTAAAAGTATATACAAGCTATATGCGAAAAGACTTCATACCCGACCTAATGTACAAAACATTAATTAATTATACCCATAAACTTTCCTCTTGAATAATTCCTTCCATTGGTTACAATCGTATGAAAATCCGTTGGGTAGTTTTTGAGTATATCGCGTTCAGACAGGCAGACAGACGTGGTGGGAGACTTTGGTTTATAATATGTAGTGATACAAAAGACAATTAAATGAGTGGCCGTATTCTGTATTTTAATAAATTGCGATGCGGACTTTTCTTATAATATCAACTTAACCCGATTGGGTCAAAGGTTGTATAAGTTTCAAGAAAAAGTGTCTTGCGAACGGTAGGTATACCTATTATAAGAATGAACGACTACGACTACGAAAAACACCAAGACCCTTTTCTTGCTGTAAGGCGAAACATTTTATATTTCACATAACACTAAAATTTATCTTGCATTTCCAATTCTTTAATCCTCGTTACGTTCTCCTCTAGAATTTTTTACATACTCTTAGATTCTAAATAATATTATTGCTACTATTACATACTATGCATAAATAACTATTTTTGCAGTAGTGATTATAATTGATTTTTTTAACATTGAAAATGTTTATTAAATCGTTTTCGTGGGTGAGTATATTCGGCTATATTTCCGATATTGAAAGGCAGTGGTGTCAAAAGATGCAGAGGGTTGTGGGGCATTGTATAATTACAAATTTTCTAAAATCAGCCTGTAACTTTTTTCTGAAAATCAAAACAGGTGAAAACAAAATACCAAATTCCTCGATTTTCCGAACAAAAACTTAATTATTTAAAAAACGAAAGTCAATATCGAAAAAATGAAAAAATCTCTCCAATAAAGTTTACCGTTTGGAAGAGGAAATTTTGAAATCGATCGAAAACTGTGGGCTGGGCTGGTGTCCTTTGGATTGAATGATTATCAGATCAATTACCCCGGAGAATGAAATTCGGCTATATTTCAGAAAGTTATAAAGGTAGACGAAAGGCAGTCAGTAGTAGGTATCAAAGGATGCAGGAGCTCGTGGGGCATCGTATGAAAGCAAATTTTCGAAAAGTTCTCCATAACTTTTTTCGAAAAATGTAATAAAAGTGTTTGACAAAAATATGTTTTAAGTTTTTATTTTTGATGTTCATTTTCCATGTCTTCCAATGGTTGCGAGAAGCGCGAAAGCTGTAGATTTTTTCAAAGTAAGAAGGGGTGGGGCCCAGGCGCGTGTTTTCCTTGAAAGCCAAAAAGCCATGCATGCCTAAAAGTTTCCAACAACGATAAAGTAAAAAACACAGAAATGAGAGAGAAGAAGTGAGAGTATTTGAATTTCCCGCGAGCTTGTAATGGCTGCGCTATTTCGACCTATCACGACACGTGACCGAGTGACCTCGCCGAATTCGGACGACACGGCCCCACGAAATGCCAGAAATGGATGGCTTTTATGTTTATCTTTTTCTTAAACGTAGTGATGATTGGCATCCATCCCTCTCACGTTTCTGTCGTATTACATTGATATGTATCGAAATTTCATACGTCTCATAAGCCAGGCTTACAAAGTGAAGTTCGCGCATGTTATTAACTGAGACAGTTTGATGTAAACTACCTGATTTCATTCTGCTTCATTCAACTGCTTTGCTGTGTTGTTATCTGCTGTTAAAATTGTGTTAAATTGATTGTGATAAAATACAGAAATGGAAATTTCAGAGAATTGCAATGGACTGAAGTGTGTATCGCAGTTATTGCATAATAACAAGATAAGTAATTTAACCTATACAGAACGTAAATTCTTCGTCAATTGCATTCGACCTACACCAAACATGGATATAACTTCTACAGTTTCTAATCGAAAACGTAATTTTAGTGTTTTATGTTTTAAAGTTGTATAAAAGTAACTGTGAATTAGGTGAAGTTAAAGTGTAAAATACCGAAATGGAAATTTTGGAGGATTTCAATGGACTGAAAGAAATGTATTTCCCAGTCATTGCACAGTGACAAAGTAAGTAGGTAATTAAAATCATACAGAACTTAGGTATCTCTTGCTTTATAAACCAATTAGCTTTTATAAACAATGATTTTTACAAACGAATCCACATATATTTACGCAATATTTCAAATCTGGGTCAGCTTTATTTTGTAATGAAATCATTGACGAGTTTTTAAAACCAAAAGGTGCATTGATTTAATAAACTGATTCTTAATGTTTTTATAAATATATTTTATATATTTTTACTACTACAAAATTTATATATTTTTTATAGATTTTAGTGGAATCATGTTATCATAGCGCCGCCGGCGGCGCCGGCCGCCCGCACCGTGATACCTACCACAAAATCTATATATTTTTTATAGATTTTGTGGTAGGTATCACGGTGCGGGCGGCCGGCGTTGCCAGCGGCGCTATGATAACAAGATTCCACCACAATCATTTGAAAACTGAAACTTTACATGTCGTGTTGGCGTAACCATGCTCTGAAGCCATCACACGCCACTAGTGGGGCCCCGCAGTATTTTACACCCCGGGCCCGATCTGGCTCTAGCCGGGCCTGTTCTGAGCTACTCACAGTGTCTACTCTATTCTAATGACACGGATACTACACCCTCAGAACAATTACTGAAGTATAGAAGACAGTCTTGTATTCACATACCTATATTTGTTTCATTTTTCAGATGTTTTCCACGTTGTGAATTTCAGTGTGAGTGAAAAAGATGTAAGTATACATGAATGTTTGCTTCAACCTGCTTGTACCCCCTTCTCAATGATATTAGTCTGACTAGTCAGACGGACGTTGGTATCAAATTATTAAATTTTTTGATAATATAGGAGTAAATTATTAAATAAATTGGTGCGAAATAAATTCGCCACAAAAATGGCTTGCGTTCCAGTAAACTGCCACAATCACAGTTCCTCAAAATCAAAAGAAAATGAAAGAATTTTGTTTCATCGGTAAGTACCAAAAGCCTTTGTTTTGTTTATAAACACTAAGAAATGAACAATTTTATTATTACGTATTTTTAAACAATAGCCTACATTGCACCAAAATAATTAAAATTACTAAACTGTGATAAAACAGCTTAAAAGAATTAAAAAATAATTTAATTTCATAATTACGTTTGTTATAGAGATTGACACCATATGCTTGTTTTTATCGATATTTTATATCGACCTCTTATTAATGTACCAATTCGGTATAATATTCTTCTTCTAAAAAAAACCGGTCAAAGACAAGTCTGACTCGTATAAACACGGTTCCGCATCATAAACTATAAAATAATTATGTATAGATTTTTTTTAAATATACCGCTTCATTCCTCTGTAATATGCCCACCATAGTGTGATTGTGTGTGTTATTATTATTCCTCTATGGCGCAATAAGATACGGAGGGCCGACCCCAAATGATATGGGATAAAGGCGAGGATTGATGATGATGATGATTCCTCTGTAATGTGCCCACAGTCACTAACATTTATCTCCCGGATTATTTTAGTTTGTGTTCCTGCATGCTTGAAAAATAGAGTGGGTATTCCTCACTTTATTATTAAATGCAATTTATTTCAATGACTTCAGTTTCCGACAAAGGCGGTGAAAAATTTGTGCCAAAGTTGTATCTTCTAATCTACTCCAGGCACCACAATTAATGCTTAGCAAATTTTTGTTGTAGTTTTTCTTTGGATCCAGAGATACGAAGTGAACGGACAAAAGCCGTTAAAAGAGTAAACTAGACGCCAAGTAAACGGTCGTTTGATTATAAATGGACATTAAAATTTGCAATTTAAGGGATTATTTAGGTTTTGCTTGTGCCAATGAGAAGAGCGAAGTAGACCGAAAAAACAAGCCACCCAGAAGGCTCAGGAAATTGTAATTTACCTATAACACGTGATTTATAAAATAATTTGTATTATTGGCTGTTACGAAACTAGTAAAATTTTAAACTAATTTTGTTTTGACACATTACATTGTATCGTTTAAAAAGTTGTATATATTCATATTTTCTAAGAATTTTCTATTATTAAAGCTATGCATTTTTCATAACAAGTTTTTTTCATTTATTATGTCACATTATGAATGCACTTATATACGTATTTTTAATTTGCCACCTGAAATTGATTCCCAATATCAAAATAGTTTATTAATTTTGTACGTTCCTAATTGAGCCACAAAACATTATATTTGTACTAAAAATCAAATTCTTCTTATCTAATAGATTCACAGAAAATAGGCTGTGATAGACGGATAAGTATAGACACCAGAAGAGTGATCCTTTATGGGTTCCGTTTTTCCAAATGCATGCACGGAATCCGAAAAATTTTGATTTACCTTGCCTCAATTTTTGGCTTACTAAATTGTTCTTTTATTATTTAGTCAATAATTTGTTTGTTACCGCTCAGTTATTAGTAACTCTAACTTAGGATCTAGTTTCGAACCGCAGTCCATCGTATATTTTTTGAATATTTGTGTTGGGTCATAATCAGTGTTTGTGTTGTCGTTTTTTGTACCCATAATACTTATTACTAATACTTACACCGTACCATGATCCTTATTGGAAACGAAAATAATGTACAAGTTTAAAGAAATAAACGTACCTATATATTTTATTACTACAATCATTAGAAACATTTAACTTTAAATATATCGATAACGTTGTTGGCTACTCACTATTTACCTTCATCGTTTGGGGGCTACGTTCTGATCATAAGCAGCAATGTTTTGTATCAGCTATCTTTTTCTTTCTAATGCTTCAGTCTGCATGTTAGAACAAGTTAAACATATGTAAAATTTGCATTCCTTCTAGTACTTCAGTAATTGTTCTGAGGCTACACCCAAAGAATTCAAGTTCTAAAAACCCCAAAAACGTACGTTGTTTAGCTGTATGGTTAAGGCCCTTGCCTTCGCAATAGAAAGAATAAAATAAAAAATAAAATAACAAAAATAGTTTTTTTGACGGTTATTTTTGCTTTCGATCAACTTTTTATTAATTTGTAATTATATTTTTATAATAGATATATTTAGGTACCTACTTATATATTTTTTATTATTCTTACATAGAATCAGCATACACTACCCATGTCTTTGCCGTGGCATATTCCCTTAGAGGGACTAACACACAAGAAAACATGTAACGGAATTCAGCCTAGTTTTCTGAAACATAATGCTAATTTGAATATTGAAGATAATCCATGCGAAGAATTACAAACCGGTCTTATGTGCGATATTGGCGTAAATAATAGAGAATCTGCGACCATACAACGCTTGATCGCGGCTGGTATGACCGTGGCCCGTCTCAATATTCGCGAACTGGAACCCGATGCTTGTGCACAACTTGTGCAGAGCGTCAGACAAGCAGTATATAATTATAGTGCAGAGTTGAAATATGTATATCCTCTGGCTCTCGTCGTCGATATTCAAACGCCGCATATTGTGACTGGAGAGCTTAAAGCCGGCCCCGGAGCCACGGTTGAATTGGTCGAAAATGAAACTATAAGGTTGACGACGGACGCCGGCTGGCGTCAGAGCGGGACGGCAGACTGTCTCTACATCACCTGGGATTACCTAACAACCCTGCAGCAAGGCGACTTACTATTCATACAGAGCTTAACACCGGGCATGGTCACGCTTGTAGTTTCGGAAATCGGTGAAGATTCCATCGAGTGCGTTATCACTTCTGGAGGTACGATCGGTGCTAAAATGACAGTTCGTATATCTCAGGCACCTCGGGAGGTAGACCTTCCGTACAGTGGTACCAGAGACAGCATTCCGTCGGTAGCGTGCAGCGGTGCGTCTGAAACACAATTCGAACACATGGAAGATCAAATAGCGTGGGCTGTTTCCGCCGATATTGATGCCCTGCTGGTAGCAAACACGCAGAGCGCCCAAGACATCCGTCAAGTTAAAAGTACATTATCCTTAAAAGGTAAACATATTTTAACTTTGGCCAGTATAGACACAATGCTCGGTATCGACAACATACAAGAAATACTTAATGAGGCCGATGGAATTTATTTAGACCGCACCGTCTTAAGTGTAGATTTACCGGTCGAAAAGATATTTATCGCACAGAAATTGATAATGGCAAAGTGCACAGAAAAGGGGAAACCGTGCATATGCAAAGCGGTGATAAATGAACAGGTGCCAACTCTGTGCGTAACGGACGTTGCTAATCTTGTACTGGACGGAGCAGACGTCCTCGCGCTCGAACTTTACTTCGATTCGCCAATGAAAAAGTTCGCACCCTCTTATGACGCTCTGCGTATGGCTGAGCAGTGTTTGATCGCAGCCGGAGTAGTGTGCAGACAAGCAGAACGTATAATTTGGCAACCGCAAACGTACGGTAACTTAGAATTGATGCAAAATCCCCTCGAAGAGCCTACTAAAGTCATATGTGTCAGCGCTGTAGAACTGGCCATGCGGTCACGAGCTGCAGTTATAATATGTCTAACAAATTCTGGCCGAACGGCCAAAATTTTGTCCTACGCACAGCCCCCGTGTCCAGTGGTAGCCGTCACTAGGATTTGCCATTCAGCGAGACAGGTACGATTCTGGCGTGGAATCCGATCTATTCATTATTTTGAAGAACCTCATGGAGTTTGGGCTACGGAAGTGGAAGCTCGAGTACACGCTGCACTCGACTATTGCAAAATAAAACGCATTATACGTGCTGGTGATGCTTACGTTGTGTTAAGTGGTTCCAGACGTGGAGTGGGTTATTGTGATTCGGTGAGGCTTCTATACGCTAGTGCAACAGACACTGTTCCAGTAAAATAAATAATAATCAAAACAATTGATAAAAGTTTTTTTTCGTGGGAATAGGGAAATCTGGTCGGTCGAATTTATTGCTAGTTTTTTTAATCAGTCTGAAATTAATCAAATTTTAGGCTTTACATTTTGCAAATGGTCTAGAAAATCATGCATAAAACTATGATGTCACATAAATCCTAGACTTGCATGACGAAGCTTCGGCTACTTGTTGTGTTAAAATTATCGTGCTGTGGTGCTAAGTTATCGCGATACGTCCAAAGTTATCGCCACCGATTATAGCGATAGTTCTAACTCCTACACTTGCGAATAAAGTCAATGAAGCCGCTAGTTCAAAGATGATGTAGGTATGTCAACGACGTTGTAGCAATAAATGTTAATGATTATAATAAATACATGTACTATAAGTAGGTATATTAATTGTATGAACCCTGAAGTAAAGTGCCTAAAAAGCGAAAATAGTAAAATAATTACCTTTTGATATGATCACTTTTTCTAACATATTTATATTTTTTATTTAACATATATATATTTTCTATCGTAAATGTGATCCAATTTAACACAATTTAAATACGACTTACGTTGTAATAATTAAAAAAAAAAAACATTGTTTTAAACCGACTTTAAAAAGGACCTCCTCCGGAAAGAACATTATGTTCATCTGCATGTATTTTGTTTTTTTTTTTATATATATATACTAGCGACCGCCAGCAGCTTCGCTTGCGTAGGGTACACATTCCTGTTTTAGGTAGTATTACTTTTTGCTGAAACTAATATTGGGTACACCACTTCAAACTTTCAATCTTCATTCTCCCCACTCCTTTAAGAAAACCGATACTACCATACTTTTCACCTCCCATTTCCCACCCTTAAAATGTAAAAATCCAAAAACCCCGAAACACGTCATTATTTATTTATGTTAAAATTATTATGTTACTAACTTTAAAGAACAAAGACTCTCATACAAAGCCCCTCCATCCCTCCCTTCTTAAATTTGAAATTTCCAAATATTCCTTTCTTAAGAAATTAATACTCACGTTATAAAATAAACCACTGTTCCAAATTTCGGCTTCCTAGACTTAGAAGTTTCAGTTTTATCTACGTAGATAGATCAGTGAGGACAAACAACAGACAGCCACAAAAAGTAGCTGAACTCACTCTTGACAACCTTCTTGCACGTCTGCGAAGTTTCATTAAAATCTGTTCAGCCGTTTTCGAAATTAGCTCGAATAGACACATAGACGTACAGACAGACAGACGGACAAAAAGTAACGTATGTCACTTTTGACCACCTCCTTTTCATACCCGTGAAATTTCATTAAAATCGGTTTAGCCGTTTTGGAGATCAGCTCGAATAGACAGATGGACGTACATACACACATACAAAAAGTAGTGTATGTCACGTTTGACCACTTCCTTTCCACATCTGTAAAGTTTCATCAAAATCAGTTAAGCCGTTTTGGACATTTGCTCGAATAGACAGACAGACAGATAGTATTATTTTACACATATAGCCTATAGCCTTCCTCAATAAATAGACTATCTAACACAAAAAGAATTTTTCAATGCGAACCAGTAGTTCTTGAGATTTGCGCGTTCAAACAAACAAACGAACGAACGAACGTCAGTTTATTTAGTTCGCGTTTGGGAATCATCACCTCGTGCTGCTAAGCTGATGATGAAAGCTTGGAAGCGACAATACCTTATTACCGGTCTAGATCTAAGGGGTAATACTGTGATTTGTCGACCGTTTTCTCAAAACGGCTGTCTCATTTTAGCAGCGCGTTTTATGCCTTTTTTATACTAAATACACATAAATTGGACGTTGTTACGCAAAAATGATCCAACCCACAAACGCTCATAAACTGAGATAATTCATCCAAACTAATCAGAAAGCATTATATTTTATTATGCAAAAATGTTCCATCTGGTTTTCAAACAAAAAATGACGGTTTTGTATACTTCTATCCAACCCACATTTCGTATTTGGCAGTAACACAAAACGCAAAACTAATCCATGTTAGGATCATTATTACAATATTTACAATTTCAATTCGCCATAGTTATATTTTAATGTAATCATGATTCAAGCTGCTTGGAACATTTTTGCTTATTTACGTCATGAATGAACTTCATAACAAAGGAATTAGCATATTTGATCCAAACGGACTGGATCGTTTTTGCTTATTTGGTCTAAGAAAAATAGTATAATACAAATATATTTATCTTGAAGGTTTTGGGGCTACTCCAGATTTCATTATTGAACAGGATGATGAGCTTGATCTTGTAATCATGGAAGAGAACTCTGAACCTAAAAATGATTAATTTTTCCAATAGTGAATCATTGCATTTAATTTTAGGCATACCATTGTAGTAACTATGTTCTGAGAGTAGTAAAAAGTGATTTTTTGTTTAAATTAAAAGGAATGAAACACTATTGCGTTTTATTTTATGTGACATAGTAAATTTGCGAAAATGATCCAATCCAATATTTTTTTGAAAATCTGTTGAATGAGATGTTTCATTTTCAATAACTTTATAAAAATAAAATGTTTTTATGTATTTCTTCAGTTGCATTAAAGTTTATTTTTGTTTGAATTACTGTTATTTTTTTATCATACATTTTACTTTAGGCGCTGATTTCTCATTAAGCTAATTTTGAGGATTGGATCATTTTTGCATAACAACGTCCAATTACAATTACCTACATATGACTAAACAATTTTTAAAAAATTACACAAAAAATTAAAATTGACATTAAAAAATTCAACTTCAACAAAAAACTAAAAAGTAAAATTATAAATAATTTCTTCTTCTTGTAATGAGTCATCATGAGTCATTGATACGATATCATATCAATAATACGTCCATGCAATCCTGTATGTATTTATGCGACACCCACGTGAGAGACATTTTTCTCAAAATGGCGCAAAAATGTACATCATTCTATAGGCGTCTATTCTTTATGCGCGATTTGGAAAAAAACTTGTCAAGCGTTAATACATACATAGAATTTATTTCCACTGTGTTTCCACTCTAGATATACTCTCGACTATGGAAGCGTAAAAATACTAACCAGTCTTAATAAGCACCATTTGGAGAAATTAATAATTAAAAAACTTATTTATTTTGACTAAGGGGGCATATACAAAATAACGGCATGTTTAGGTACATTTTTAGGAAGTTTGGAAAGGTACATCGTTATAAACCTAATTCTGAAATAAAGAATAGTTCTTAATTTACAATCGTGTTAGAAAACATTTGCATATTTTTCACTCTTTCACAATGAAAAAACATTATTTTGTAACCCACGTTTGCCGAAATCTCGGAAAATGAACATTTTTCGGTACATATTACACCATCACAAGTTTTTTTGAGATTAAAAAATTCGCAAAAATCGCAAGGCGAAACCAGGAATTCCGTGGGATAGCAAGCATTTTCGTGAGGGGCCCCAAAGGGGGAGGGGCGCAGGGGGGGCGCGCGTGCTTCTTAACCTATTTTCTGAATTTTAATGTATGAAACGTTATTGAGTGATATATATTGCTGAAAACTAGATTAAATTTGCTAAAAAGTTATTTATATTTCACATCGTTTGGCACGGAAACAAATACGCCGCTGTTTATTTAAAAAAAAAATAGGCAAAATTCGCAAAAAAAAAAAAACCATAAACAATTTCACTGTCGGAATTGTGTTATATTTGTAGTATTAGCTATGTTTTTACATATAAAAACATAAAACAGGATGCAATAGAAAGTATTCACACAATTTTATTACAAGAAAAACAAAGCAATAAAAAAAAATGTCGACGGTCCTCCTGAAACAACTATTCAATTTTTTACATTTTTTTTTTTATTATGGCAAGTATTTTATCATACCTTCTATAAAATCATTCTGTAACATCTACAATGACACTGGCATTTCAAAAAGCTCGAAGCGCAAGAACCGAAAAACATATATAAAAATCGTCCCTTTATGGCGACTTGCTTGCTATTCCGGCGCAATCCGCAAGTCGCCAATTTGGCGACATGCGATTCGCGATGCGATGCGACGATTGTTCATTTCTTCAACAAATCCTTTTTACCACAGTTAGTCGTCATCATGTAGTATATTTTAAGATGTGGAGGGAAAATTTATTTTGCCCCAGGGGGCTGGGTGGAGGGGGTGAAGATACCGCCGCGCCCCAAACAGAAAAATGTTAATTTTGATAATAAACGTAAAAGTGGCAGAAAAAAATTATCAATAATATGCAATTTCATCAAAATTTCGCCATACTATTTTGTATGAGCTGACAGTTCATTGACAAGCGAAAACGATATCGTGTTTCAGTTCGGTTCGCTGTGAACAGCGCTAGCGAAAGGTCGGGTGTATAACTTTTTTCTTTTCCATCCGAATACTGTACGTATGCTATATACTGCCGACGATTGTTCATTTCTTCAACAAATCCTTTTTACCACAGTTAGTCGTCATCATGTAGTATATTTTAAGATGTGGAGGGAAAATTTATTTTGCCCCAGGGGGCTGGGTGGAGGGGGTGAAGATACCGCCGCGCCCCAAAGAGAAAAATGTTAATTTTGATAATAAACGTAAAAGTGGCAGAAAAAAATTATCAATAATATGCAATTTCATCAAAATTTCGCCATACTATTTTGTATGAGCTGACAGTTCATTGACAAGCGAAAACGATATCGTGTTTCAGTTCGGTTCGCTGTGAGCAGCGCTAGCGAAAGGTCGGGTGTATAACTTTTTTCTTTTCCATCCGAATACTGTACGCATGCTAAAGTTGAACCCAATCAATCTTGAGACTTAACTGTAAATTTATATTATATATAAATTTATAATATAATTTTATGAATTAAATTAGTTTTAATTATTTTTGTTACCAAGCAGATAGCTTAGCAATTAGACATAAAATAAAAATCTTACAATGTATATACAATTATACAGTATATGTATATATACATTAACGACTGATAAATTTTTAATAATAAAAATATTAAATTAAAACATATGTAAAAAGTGGGGTCCTCGTGGAATGGTGCCCACTACGCAAATGGCATTTTCGCGCTGAATGACAATGGAAATCCTTTGCGCAAGAAAACCGTCTGCGCGAGGGTCACCCATCGCCTAACTTAACCTCTGCTGGGTTCGGCGAAGAGCTCATGTGCTCTTGCCCCATGGCCCGAGAGCCAATTGCAACGAAGTCATAGGAAGAGCCGAGACAACTGTATTTACTCACTTTCTGACACTCACGAGCCTCCGCCGCCGCCGCCGCACTGGCTTTCCTAGCGGTTGCCGAGAAATAGCTAGTGTGGCGACACAGGTAACGTTCCACACCAGCGCACGGCCCGTTTCCCAGGGTATTAATGACATACCATCAGGCCGTTTTCCATCGTCTCGAATGATACGTGGCTCGAGTGTCGCCGGGACATTGGCACTGACGAGAGCTCTTCTCAGTATGTTGTTAAGTGTGGCGTAGCGGGAGAGGCGGCCAGCGCCGGAAAAGCAGGAAAGTCCATGGTGGTCAAGGCCGTCCAACAGCAACTCCGCAAAAAATGCAGCGATGATCTGTACAGATCTTAACCCCGAGTCGAAGGCCGACCGCTACGCGCAGGGTGTTAGGGTCGATAAAAGTGCCTGTTTTGGGGAACGGGTAGGAATGAAATCAGTGATAAGACTCTGGCCGAGGCCTAGACACTGCCAGCAATTTGGCGCTGTCTACCAGTAGCTGTTTCTATTAATGAATTAAGGGGAGCCAAGGATGCGGTGCAGGCCCTTTGAATGTTAGGCGTGGGCGGTAAATTTAGACTCGGTCCAGCTAGCCAGGTATTTGTAGCTTCATCCAAATACTCTATCTTGCAGTTTATTGCCACAAGGGCTTCAAGAATTTTTCAGCGAGGTCAGAAGTACTATGGATCGAAGATAGGAAAGCCGGTAAAGACACTTAAAATTTTCCGGGTTCCCAAGCCGCCGTACCTCATTAATAAAGAGGCTTGGGTCCAAACTTGCTCGCTGAAAGTTATGTTATTAATCACCACAATTTGGAATTTGAAAGCGTTGTCAATGGTAACATCTAATTTAGAATTTCCAAATGGGGCAACAGCGAAGTAGGTAAGTATATTTAAGATAAAAGGTATATTTTAGATAAAATATATTAAAAAAAAAAAACAAAAAAATCACAAAAAAAAGTCGCTGCTCATTTTTATTTTAATATGCTTTTATAAGTTACACCTGTATGTTTGTTTGTATGTAATGGAATCTTTAAACGCGATTACCACCCACTTCTACTGAAATTATTGGGCTGAAATTCAAAATACGTATGTAACTTCGATGACAATACACTAAACTGGATAAACATAACCTGATGCTGCAGCCAGGATTGTTTCCTCTCGAGGATACTCCTCAACGGTTAATAGCACGAATACTAACTTTGTATATAGATAGGTTGGATTCTAATAGTTAACCATGACTTTCACCATGAACTGATGATGCACCCAGTGGCGTGTGGTGGGTTTAGAACATGGCTACGCCAACACGACATGTGAAGTTTAAAATCATTTTGGTGAAATCTTCAAAGCTCAAATATTTACCTTAATATGTCTGAAAGATACGCTTTTTATTGCACGTTTTTACGCCATCTATTGGAATTTTACTAACCTAGTCTAACCTATTAGTTTAGTGACCTAGTCTAATATTGTTTTACTTTAGTAATAACGTAGCAGATGGCGCTATTTGGCAAAATTATATAATCAAATCATGATTATGTAATTTTGTATTTTTGTTGTGTGCTGTGTGAAGATAATACAACTAGTTTTTTATTTAAAAGCAAAGCAAGGTAATTGTGAGAATATCTAAACAAAAAATAAAATAAAATAGGTACCTAACCTATTAGACAAATGAAAAATCTCTGTTATTAAAATATCTATTATTTTACCTAATGATTTCACCTTAGTTAAATACATCATAAATATTTATATATAATAAACTCGTCAATGATTTCATTATAAAATAAACCTGACCCAGACCTGAAATATTACGTAAATATGTGTGGATTCGTTTGTAAAAATCATTGTTTATAAAAGCTAATTGGTTTATAAAGCAAGAGATAGGTACCTAAGTTCTGTATGATTTTAATTACCTACTTACTTTGTCACTGTGCAATGACTGCGAAATACATTTCTTTCAGTCCATTGACATCCTCCAAAATTTCCATTTCGTTATTTGACACTTTAATTTCACCTAATTCATCGTTACTTTAATACAACTTTAAAACATAAAACACAACAAATCGCAATGAATGCAATGCAATGAACACAGACAATAATTGAAAACAATAATGAAGTTAGTTTAGCCGCAGAATTCGCAAAGTTCTGCCTGCAGTCTAATTACGTACGAATTTCATGTCGTTATGCCTGGCTTATTTCCAGTATAAAATCCAGTAGGTACCGACCGATGGCCCTCGAAACGTAAGAGGGATAGATGCCATTCATCACTACATGTAAGAAGAAGACAGACATAAAAGACGTAACTCTTTTGGCTTGCCTCACGGCGTGTTCGCAACGTGTCGGTTCGGTTGGCGTCGGTATGTCGTGATCGGGAAAGAGAGGGAGGCCGGTGATAGGGTATTAAGATAGGTCAGTAACAGTCAGTGATAGCGCGCCATTGTATTATATGCGCGCGCGGGAAATTCAAACACTCAAAAGAGTACAAACTCTTGCGTTTTTCATCATTATTGTAGGAAAATTTTAGACATGCATGGCTTTTTGGCTTTCAAGGAAGACCCGCGCCTGCACAGTTATCGTATGAGGAGTTTTGCAATACGAGTTCATTTTGTTTGTGATACGTGGCGATGGCGAAACCGAGGTCCCATTGAATGAGGTGACCTTTTCATTTCCCATTTCGTCAAATTCTACTATGTTTGATTCTGGACCGATTGTTTTCAAAATCAATGTCTAAGAGTCTGTTTGGTCTTCGATTACGAATCTGTGCTCAGAACTAAAAAAAATTACTGCCTTTGAATCTGTTTTAGTTTTTGAACTGCTTGCTTTCAAAATCGATATCTATGGGTCCATGTGGTCTCCTTTCACAAATCTGCGGTCAAAACTGAAAATAGTGTCTGCCATTTTGAACTTCTTTCTTTCTGAGCCTAACACTACTAAAATAAAGTCTGTTTCGTATAGATTAAAATTTTATTATTATATGGTCCACATTACAAAAAAAAAAAAAAAAACAAGTCTGTATGCGTTATTACAACAACGATTAATACTTTTGTCAATACAGTTACTATTAATACGTTCTTTATGACATCGAAACTTGTACCGCAATGTTGTATTTTACAGTACTAAATCTTTTTACTTTACACCAATGGTCCATTGGAAAGTTACATTTGGGGTTGCGTTTTTTAGAGGACGCAATTTTATTTTTTAGATGTGTAGGGGGGTCAGTGTAAGGTTAAAACCAAGTTTGTGGAGTCGCCACCCTTGTCCCACGGCCGCCTTCTTGGAAAAAGGGTTTGAAATGGTTTTAACGGTTTATCTCGTAATCTATTGGTCTCATAAAAAAAAATTGTTAACATTTTTTGTTGCAAATTAAATCATCTACAACTTTGATTCAGCAATTTTTTGTCGCAGAACCATAAACAAAAAAGTTATGAGCAAAAATGTACAGAAATTAGATTTTTCGAAATAACTTTTTTTCTAATCATTTTACGAAAAAATGATATCAGATCATTTTTGTAGATCGTGTTTTGAGGAACAACTTTTATTTGGAATATTTTTTAATTTAGTCAATAGTTAAGGTTTTACAGCGCTTCGAAGCGAGTACCATTTTTCAGTACTCATAACTATACATATATTATATGTATGTATTAATGATTTCCCATAAGTTTTTATCATCTTGTTTGTTTTTTTATGATAATCTTTTTAATTATTGATTTTGCAATATTGTCAATTAATTATTGACTCTTTTCCCCACCACCCACGAGGTAGAGCCTGGAGGCGAGTTTTTTTTAAGTGGTATCCCCAGTAGGCATAATCCACGGTAATTTTTTAAATCACAACTAATCTGTCCTCGGTCTTTTTGATGGACCAGGCTGCGGCTCAGCATCTGGTTGGCTTTCTACATTAAATATTAGTTGGGGAACTGGAGAAGGAAGTGGTGTTAATGTCGGCGGTTCATCATCAAAATCATTTTCATTTATTAATTTTGAGAGCTCCATTACGTTGTTGCAAGTCTCTCCAAACAATGGAAGCATACTGCAGAACATTTCAGCCCTGCTTTTCGACATCCACACATCGCTCCACAGTTTCCACTTTGCATTTGCAAAAAAATAATTTTAGAAGCTCAGGGGGTGCTTGAGGTTTAGAGCTCTGCACTGGCATCAATAATTTTCCACATTTTTTCCAGCCCCAGTCTTCAGGATCATTATAATTACCAAGCCACGACTGGACCTGATGGTAGACTCGGAAACTGTGAAAGCGAGCTGTGTCTTGTGTTGGAGGAAGTGGAGATAGATTAAATGTACTTTTTGTCACTGACTTGGCGAATCGTTTATACCTTAGGCTGTCAAGAGAATTTATTAATTTTAAAAAATATAAAAAAAATAAAAATTATTTTAAAAATCAATAATTGTAAAGTTCTGTAATGGAGTGGCAAATCAATAATTAATTAATATCAATATTGCAAAATTAATAATTAAAAAGATTATCATAAAAAAAAAACAAGATGATAAAAACTTATGGCAAATCATTAATACATTCATATAATATATGTATAGTTATGAGTACTGAAAAATGGTACTCGCTTCGAAGCGCTGTAAAACCTCAACTATTGACTAAATTAAAAAATATTCCACATAAAAGTTGTTCGTCAAAACACAATCTACAAAAATGATCTGATATCATTTTTTCGTAAAATGATTAGAAAAAAAGTTATATCGAAAAATCTAATTTCTGTACATTTTTGCTCATAACTTTTTTGTTTATGGTTCTGCGACAAAAAATTGCTGAATCAAAGTTGTAGATAATTTAATTTGCAACAAAAAATGACAACAATTTTTTTTTATGAGACCAATAGATTACGAGATAAACCGTTAAAACCATTTCAACCCCTTTTTCCAAGATGGCGGCCGTGGGACAAGGGTGGCGACCTCACAAACTTGGTTTTAACCTTACACTGACCCCCCTACATATCTAAAAAATAAAATTGCGTCCTCTAAGAAACGCAAGGTAAGGCCTAAAAAATGTAACATTTCAATGGATTACAATCACAAGCGAGCATTCTGTTTGCACCGCATGCGTAAACCGCGAAAAGCAACCCGCTCGCGCCCTTAGCTCCCACCATTATTTATTTCTATAAATAGAGGAACCACGCGAACACCCCTGTTTTGACTAACTTGCCCTTCAAATTTAACGATCATTCAGACCGCCTTCTAAAAACATTATAGTTTAAAAAAACTAAGAAACTTGCGCTTTAATACCAAATCGATCTATAAAGAAGAAAATAACTTTTCGAATAAGAATAAAGTGTTTAATGAGGAAAAATAATGTTATTGTGACAAAACGTGGGGTGCCCGATATCAGTTGTTTTAAATATTTCATTGCACTCCACGATTTTTCACAATTAGATTAATTTTCTACTTATTTTCTTTTTTAAAGTTCGATTGTCTATCAAAGTGTAATTTATAAAATTTTTTTTAACATATTATTGTTTTTCTTTTTTTAGTCTCAATATTTTTTAAACTACATTCCATCAAAATTTACAAACAAAGGTGGAACTCACAATTACCTATAAAACGATGAAATGATACAAACCGACACAAAGCTTCATGTCGGTGCTAATCTAACCACTGAGGAGTTCCCTCGTAAACAAATTATCGTGGTGCATCATCAGTGTATAGTGAAAATCAGGGATAACTATCGAAATCCAACCTACATACAAAGTTTCGTGTTCGTGCTATTAACCGGTGAAGAGTATCCTTATGAGGAAACAATCCTGGCTGCAACATCAAGTTATGTTTATCATTTTAGTGTATTGTCATCGAAGTTACTTATGTATTCTGAATTTCAGCCCAATATCTTCAGTGGAAGTGGGTGACAATCGCGTTTAAAGATTCCATTAGATACAAAAAAACATACAGGTGGAACTTATAAAAGCGTATTAAAATTAAAATAATTACACCATTCCAAGAGGACATCACTTTTTAAATATGTTTTAATTTAATATTTTTATCATAAAAAATTTATTAGTTGGTCAACTCGGTAATGTATATATTATGTACATTGTATATATAGTGTAAGATTTTTATTTTAAGTTTAATAGCTTTCCGCCTTGGAAAAAAATAATTCAAACTAATTCAATTCATAAAATATTATAAATTTACTTTCACCCACGTCTCAAGATTGATTGAGTTCAACTTTACCATACGTACAGCATTTGATCGGAGAGAAACAAAGACGTACACCCGACCTTTCAATAGCGCTTCTCGGAGCGGTCCACTAGGAGCGGTCTGAAGCACGATACCGTGTGCGGTTGATTATAAACTGTCAGTGTGCTGTCAGTTCATACAAAATAGTATGGCGAAATTTCGGTGAAATTGCATATTATTGATAATTTTTTTCTGCCACTTTTCCGTTTATTATCAAAATTTCCTCTAACAGAAAGAAAGAATGAAGTATTAACAATACTCAAATGATTTTTTTATCTCAAAAAACCTTGTGATGATTGTGTAATATGTACCGAAAAATGTCAATTTTCCGAGATTTCGGCAAAAGTGGGTTACAAAATAATATTTTTTCAATGTGAAAGAGTGTAAAATATGCAAATGTTTTCTAACACAATTGTAAATTAAGAACTGATCTTTATTTTAGAATTAGGTTTATGACCATATATCTTTCCAAACTTCCTAAAAATGTACCTACCTAAACATGCCGTTTTTTTGTAATTGCCCCCTTAATAGAAATACTAATTTAGATAAACCCTATTATTATTTTTTTAGTTTATTTATAATTTTTTGAAATGATTTTAATACTGAGCTAGTTTGAATTGGCATTAAATGACCAGGAGGACAGACACTTAGTGTTTTGATTAATTACAACTTCATATCTCAAGCCATTCCTGAGTTTCTGGTTTTTTATTTAGTCGGACAACGAAAATTGGTCGGACAACGAAATGTCGGTTGGTTTTTTTTAAGCTATTGCATAGCTTCTATCGCGGGCCTTGAGCGCGGGGACCGAATCGAGAAATTCCGTAACGAAAAAAACCTCACGCTCATAATCAGTGCAAGAAAATAGGAGTGCATAAATCGTTAAGAGTGATTACTGATCACTGCACGTCGACCGAACTACCTCTAATTTATGCGATCCTGGTACTGCGCTTATAATACCACTACGCGCGGAATCGCGCCATTGTCGCGCTGGACCACAGACAAAATTGTCTGTGACTGGGACCCACATAATTTATTAATATAATCTCCACGTGCTTGTTGTTCTCCTAGTACAAGGTGGCAATATGAATAAGTCTTTGTCCGAATCAAACTTGAACGACTCGATTATGCTTGAACCAACAACCCCACCAAACTCTGTCTTCGTTCGTGCGAAAAAGAGAAAAAAACACGACAGTCCCTCTGATTTATCGCAGCCTAGCACTAGTACTGGTAACAATGAGTTGTCCGCATTTAAGGAAGAAATAATGCGTGGGATGTTTGCATCGTTTTTTAATATTTTGAATGTCGTACGAATCGTAATAAAAAAAAGTAAGTTTAAAAAAAGCTTATTTTTTTAGTTAATAATTCCTTTTTTTGAAATGGTTTTAATACTGAGCTAGTTCGAATTGGCATTAAATGACCAGGAGGACAGACATTTAGTGTTTTGATTAATTACAACTTTATACCTCAAGCCATTCCTGAATTCCTGGTTTTTGATGTATAGATAAGCAACGAAAATTTTAGGGTTCCGTTTTTTTGTTTTAATTTTAGTCGTAACAAAATATAATTTTCAGTAAGCCATTTTTTAGTTTTTAGTAAGTTCTTTTGAAATAGTTTGAATTCTGAGTTTTAATCTATTCCTGAGTTCTTGGTTTTTGATGTACAGTTAAGGGTTCCGTTTTTTTTTTATTTTGAAGTACAGACAGAATCCGTAATGCCTATTTCAGTTTTTTAGTATTGTTTTTTTTTTGAAAGCCTTATATTTATTACATTGAGCTAGTTTGAATTGGTATTAATTGACCAGGAGGCCAGCAGACATTTATTGTTTTGATTAATTAGAACTTTATACCTTAAGCCATTCCTGAGTTCCTGGTTTTTTATGTACAGGTAGTAGGCAACGAAAATCTTTAAAAGTTCCGTTTTTTTTTTATATTTTGAATGAATTACAAGAATAAAAATAAGTAAATTTTAGAAAAGCCTTTGAAATGGTTATCTCAGCTAGTTTGAATTGGCATTAAATGACCAGGAGGACAGACATTTAGTGTTTAGATTAATTAGAACTTTATACCTCAAGCCATTCCTGAGTTCCTGGTTTTTGATGTACAGTTAAGGGTTCCGTTTTTTTTTCATTTTGAAGTACAGACAGAACCGTAATGCAATAAATTTAGAAAAGCCTATTTCAGTTTTTTAGTACTGCTTTTTTTTTGAAAGCTAGTTTGAATTGGTATTAGTTAACCAGGAGGACAGGCATTAATTAGAACTTTATACCTCAAGCCATTCCTGAGTTCCTGGTTTTTGATGTACAGGTAAATAGACAACGACAATCTTTTAGGGTTCCGTTTTTTTTTTATATTTTGAATGTTACAAGAATCGTAATAAAAATAAGTAAATTTAAGAAGCCTTTGAAATGATTATCTCAGCTAGTTTGAATTGGCATTAAATGACCAGGAGGACAGACATTTAGTGTTTTGATTTATTAGAACTTCATACCTCAAGCCATTTCTGAGTTCCTGGTTTTTGATGTACAGATAGTCCGACAACGAAATCAACCTTTTAGGGATTCGTTTTTATTTTTAAGCAATCATAGCTTTTATCGCGGGCCTTTGAGCGCGGGGACCGAATCGAGAAATTCCGTAACGAAAAAAACCTCACGCTCATAATCAGTGCAAGAAAATAGGAGTGCATAAATCGTTAAGAGTGATTACGTCACTTCGTGCTCGGTGCGTGTGCATACGCCTATCGCCGCCTCGTCGTCGTGTGCGTCTCCTACTTCCGTGAGTGTGCTTCGACCGAACTACCTCTAATTTCTGCGATCCTGGTACTGCGTTTATAATACCACTACTTACGGAATCGCGCCATTGTCGCGCTGGACCACAGACAAAATTGTCTGTGACTGGGACCCACATAATTTATTAATTTAATCTCCACGTGCTTTTTGTTCTCTTAGTACAAGGTGGCAATATGAATAAGTCTTTGTCGGAATCAAACTTGAACGACTCGATTATGCTTGAACCAACAACCCCACCAAACTCTGTCTTCGTTCGTGCAAAAAAGAGAAAAAAACACGACAGTCCCTCTGATTTATCGCAGCCTAGCACTAGTACTGGTAACAATGAGTTGTCCGCATTTAAGGAAGAAATGCGTGGAATGTTTGCATCGTTCCTTGCTGCCCAACGACAAGAATTTAATAAAAAAAAGACGTGTGGCACTCGAGGACTGCCGCGGTAAAGCTATTGCATACATTTTGTATCAACTTATGCAATTATAATTATTTATTTATTTTATTTATGCAGTATTTCTTTTTCTTTGTTTTTGAAGTAAAACTTTTTATTTTATTTAATCTTTTTCATTTTGAAGTACAGAATCATAACAAAATAAGTTTAGAAAAAGACAAGTTAAGTTTTTAGTTAGACTTTTTTTGAAAGCCTTCTTTTTATTACATTGAGCTAGTTTGAACTGGTGTTAAATGACCAGGAGCACAGACACTTAGTGTTTTGATTAATTAGAACTTTATGCCTCAAGCCATTCCTGAGGTCCTGGTTTTGATTCACAGATAGTCTGACAACGAAATCAACCTTTTAGGGCTTCGTTTTTTTTTTTTTCATTTTGAAGTACAGAATCGTAACAAAATAGTTATTTAGAAAAGCCTAGTTAAGTTTTTATAAGCTTAAAGCCATTTTATATGCTAGTTTGAATTGGTATTAAATGACCAGGAGGACAGACATGTAAATGTCTGTTGAGGTTAATTAGAACTTTATACTTCAAGCCATTCCTGAGTTCCTGGTTTTTGTTGTACAGATAGTTAGACAACGAAAATCTTTTAGGGTTCCGTTTTTTTTTAATTTGAATGAAAGTACGAATCGTAATAAAAAAAAAAAGTAAGTTTAGAAAATAGCCTGTTTTAATACTGAGCTAGTTTGAATTGGCATTAAATGACCAGGAGGACAGACATTTAGTGTTTTGATTAATTACAACTTTATACCTCAAGCCATTCCTGAGTTAATGGTTTTTGATGTACAGATAGTTAGACAACGAAAATCTAGGTTCCGTTTTTTTAAATATTTTTGAATGAATCGTAGATAAAGTAAATTTAGAAAAAAATTTAATGCCTTTTTTCGAAATGGTTTGAATTGGCATTAATTGACCAGGAGGACAGACATTTAGTGTTTTGATTATTTACAACTTTATACCTCAAGCCATTCCTGAGTTCCTGGTTTTTGATGTACAGATAGTTAGACAACCAAAATCTTATAGGCCGTTTCTTTAAATATTTTTGAATGAATTAAGAATAAAGTAAATTTAGAAAAAAATTTAATGCCTTTTTCGAAATAGTTTTAATAGCAGAGCTAGTTTGAATTGGCATTAATTGACCAGGAGGACAGACATTTAGTGTTTTGATTTATTAGAACTTTATATCTCAAGCCATTCCTGAGTTCCTGGTTTTTTATTTAGTCGGAGAACGAAAATTGTTCGGACAACGTGTTTTGTTCCGTTTTTTTTTTTTAATTTAAAGTCGTAAAAAAATAAGTAATTTTTAGTAAATATTTTATTTTTTAAGTACTTTTGAAATAGTTTGAATTGGTATTAAATGACCAGGAGGACAGACATATAAATGTCTGTTGAAGTTAATTAGAACTCTATACTTTAAGCCATTCCTAAGTTCCTGGTTTTTGATGTACAGATAGTTAGACAACGAAAATCTTTTAGGCCGTTTTTTTTAATTTGAATGAATATGGTAAAATCGTAATAAAAAAATAAGTAAATTTATTATTTTTTTAAGCTGCTTCTATCGCGGGCCTTTGAGCGCGGGGAGCGAATCGAAAAATTCCGTAACGAAAAAAACCTCACGGCTCATAATCAGTGCAAGAAAATAGGAGTGCATAAATCGTTAAGAGTGATTACGTCACTTCGTGCTCGGTGCGTGTGCATACGCCTATCGCCGCCTCGTCGTCGTGTGCGTCTCCTAGTCCCGTGAGTGTGCTTCGACCGAACTACCTCTAATTTCTGCGATCCTGGTACTGCGTTTATAATACCACTACGCACGGAATCGCGCCATTGTCGTGTTTTTTTTATTTGAAGTCGTAACAAAATAAGTAATTTTGATGCCTATTTTAGTTTCTATAGTAAGTACTTTTTAAATAGTTTGAATTGGTATTAAATGACCAGGAGGACAGACATATAAATGTCTGTTGAGGTTAATAAGAACTTTATACTTCAAGCCATTCCTGAGTTCCTGGTTTTTGATGTACAGATAGACAACGAAAAAAGTACGAAATAAAAATAAGTATTTTTTAGTTAATTTAATTCCTTTTTTAAATGGATAAACTAGCTAGTTTGAATTGGCATTAAATGACCAGGAGGACAGACATTTAGTGTTTTGATTTATTAGAACTTTATACCTCAAGCCATTCCTGAGTTCCTTGTTGTTTTTTTTATTCGGACAACGAAAATTGGTCGGACAACGAATTAGGGTTCCGTTAGTAAGTACTTTTGAAATAGTTTGAATTAGTATTAAATGACCAGGAGGACAAACAATTAGTGTTTTCATTAATTACAATTTTATACCTCAAGCCATTCCTGAGTTCCTGGTTTTTTATTTAGCCGGACAATGAAAATTGGTCGGATAACGAAATGTTTTTTTAGGGTTCCGTTTTTTTAAGCTATTGCATAGCTTCTATAGCGGGCCTTTGAGCGCGGGGACCGAATTGAGAAATTCCGTAACGAAAAAAACCTCACGCTCATAATCAGTGCAAGAAAATAGGAGTGCATAAATCGTTAAGAGTGATTACGTCACTTCGTGCTCGGTGCGTGTGCATACGAATATCGCCGCCTCGTCGTCGTGTGCGTCTCCTACTTCCGTGACTGTGCTTCGACCGAACTACCTCTAATTTATGCGACCCTGGTACTGCGCTTATAATACAACTACGCACGGAATCGCGCCATTGTCGCGCTGGACCACAGACAAAATTGTCTGTGACTGGGACCCACATAATTTATTAATATAATCTCCACGTGCTTGTTGTTCTCCTAGTACAAGGTGGCAATATGAATAAGTCTTTGTCCGAATCAAACTTGAACGACTCGATTATGCTTGAACCAACAACCCCACCAAACTCTGTCTTCGTTCGTGCGAAAAAGAGAAAAAAACACGACAGTCCCTCTGATTTATCGCAGCCTAGCACTAGTACTGGTAACAATGAGTTGTCCGCATTTAAGGAAGAAATAATGCGTGGGATGTTTGCATCGTTTTTTAATATTTTGAATGTCGTACGAATCGTAATAAAAAAAAGTAAGTTTAAAAAAAGCTTATTTTTTTAGTTAATAATTCCTTTTTTTGAAATGGTTTTAATACTGAGCTAGTTCGAATTGGCATTAAATGACCAGGAGGACAGACATTTAGTGTTTTGATTAATTACAACTTTATACCTCAAGCCATTCCTGAATTCCTGGTTTTTGATGTATAGATAAGCAACGAAAATTTTAGGGTTCCGTTTTTTTGTTTTAATTTTAGTCGTAACAAAATATAATTTTCAGTAAGCCATTTTTTAGTTTTTAGTAAGTTCTTTTGAAATAGTTTGAATTCTGAGTTTTAATCTATTCCTGAGTTCTTGGTTTTTGATGTACAGTTAAGGGTTCCGTTTTTTTTTTATTTTGAAGTACAGACAGAATCCGTAATGCCTATTTCAGTTTTTTAGTATTGTTTTTTTTTTGAAAGCCTTATATTTATTACATTGAGCTAGTTTGAATTGGTATTAATTGACCAGGAGGCCAGCAGACATTTATTGTTTTGATTAATTACAACTTTACACCTCAAGTTATTCCTGAGTTTCTTGTTTTTGATGCACAGATAGTTTGACAACGAAATCAACCTTTTAGGGCTGCGTTTTTTTTTTCATTTTGAAGTACAGAATCGTAACAAAATAAGTTATTTAGAAAAGCCTAGTTACGTTTTTAGTTAAGCTGAAAGCCATTTTTTATGCTAGTTTGAATTAGTGTTAAATGACCAGGAGGACAGACATATAAATGTCTGTCCTCTTGGTGATTAATTAGAACTTTATACCTCAAGCCATTCCTGAGTTCCTGGTTTTTGATGTACAGATAGTTAGAACACGAAAATCTAGGTTCCGTTTTTTTAAATATTTTTAATGAATTGTAATAAATTTAGAAAAAGGCCTTTTTTGAAATGGTTTTAATACTGAGCTAGTTTGAATTGGCATTAAATGACCAAGAGGCCAGACATTTAGTGTTTTGATTTATTAGAACTTTATATCTCAAGCCATTCCTGAGTTCCTGGTTTTTTATTTAGTCGGACAACGAAAATTGGTCGGACAACAACGAAATGTCTTTTTGGTTCCGTTTTTTTTTTAATTTGAAGTCGTCACCAAAAAGTAATTAACTTTTAGTAAGCCTATTTTAGTTTTTATAGTAAGTACTTTTGAAATTTGGTATTAAATGACCAGGAGTACAGACATGGTTAATTAGAACTTTATACTTCAAGCCATTCCTGAGTTCCTCGTTTTTGATGTACAGATAGTTAGACAACGAAAATCTTTTAGGCCGTTTTTTTTTAATATTTTGAATGAATACGAATCGTAATAAAAATATGTAAATTTAGTATTTTTTAGTTAATTTAATTCCTTTTTTTTAAATGGTTTTATACTAGCTAGTTTTAATTGGCATTAAATGACCAGGAGGACAGACATTTAGTGTTTTGATTTATTAGAACTTTATACCTCAAGCCATTCCTGAGTTCCTTGTTTTTTTTTTAGTCGGACAACGAAAATTGGTCGGACAACGAATTAGGGTTCCGTTAGTAAGTACTTTTGAAATAGTTTGAATTAGTATTAAATGACCAGGAGGACAAACAATTAGTGTTTTCATTAATTACAATTTTATACCTCAAGCCATTCCTGAGTTCCTGGTTTTTTATTTAGCCGGACAATGAAAATTGGTCGGATAACGAAATGTTTTTTTAGGGTTCCGTTTTTTTAAGCTATTGCATAGCTTCTATAGCGGGCCTTTGAGCGCGGGGACCGAATCGAGAAATTCCGTAACGAAAAAAACCTCACGCTCATAATCAGTGCAAGAAAATAGGAGTGCATAAATCGTTAAGAGTGATTACGTCACTTCGTGCTCGGTGCGTGTGCATACGAATATCGCCGCCTCGTCGTCGTGTGCGTCTCCTACTTCCGTGACTGTGCTTCGACCGAACTACCTCTAATTTATGCGACCCTGGTACTGCGCTTATAATACAACTACGCACGGAATCGCGCCATTGTCGCGCTGGACCACAAACAAAATTGTCTGTGACTGGGACCCACATAATTTATTAACGTCAAATAATATACTTCCATTGTGACCTACTTGACTATAATCTCCACGTGCTTGTTGTTCTCCTAGTACAAGGTGGCAATATGAATAAGTCTTTGTCCGAATCAAACTTGAACGACTCGATTATGCTTGTTTTTTACTGAATCCAAATCATTTCGAGAACGGGGACCGATATCGAAAATAAAAAAAAATAGTATCCTGGCCATTAATGTAGCTTCGGTTTGAGACCAAGTTTTTGGAAATCGGTTGGTATAAGAGAAATTATTTCCGAAAGATGAGATTTTTTGGTCGATCGCTGGTGTTTGTGGATATTACTTACTATATTTCAGAGGGTATTTGTCGGATCACTTCAAAGTGTTACACAAAAGATTAGAGGGCGTCAGTAGCTACAGTTTGAGACCAAAATTTTGGATATCAATTAGAAATCGAACAAGAAATTTGACATCACATGTCAGATTTTATGGACAATCCGGAACTTGTTAACATTACGGTCATCGCCTTTCGGCCTGTATTCGTTCAAATGCTTCATTATCGAGTTCAAAACGTTTAAGGATATCAGAGGCTGCAGTTTAAATCGTGGCAATGCCACGATTTCGGGGCAATTTAATTTAATTTAGTTTTTAGTAATAAGTACTTTTGAAATAGTTTGAATTCTGAGTTTTAAGCCATTCCTGAGTTCCTGGTTTTTGATGTACAGTTAAGGGTTCCGTTTTTTTTTCATTTTGAAGTACAGACAGAATTCGTAATGCAATATTTAGAAAAGCCTATTTCAGTTTTTTAGTATTTCTTTTTTTTTGAAAGCCTTTATTTATTTGTTACATTGAGCTAGTTTGAATTGGCATTAAATGACCAGGAGGGCAGACGATTAGTGTTTTGATTAATTACAACTTTACACCTCAAGTTATTCCTGAGTTTCTTGTTTTTGATGCACAGATAGTTTGACAACGAAATCAACCTTTTAGGGCTGCGTTTTTTTTTTCATTTTGAAGTACAGAATCGTAACAAAATAAGTTATTTAGAAAAGCCTAGTTACGTTTTTAGTTAAGCTGAAAGCCATTTTTTATGCTAGTTTGAATTAGTGTTAAATGACCAGGAGGACAGACATATAAATGTCTGTCCTCTTGGTGATTAATTAGAACTTTATACCTCAAGCCATTCCTGAGTTCCTGGTTTTTGATGTACAGATAGTTAGAACACGAAAATCTAGGTTCCGTTTTTTTAAATATTTTTAATGAATTGTAATAAATTTAGAAAAAGGCCTTTTTTGAAATGGTTTTAATACTGAGCTAGTTTGAATTGGCATTAAATGACCAAGAGGCCAGACATTTAGTGTTTTGATTTATTAGAACTTTATATCTCAAGCCATTCCTGAGTTCCTGGTTTTTTATTTAGTCGGACAACGAAAATTGGTCGGACAACAACGAAATGTCTTTTTGGTTCCGTTTTTTTTTTAATTTGAAGTCGTCACCAAAAAGTAATTAACTTTTAGTAAGCCTATTTTAGTTTTTATAGTAAGTACTTTTGAAATTTGGTATTAAATGACCAGGAGTACAGACATGGTTAATTAGAACTTTATACTTCAAGCCATTCCTGAGTTCCTCGTTTTTGATGTACAGATAGTTAGACAACGAAAATCTTTTAGGCCGTTTTTTTTTAATATTTTGAATGAATACGAATCGTAATAAAAATATGTAAATTTAGTATTTTTTAGTTAATTTAATTCCTTTTTTTTAAATGGTTTTATACTAGCTAGTTTTAATTGGCATTAAATGACCAGGAGGACAGACATTTAGTGTTTTGATTTATTAGAACTTTATACCTCAAGCCATTCCTGAGTTCCTTGTTTTTTTTTTAGTCGGACAACGAAAATTGGTCGGACAACGAATTAGGGTTCCGTTAGTAAGTACTTTTGAAATAGTTTGAATTAGTATTAAATGACCAGGAGGACAAACAATTAGTGTTTTCATTAATTACAATTTTATACCTCAAGCCATTCCTGAGTTCCTGGTTTTTTATTTAGCCGGACAATGAAAATTGGTCGGATAACGAAATGTTTTTTTAGGGTTCCGTTTTTTTAAGCTATTGCATAGCTTCTATAGCGGGCCTTTGAGCGCGGGGACCGAATCGAGAAATTCCGTAACGAAAAAAACCTCACGCTCATAATCAGTGCAAGAAAATAGGAGTGCATAAATCGTTAAGAGTGATTACGTCACTTCGTGCTCGGTGCGTGTGCATACGAATATCGCCGCCTCGTCGTCGTGTGCGTCTCCTACTTCCGTGACTGTGCTTCGACCGAACTACCTCTAATTTATGCGACCCTGGTACTGCGCTTATAATACAACTACGCACGGAATCGCGCCATTGTCGCGCTGGACCACAAACAAAATTGTCTGTGACTGGGACCCACATAATTTATTAACGTCAAATAATATACTTCCATTGTGACCTACTTGACTATAATCTCCACGTGCTTGTTGTTCTCCTAGTACAAGGTGGCAATATGAATAAGTCTTTGTCCGAATCAAACTTGAACGACTCGATTATGCTTGTTTTTTACTGAATCCAAATCATTTCGAGAACGGGGACCGATATCGAAAATAAAAAAAAATAGTATCCTGGCCATTAATGTAGCTTCGGTTTGAGACCAAGTTTTTGGAAATCGGTTGGTATAAGAGAAATTATTTCCGAAAGATGAGATTTTTTGGTCGATCGCTGGTGTTTGTGGATATTACTTACTATATTTCAGAGGGTATTTGTCGGATCACTTCAAAGTGTTACACAAAAGATTAGAGGGCGTCAGTAGCTACAGTTTGAGACCAAAATTTTGGATATCAATTAGAAATCGAACAAGAAATTTGACATCACATGTCAGATTTTATGGACAATCCGGAACTTGTTAACATTACGGTCATCGCCTTTCGGCCTGTATTCGTTCAAATGCTTCATTATCGAGTTCAAAACGTTTAAGGATATCAGAGGCTGCAGTTTAAATCGTGGCAATGCCACGATTTCGGGGCAATTTAATTTAATTTAGTTTTTAGTAATAAGTACTTTTGAAATAGTTTGAATTCTGAGTTTTAAGCCATTCCTGAGTTCCTGGTTTTTGATGTACAGTTAAGGGTTCCGTTTTTTTTTCATTTTGAAGTACAGACAGAATTCGTAATGCAATATTTAGAAAAGCCTATTTCAGTTTTTTAGTATTTCTTTTTTTTTGAAAGCCTTTATTTATTTGTTACATTGAGCTAGTTTGAATTGGCATTAAATGACCAGGAGGGCAGACGATTAGTGTTTTGATTAATTACAACTTTACACCTCAAGTTATTCCTGAGTTTCTTGTTTTTGATGCACAGATAGTTTGACAACGAAATCAACCTTTTAGGGCTGCGTTTTTTTTTTCATTTTGAAGTACAGAATCGTAACAAAATAAGTTATTTAGAAAAGCCTAGTTACGTTTTTAGTTAAGCTGAAAGCCATTTTTTATGCTAGTTTGAATTAGTGTTAAATGACCAGGAGGACAGACATATAAATGTCTGTCCTCTTGGTGATTAATTAGAACTTTATACCTCAAGCCATTCCTGAGTTCCTGGTTTTTGATGTACAGATAGTTAGAACACGAAAATCTAGGTTCCGTTTTTTTAAATATTTTTAATGAATTGTAATAAATTTAGAAAAAGGCCTTTTTTGAAATGGTTTTAATACTGAGCTAGTTTGAATTGGCATTAAATGACCAAGAGGCCAGACATTTAGTGTTTTGATTTATTAGAACTTTATATCTCAAGCCATTCCTGAGTTCCTGGTTTTTTATTTAGTCGGACAACGAAAATTGGTCGGACAACAACGAAATGTCTTTTTGGTTCCGTTTTTTTTTTAATTTGAAGTCGTCACCAAAAAGTAATTAACTTTTAGTAAGCCTATTTTAGTTTTTATAGTAAGTACTTTTGAAATTTGGTATTAAATGACCAGGAGTACAGACATGGTTAATTAGAACTTTATACTTCAAGCCATTCCTGAGTTCCTCGTTTTTGATGTACAGATAGTTAGACAACGAAAATCTTTTAGGCCGTTTTTTTTTAATATTTTGAATGAATACGAATCGTAATAAAAATATGTAAATTTAGTATTTTTTAGTTAATTTAATTCCTTTTTTTTAAATGGTTTTATACTAGCTAGTTTTAATTGGCATTAAATGACCAGGAGGACAGACATTTAGTGTTTTGATTTATTAGAACTTTATACCTCAAGCCATTCCTGAGTTCCTTGTTTTTTTTTTAGTCGGACAACGAAAATTGGTCGGACAACGAATTAGGGTTCCGTTAGTAAGTACTTTTGAAATAGTTTGAATTAGTATTAAATGACCAGGAGGACAAACAATTAGTGTTTTCATTAATTACAATTTTATACCTCAAGCCATTCCTGAGTTCCTGGTTTTTTATTTAGCCGGACAATGAAAATTGGTCGGATAACGAAATGTTTTTTTAGGGTTCCGTTTTTTTAAGCTATTGCATAGCTTCTATAGCGGGCCTTTGAGCGCGGGGACCGAATCGAGAAATTCCGTAACGAAAAAAACCTCACGCTCATAATCAGTGCAAGAAAATAGGAGTGCATAAATCGTTAAGAGTGATTACGTCACTTCGTGCTCGGTGCGTGTGCATACGAATATCGCCGCCTCGTCGTCGTGTGCGTCTCCTACTTCCGTGACTGTGCTTCGACCGAACTACCTCTAATTTATGCGACCCTGGTACTGCGCTTATAATACAACTACGCACGGAATCGCGCCATTGTCGCGCTGGACCACAAACAAAATTGTCTGTGACTGGGACCCACATAATTTATTAACGTCAAATAATATACTTCCATTGTGACCTACTTGACTATAATCTCCACGTGCTTGTTGTTCTCCTAGTACAAGGTGGCAATATGAATAAGTCTTTGTCCGAATCAAACTTGAACGACTCGATTATGCTTGTTTTTTACTGAATCCAAATCATTTCGAGAACGGGGACCGATATCGAAAATAAAAAAAAATAGTATCCTGGCCATTAATGTAGCTTCGGTTTGAGACCAAGTTTTTGGAAATCGGTTGGTATAAGAGAAATTATTTCCGAAAGATGAGATTTTTTGGTCGATCGCTGGTGTTTGTGGATATTACTTACTATATTTCAGAGGGTATTTGTCGGATCACTTCAAAGTGTTACACAAAAGATTAGAGGGCGTCAGTAGCTACAGTTTGAGACCAAAATTTTGGATATCAATTAGAAATCGAACAAGAAATTTGACATCACATGTCAGATTTTATGGACAATCCGGAACTTGTTAACATTACGGTCATCGCCTTTCGGCCTGTATTCGTTCAAATGCTTCATTATCGAGTTCAAAACGTTTAAGGATATCAGAGGCTGCAGTTTAAATCGTGGCAATGCCACGATTTCGGGGCAATTTAATTTAATTTAGTTTTTAGTAATAAGTACTTTTGAAATAGTTTGAATTCTGAGTTTTAAGCCATTCCTGAGTTCCTGGTTTTTGATGTACAGTTAAGGGTTCCGTTTTTTTTTCATTTTGAAGTACAGACAGAATTCGTAATGCAATATTTAGAAAAGCCTATTTCAGTTTTTTAGTATTTCTTTTTTTTTGAAAGCCTTTATTTATTTGTTACATTGAGCTAGTTTGAATTGGCATTAAATGACCAGGAGGGCAGACGATTAGTGTTTTGATTAATTACAACTTTACACCTCAATAATATTCCTGAGTTTCTTGTTTTTGATGCACAGATAGTTTGACAACGAAATCAACCTTTTAGGGCTGCGTTTTTTTTTTCATTTTGAAGTACAGAATCGTAACAAAATAAGTTATTTAGAAAAGCCTAGTTACGTTTTTAGTTAAGCTGAAAGCCATTTTTTATGCTAGTTTGAATTAGTGTTAAATGACCAGGAGGACAGACATATAAATGTCTGTCCTCTTGGTGATTAATTAGAACTTTATACCTCAAGCCATTCCTGAGTTCCTGGTTTTTGATGTACAGATAGTTAGAACACGAAAATCTAGGTTCCGTTTTTTTAAATATTTTTAATGAATTGTAATAAATTTAGAAAAAGGCCTTTTTTGAAATGGTTTTAATACTGAGCTAGTTTGAATTGGCATTAAATGACCAAGAGGCCAGACATTTAGTGTTTTGATTTATTAGAACTTTATATCTCAAGCCATTCCTGAGTTCCTGGTTTTTTATTTAGTCGGACAACGAAAATTGGTCGGACAACAACGAAATGTCTTTTTGGTTCCGTTTTTTTTTTAATTTGAAGTCGTCACCAAAAAGTAATTAACTTTTAGTAAGCCTATTTTAGTTTTTATAGTAAGTACTTTTGAAATTTGGTATTAAATGACCAGGAGTACAGACATGGTTAATTAGAACTTTATACTTCAAGCCATTCCTGAGTTCCTCGTTTTTGATGTACAGATAGTTAGACAACGAAAATCTTTTAGGCCGTTTTTTTTTAATATTTTGAATGAATACGAATCGTAATAAAAATATGTAAATTTAGTATTTTTTAGTTAATTTAATTCCTTTTTTTTAAATGGTTTTATACTAGCTAGTTTTAATTGGCATTAAATGACCAGGAGGACAGACATTTAGTGTTTTGATTTATTAGAACTTTATACCTCAAGCCATTCCTGAGTTCCTTGTTTTTTTTTTAGTCGGACAACGAAAATTGGTCGGACAACGAATTAGGGTTCCGTTAGTAAGTACTTTTGAAATAGTTTGAATTAGTATTAAATGACCAGGAGGACAAACAATTAGTGTTTTCATTAATTACAACTTTATACCTCAAGCCATTCCTGAGTTCCTGGTTTTTTATTTAGCCGGACAACGAAAATTGGTCGGACAACGAAATGTTTTTTTAGGGTTCCGTTTTTTAAGCTATTGCATAGCTTCTATCGCAGCGGGCCTTTAAGCGCGGGGACTGAATCGAGAAATTCCGTAACGAAAAAAACCTCACGCTCATAATTAGTGCAAGAAAATAGGAGTACATAAATCGTTAAGAGTGATTATGTCACTTCATGCACGTCGACCGAACTACCTCTAATTCATGCGATCCTGGTACTTACTGCGCTTATAATACCACTACGCACGGAATCGCGCCATTGTCGCGCTGGACCACTGACAAAATTGTCTGTGACTGGGACCCACATAATTTATTAACGTCAAATAATATACTTTTTGTGTATAAAGTGTTTTGAATATGAATGAACAAAGTGCATTTATTATTAATGAAGAAAGTCACGAAAAAATAGTGAAAGAAAATGAGTGAGTAATTTATAGACATACATTTTATTATTATCACAAATGCAGTATTAATTTTGAATTGAAAATATAATACTGCTATAAAGATAACCTAAATTTTTGATATTAAAATGAGCGATATTAAAAGTAGCCCTCTTTTATACACACAAACACACACACGCGTATAGTTTAAATTCTCAATTTAGATTCTCAATATGTATATATATATAAAAAATAAATTCATTCTTCATTATGTATATAACAGAAACCATCAAACAAAGCACGTGTACTATTCAGTACCTACCTTTGTTTTTGGTGTATAGATAATGCACATGAATGCCGCGCAGAGAAAGTATATATTATATTATATCTATATAAATGTACATCGCGCGAAATTCGATAATCACTTCTTAATATCGTTAATTTTTTTTTAAATGAATAATTTTGTTTTGGTGTGTCATTACACTATTTATACCTAATTATTTATACCTATTATTTATTACCTAGATATTTTTGTTTTATAGAGAAGAAAAGCGTAATGAGCTAAAAAGAAAAAAAAGACGTGTGGCACTCGAGGACTGCCGCGGTAAATTTATTTTCAAGTACAGAATCGTAATAAGCCTAGTTAAGTTTTTAGTTAAGCTTGAAAGCCATTTTTGATGCTAGTTTGAATTGGTATTAAATGACCAGGAGGACAGACATATAAATGTCTGTCCTCTTGGTGATTAATTAGAACTTTATAACTCAAGCCATTCCTGAGTTCCTGGTTTTTGATGTACAGATAGTTAGACAACGAAAATCTTTCAGGGTTCCGTTTTTTTAAATATTTTGAATGAAGTACAAGAATCGTAATAAAAATAAGTAATTTAGAAAAAGCCTATTTTTTTAGTTAGATAATGCCCTATTTTTGAAATAGTTTTATAAATGACCAGGAGGACAGGCATTTAGTGTTTTGATTTATTAGAACTTTATACCTCAAGCCATTCCTGAGTTCCTGGTTTTTGATGTAGTCGGACAACGAAAATTGGTCGGACAACGAAATGTCTTTTAGGGTTCCGCTTTTTTTTTAAAATTTGAAGTCGTAACAAAATATAATTTTTAGTAAGCCTATTTTTTTAGTTTATAATTTAGTTAAGTAAAAGTACTTTTGAAATAGTTTGAATTAGTATTAAATGACCAGGAGGACAGACACTTAGTGTTTTGATTAATTACAACTTTATACCTCAAGCCATTCCTGAGTTCCTGGTTTTTGATGTACAGATAGGCAACGAAAATCTTTTAGGGTTCCGTTTTTTTTTTATTTTGAACAAGTAATTATTTTTTAGTAAGCCCTATTTTAGTTTTTAAGTATATCTTTTAAAATAATTAGAATTGGTAGGAGGACAGAAACTTAGTGTTTTGATTAATTAGAACTTCATACCTCAAGCCATTTGACGACCGCTTAGCCTAGTGGGTAGCGACCCTGCCTACGAAGCTAGAGGTCCCGGGTTCGAATCCCAGGTCGGGTCAGTATTAATATGATGAATATTGATACTGGTACCGGGTCTTGGTTGTTATATATATATATAAAAAAAAAAAATATATTATATATGTATATAATATAAAGAATATTTAAGTATGTATATCAGTTGTCTAGTAACCCATAACACAAGCATAATACTTGCTTACTTTGGGACTAGATGGCGCTGTGTGGGAAGTTCCATGTATTATTATTATTATTATTATTTCTGAGTTCCTGGTTTTTGATGTACAGATAGTCCGACAACGAAATCAACCTTTTAGGGTTTCGTTTTTTTTTATTTTTTTTTTTTCATTTTGAAGTACAAAATCGTAACAAAATAAGTTAAAAAAGCCTTATTAAGTTTTTAGTTAGACTTTTTTTGAAAGCCTTGTTTTTATTACATTGAGCTAGTTTGAACTGGTATTAAATGACCAGGAGCACAGACACTTAATGTTTGATTAATTAGAACTTTATGCCTCAAGCCATTCCTGAGGTCCTGGTTTTGATTCACAGATTGTCTGACAACGAAATCAACCTTTTAGGGCTTCGTTTTTATTATTTTTTTTTTTTTCATTTTGAAGTACAGAATCATAACAAAATAAGTTATTTAAGAAAAGCCTAGTTAAGTTTTTAGTTAGACTTTTTTTGAAAGCCTTGTTTTTTATTACATTGAGCTAGTTTGAATTGGTATTAATTGACCAGGAGGACAGACATTTATCGTTTTGATTAATTAGAACTTTATACCTCAAGCCAGTCCTGAGTTCTTGGTTTTTGATGTACAGGTAGTTAGACAACGAAAATCTAGGGTTCCGTTTTTTTTTAAATATTTTGATTGAAGTACTGAATCTTAATAGAAATACTAATTTAGAAAAAGCCTATTATTTTTTTAGTTCATTTGCCCTTTTTTGAAATGGTTTTAAATACTGAGCTACTTTGAATTGGCATTAAATGACCAGGAGGACAGACATTTAATGTTTTCATTTATTAGAACTTTATATCTCAAGCCATTCCCGAGTTCCTGGTTTTTTATTTAGTCGGACAACGAAAATTGGTCGGACAACGAAATGTCTTTTAGTGTTTTTTTTTTTTAATTTTAAGTAATAAGAGTAATTTTTAAAGCCTATTTTAGTTTTTATAGTAATAAGTACTTTTGAAATAGTTTGAATTGGTATTAAATGACCAGGAGGACAGACATATAAATATCTGTTTAGGTTAATTAGAACTTTATACTTCAAGCCATTCTTGAGTTCCTGGTTTTTGATGTACAGATAGTTAGACAACGAAAATCTTATAGGCCGTTTCTTTAAATATTTTGAATGAAGTATGATGAATCGTAATAAAAATAAAATTTAGTATTTTTTTAGTTAGTCTAAGTTAATTTAATTCCTTTTTTTAAATGGATTTATACTAGCTAGTTTGAATTGGCATTAAATGACCAGGAGGACAGACATTTAGTGTTTTGATTTATTAGAACTTTATACCTCAAGCCATTCCTGAGTTCCTGGTATTTTATTTAGTGGGACAACGAAAATTGGTCGGACAACGAAATGTCTTTTTAGGGTTCCGTTTTTTTTAATTTGAAAGTCTTAACAAAATAAGTAATTTTTAGTAAGCCTATTTAGTAAGTACTATTGAAATAGTTTGAATTAGTATTAAATGACCAGGAGGACAGACAATTAGTGTTTTGATTAATTACAACTTACCTCAAGCTATTCCTGAGTTTCTGGTTTTTGATGCACAGATAGTTCGACAACGAAATCAACCTTTTAGGGCTTTGTTTTTATTTTTATTTTTTTTCATTTTGAAGTAGATCATAACAAAATAAGTTATTTAGGAAAAGATTAGTTAAGTTTTAGTTAGACTTTTTTTGAAAGCCTTGTTTTTATTACATTGAGCTAGTTTGAACTGGTATTACATGACAAGGAGCACAGACACTTAGTGTTTTGATTAATTAGAACTTTATGCCTCAAGCCATTCCTGAGGTCCTGGTTGTTGATGTACAGATAGACAACGAAAATCTTTCAAGGGTTCCGTTTTTTTTTTTTTTTAATTTTGAAGTACAGAATCGTAAAGCAAAATAGGTTATTTAGAAAAGCCTAGTTAAGTTTTTATAAGCTTAAAGCCATTTTTTATGCTAGTTTGAATTGGTATTAAATGACCAGGAAGACAGACATATGTCTGTTGAGGTTAATTAGAACTTTATACCTCAAGCCATTCCTGAGTTCCTGGTTTTTGATGTACAGGTAGTTAGACAACGAAAATCTTTTGGGGTTCCGGTTTTTTTATATTTTTAATGAATAATAAAAGTAAAATTTAAGAAAAGCCTATTTTTTTGTCATATCATACATATTAATTGTCATTGAAAATGTTGTCATTGAAAATGACTATCATATCCATTTCACGGGAGACGCATTTTTAGCCGTAACTCCGAGGGTATGGGGTCTAGCTAAGATTTTAAGGTCTTAAAAGATCAATAATTTAGTTGCGCATCGGATGACACTAAACAATGATGACAATCGGTTCTGTAGTTTTTGAAAAAAATTGGAAAATGTAAAAAAATCGGGATTTTTTCGAATTTTTTTTTACTAAATCCAAAATATTTCGAGAACGGCGACCGGTATCGAAAATAAAAAAAAAAAAAGACGTGTGGCACTCGAGGACTGCCGCGGTAAGGCTATTGCATACATTTTATATCAACTTATGCAATTATAATTGTTTATTTATTTTGTTTATGCAGTATTAAATCTGAGTTACTCCTAGTCGCGCCTAAAGAAGTTTTACTTCAAAAACAAAGAAAAAAAAATACTGCATAAATAAAATAAATAAATAATTATAATTGCATAAGTTGATACAAAATGCTATGCAATAGCTATACCGCGGAAGTCCTCGAGTGCCACACGTCTTTTGTAATGTGGACCAAATAATAATAAAATTTAATCTATACGAAACAGACTTTATTTTAGTAATGTAAGGCCCAGAAAGAAAGAAGTTCAAACATGGACCCATAGATATCGATTTTGAAACCAAGCAGTTCAAAAACAAAAACAGATTCCAAGGCAGTAATTTTTTTTGTTCTGAGCACAGATTCGTGATCAAAGACCATACAGACTCTTAGACATTGATTTTGAAAACAATCGGTCCAGAATCAATAATAGTAGAATTTGACGAAGTGAGAAATGAAAAGGTCACTTCATTCAATGGGACCTCGATTTCGCCATCGCCACGTATCACAAACAAAATGCACTCGTACTGCAAAACTCCTCATACGATATCTGTGGCACAGTATAGTATTGTCTAATAATTTTTTTTTATGGAACTTTAAAAGACATCTTAACCCACACCCATAACACAAGCTTATCTTAGTTTGGGACTAGATAGCGCTGTGTGGGATGTCCCAGGTATTAATGTTATCACTAAATATTATAAAATAAAGTCCCCCGCCGCGTCTGTCTGTCTGTCTGTCTGTCTGAACGCGACAAACTCAAAAAGTAACGAACGGATTGGCATATTATTGACATTAATGGACAGAGTGATTCAAGAGAAAATTTGTTGAAATATGACGATTATTGTTGAAGAAGTCGGAAAAAAATCAAGTCGGTTGGGAACTTTCATCGAAAACGCTGCCTAATCCTTTTGAGATATAACAAAATAATGTATGGAGGAATTGTGTATCTTATATAGGACTAAAGAAAAGTCCACGATGGCATATATCTAGCTTTTATAGATAGCTTACTATACTATTTTTATGATGTAATATGATGAGGTGATTGGAAAGCAATTTATACGGATATGGTATTAATCCTTATCAAATTAAATACGATATTTACCTTCAGCATTTCATGAACATTATGATTGCCGTTTGTGCTCTACAATTAAATCAATATCTTAGAAGCCATACCGGACGACGCGACACGCGTGGTTAGGCTGAAGTTATCAATGTTGTATACAAAGAAATATTTTAGTTTGTTTTTAGGTATTCTTTACTTTTTCATATATTTATAGAATTCGAAATAAAATACATTAAAAATAATCCAAGTTGGACGAACTTGCGTTACATTTAAATCTAATGAAATCCAGTCCACATGTTCGACACAACAAGCTGATACGACACTACGACCGTAAAAATATTATGGCTCTGCTACCCGTGCGAAACCGGGGCGGATCGCTAGTTATAATATAAAATAAAGCAACATTAAAAACCTGACATAAAAGAAAACTAATTCTTAAATAAATAAAAATAATAATGATCAAGACTAATTAGTTCTGGTATAGAATCAAGTATGTGTTGCCTCTGGTGCAGATGTGCGTGTAGTAGTAAGCAAGCTGTCAAGTAAAACCTATTTTCGAGCTGTCACTTTTTGTGTTTGCGTCCTTAAAGCATTATTATTATTAGTTCCATGCCTTAAAGGAACAAAATCATTTTTTTTTTAATTTTAAACTTATTAAATTTCCGAAAGAAAACATAAAAAGGATTTAATAGAAAAAGTTGTCATACTAATTCACGTTAATCTGCTAACTTCGATTTAGCGTCCAATAATTTCCTTTGATGTGTGGCGGCGGCCGAGCGATAGTATTGCACAAAGAGTATAATTATTACCTATACGTGTTCAATCTATTGTCACACAGGCTGGTCTGGGAGTAGCAAGATATTCGACGGTACACTAATATTTCCGATGTCTACCTATAAATATGTTTTATACCTAGATCGACACCAGACATTGCGCATTCTGTACCTTTAGCTAGAAACTAATATAAGCATAATAAATAGGTGGACCGGCCAATTGAAAGATGGCTTGCAGGTGTCTACTTAGATGTGAATTTCAGTTCCTACGCAAGTGGTGATGTGCCAGCCAAATTGCCCTTTATTGCATTGTGCGTCGTTACTTATTTAAATGTTCAAAGTATCAGCCTTTAGTTTGGTATAAGGGAGTTTCAAAAAATTTAAAATGAAAATGATAATAATTAAAAACAAGCTTTTATTAAACAAACTGAGCTAAGCAATAAAAAAAACTAAGCAAAAATCAGATGATACGATACCTAGGTTCAAAAAGTGTCCGTCATGGATCTGATTGGTGTCCGCGTACTTACCGACCTTTGTACCAGGTATTACCAGCGACACTAGCAGCGTAATCAACCGCTTGATGGGCTACTGTGTGCTGAACTGCTGAGTCGAGACTAGTCGAGAGCGGCTACGCGCTGTGTTTGCTTCGATGAACGACCTTTCTCCGATAAACGTTTGTGATCTTGTCAATTTAATATTTGTTTCATTTACTGTTTAGGATATTTACTTAGGTATGAGAGGATATGCCGTTAACACATTCAAATATTGCAAGTTATAAAAGCTGCCGTAAAATACGCCGCACCGCTTTGCTGCCGCCGCAATGTCGACGAGTTTCAAAAGCTGTTTTCAGCTTTCGGCGCATAAGTCTCGTTCACTAAGAATCAGGATTGCGTGGTTATTTCAAAATCTAGTAATATTAAAAATTAATTTTCTTGAAAACGGGTACAAATAAAAATGTAGTTTCTTCAGCGACATTGTCATTGAATAACAGGAAATTTTAAATACAACGGGACTCTGGACGGTTGATATCCAAACTGTATGTATATATACTGAGGTTATAGGTAAATCACAATTTCTTGAGCCTTCTGGGTGGTTTATTTCTTCGGTCTACTTCGCTCCTCGCATTGACACAAGCAAAACCTAAATCATTCCATAAATTGCATATTTTAATGTCCATTTAAAATCAAACGACCGTTTACTTGGCGTCTAGTTTACTCTTTTAACGGCTTTTGTCTATTCATGGTCTATTCACTTCGTATCTCTGGATCCAAAGAAAAACTACAAGAATTTGCTAAGCTTTAATCGTAATACCTGGTGTAGCTTAGAAGATACAACTTTGGCACAAACTTTTCACCGCCGTTATCGGAAACTGAATTCATTGAAATAAATTGCATTTAATATAAAGTGAGAATTACCCACTCTATTTCTCAAGCATGCTGAAACATAAACTAAAATAATCCGGGAGATAAATGTTTGAGATTGTGGGCACATTACAGAGAAATGAAGCAGTATATCTGGAAAAAAAATCTTTATTTTATAATTTCTGATGCGGAACCGTGTTTATACGAGTCGCACTTGCATTTGACGGGTTTTTTATCATGAGAAGATTATTAGGTCGAATTGGTACATTAATAAGATGTCGATATAAAACATCGTCCAAGGATACCAAATCACTTGTCCACGATTTGGGTGTCGCGTTGTGTCTGTTGACAGGGGATCTTATGTGCAAGGAATAGTTTGTTTAGAGGATCAGTGTCCTAATACAGCGCGGCAACGCGGCAAGCATCCTTGGTACCCTGAACCCATCGTCTCTTTAAAATTTTGTCGTAATTATCATAATTTACATAGTATTTTTTAATTTGTAAATACTTTTAGTTTTTAATTAGTTTTTATTTTATAGATCTTAATTATCCATACAATGTTTAATGTATAATTTAATTAGAGAATCAAAATTCAGCTTGAAATTAGAAACATCGATAAAAACGAACATATGGTGTCAATTTCTATAACAAATGTAAATATATAATTAAATAATTTATTACTTCTTTTAAGCTGTTTTATCACAGTTTAGTTTCATATTTTCAGTGTAGGCTATTGTTTAAAAATACGTGATAATAAAATTACATATTTCTTAGTGTTAAAATCAAAATAAAAGCATTTGGCCCTTACCGATGGAACGAAATTGTTTCATTTTCTATTGATTTTGAGGACGTGTGACAGGGAGTTTTATTGCAACACAGGCCATTTTTGTGTCGAATTTATTTTGCACAAATTTATTTAATAATTCACTCCTATATTATCAAAAATTTTAATAATTTGATACCAACGTCCGTCTGACTAGTCAAACTAATGTCACTGAGAAGTGGGTACAAGCAAGTTAAAGCAAACATTCATGTATACCATAAAGGTATATATACTAGCGTAAGAGAGGAACACAGTGTGCGAATGACATCCAGCTCTTTGCGGAAATCCTACATGCGAGAAAGAAATGCAAGAAAATCTGACGTAAAACCTCTTTGAACACATTTAGTCTTCTTTACTCACTTGTCAAAATAAGGTCCAGCTTTGTTTTCTATTTTGTGTTATAATCGTTTTGAATTCTACAAAAATTAATTCTTGTGATAAAAATGGTGTAGTGTTCAGTTTTAAATTGCACTGTAACATATGTTAATAATCCAAATAAAGAGACATTTCACCGGTAAGTACTGCCAATAACATATTGTTATCTTAATGCTTATTTTTATAAAAAGCGATCCTAAATTTACTTGGTTATACATGAGTAGTATACGGTAAATACTTTATTTTGTAAATAATTTGTTATTTTAAACAATTATGTGTACGATACAAAAATATTGTGTAAAATTACAATCAAACAATTAAGCATAGGGATTGCACAAAATCTATCGATATGTCGATATTTTCAAATATAAATATTTTGTAAATTTGATATTACCTAATTGCACCTGTTCCACTGGAATGATGTCGTTAACTGTTTTTAAACATATTGTGAGGTTTATTTAGCCTGGCAGCACATTGTAAAAGAAAGTATGACATCTATACATATATACTACATATAGGGTTTTTCAAATGAAAATATAAGATATATACACAATTAATTTTAATCGTTATTTATTTATGATTTAAAGTCTGACGTTCTATCTGTTCTCTGATTATGAACGTCGTAAATAATTTAACTTTGAATGACAAAACTACTGTATACAATAGTTTCTCATTTTCCTCCAAGAAACTGCGGTGTTAAAAAATGCTTCCTGATAATGATGACTCTTTCATAATATCCAGGTTTCCTGTAAACACGGTTAGCATAGAACAATGGAAAAAATGTTAAATAGAACAGGTGGGACTCCTCGAAAACATTCTTTGGTTTGCAGTAGACATTTTACGGATAACTGTTTTGTCTAACTAAATCACCGACGACTTTTGAAGAAAGGATCTATACCTACTGAATTTGTGCCGTTAGGGGTTTCTTTTTTTTCATATGTGCTTACTAAGTATATTAAGTAATATACTAATAATACTTAATATCTAAAGTCAGAGCATTTATGCCAACTGTAATTTCTGTACAGGTCAATCTGAAGACCAAGCGATCAGTGTCAGCGTACGTTTACCGGGATATATCACCAGGACCTTCAACTTTAGAGCCTAAACCTTTATTTCAGCACTAATATAAAATTGATTTGAAGAAAAAGTCCATCACAGTGAAAATATCAATTTTAGGCAAATTATCACTTTGTCTTTTACAGAAACTTGTTCCTTTATATTTAAATAAAACTTAATTACCTATTACATAAAGAAACAAAAGATATTATAGACTAGTCCAAGGCATCCAAGGCATAATTTGTGGTGCAGTGAGACGACGCGACACTCAATCGAGTAGACAATGTGACGTCATGGGCAGTAAGAAGCCACCAGTCAAACCGCACGAAAATACATAATAATAATAATAACGTGCACATTACAACGTCGTGGCCCCAAACTAAACATTAGCTTGTGTTTTGGGTACCAAGCGAAGACACCACATACATATAACAACCAAGACCCGGTACCAGTATCCATATTCATCATATAAATACTGACCCGACCTAGGATTCGAACCCGGGACCTCCAGCTTCGTAGGCAGGGTCGCTACCCACTAGGCTAAGCGGTCGTCAAATTAATAAATATCAATAATTTATTTCTCAGTCATTTATTGACGAATTTAAAAAAAAAAAAACTTTCACTGTTTTATTAGTTTTGGTTTATCTTTCAATTCTATCGAGTTAAATTGTATATTTTGAACATCATGAACTTCTCCATTGTAAATGTTTTTGTTTTGTACATTCTCATTTTTTTGTTTACAAAGAGTTAAAATTTTGTTGTTATGCGTTGCAACGTGACGTATTGTCATTAAAAATAAAAATCGTTTATTTATATTGTTTTATTTATTACGTGGCTTGTATTCAACTAAATATTAAAATTTCCATAATGATGTTAACGCTTTCTTTACTTCTGCAAATTTTTTATTATCAACTGTTAACAAAAAAAAAAATTTATTGGAGTAAAGGAAATGGCATTTGAATTGACTGATTGATGATTTGTCATTTTAAAAAACTGAAAGTTAGGAAAAGTAACTCAAAACAAAAATTATGTAGTATAGCAGATTCAAAATAATAAATAGGATTGCCGATTGCGACTTATGATAACGCGGTAATTTCAACGACACATTATCATGAAAGTACTACGTGCTATCGATAATATAAAAAATACCCATGCACATCACTAAAACTGGCTCAACCACATGTGAATTTTGCACACATACTCATTTCCGTTTCGGTCATGGGATGTTTAGATGTCAGTTGGTCTCCTACGCTAGTATATATATGTCTATGATGTATACTTACATCTTTTTCACTCACACTGAAATTTACCTAATGGAAGACATGTGGAAAATGAAATAAATACCTATAAGTAAATTCAAGAGTGCCTTCTATAACTTTAGTAATCGTTCTGAGCACCATTCGGTTACCTTTATCTATGACTTTGACGTTTGATTTGGTTCACTTCGATTTATCAACCACAATTTCCAATTCAATCATCAAGTTCATGTGGTATTCAACATCAATCTAAAGCGTAAAGAGAGTTGGTTGAGTTGGTTTATGTATTGTGTAGTGAATTTCAAATATTTTCTCACTTGTTGGAACATATCATTTAAATTGTTCAACTTTATCACTTTTGCTTTTCCTGAATTCGTAGGAAAATACTGTAATGTGTTGGTGAAAATAGTTCGCATGCATGTGTTTTAGAAGACCTTGAAATATCACTGCGTCTAAGTTGTGTAAGTACCTATTTGTTTTTTTACTGTTTTATTTATTGAAAAACGCCTAAGTGGCTGTGATATTCTTTTTCATGAGTTCTGACGGAAAAAAATAGTTATACTTCATTTTGCTGATGAATAATTGTTTTGTAAGTGGCTAATGTTTTAGGGTCTATGTATATTTTTTTCCCTTATCCTTGTTTTTTGTCCCGAAAGTTTCTTGCTTGCACCAATCTAATTTTATAATTTAAAATTGTTTTGGTATGTAATAAAACGTTTAATTTCGGTACGACTTTCCAAAACTACTACCCTAGAAGTATTAATAATAATTTAGGGGATGGTGGTATGAAGACACGAAAGCAACTTTAAAATTTTTTAGAAATGTGGAAATGCGAAAAAAAAACAAAATGAAAAATACATACTCATTACCACCGACAAGAATTCGCTCTTTGCATTGACCTATTCAAAGGGTCGACTATTAAAAGAGGGAATAGACTTCAACAGTAAAATAAATTAAAAACAGTACGTAAATACATAAAGAATTTTCCAACCTAACTTTAATAACAAGTGAAAATTTGATTTGCGTAACGCTCGGCGACCGCTGTCGTGGCATGCACGCTTTGCTTGCTCGTCTTGCACATTTTTTATGTTCCTAGTGGGTTGTGAACCATCAATTGTTGGAACAGTAGTCAGAGTGCCCATATATTCGGTTTCTATTGTATTTTTTTAAACTAACCTACCTACTTATTGATTGAGAAATGGTGGAAAAACAACCTTACTTGACCAAATTTCTTTTAAACATTCCTTTACGTATCAAACCTAAACAGTTGAAAATTATTAGAAGAGTGGCTGGCCATTTAATGTTAGTTTCAAGTGTTTTGAGATTGAGGGCTATCAAAAATGTCTTAGTAGCATGCAGGGGCGTGCGGTGAAAAGAAGCCAGCCGCAATCATTTAGGCAATATACCTCCTTTTATTTATGTTATGGTCGTGTATTCTAATGTTTAGTGCTCGTTAGTATATAAACATTAGAATACACCATCATAATATAAATGAAAGGATGTATGTACATCGTCTACATTAACACAATTGTGACTGGCTTCCCTTCAGTGAAAGGATAATTTATTATAATTATGATAAAGTGGGCGATACACATCCTTGCATTTATATTATGATGGTGTATTCTAATGTTTGTATACTAATGAGTGCTAAACATTAGAATACATCATCATAATATAAATGAAAGGATGTATATCGCCTACATTATTGCGGCCGGCTTCTCTTCACCGCACGCCCCTAGTAGCATGTATGTATTACTCATTTTTAATTTAGTTTTTTTCATATTTCCGTATTTCTAAAAATTCTAACAGTTGGTTTAATCTGTTCACCTTGCCCCCCTCTTTCTTATTATTAACACCCCTAGGGTAATAGTTTTGGAAAGCCAACCCTTAATTTCTTCTAACTAACTTTTACAGTATATGGCCTTAAGTTATGCACATGAGCTCTAAATAGTGGCTAAGTAAAAACAAGTTAATATTAAACAATTAGGTATTCTTTTTATTTTTAATTCAATTATAAGAACCTCAATCAAAACCAAGGTATGGATTTCCAAAACTACCATGTACCTTTTAGTAATAATATAATTATGAGGTGGTACGAAAGTGAGATGGTAACAGGTTACATATTTTTTTATTATGGCTCTGGCTTGGTAGGCGGCCACCCCGCCACACTTCAGAAACATGTGAGCAGTCGTTTTTCAACCTCTATGCAGACCCTGCATAGAAGACACTCTGTAATACCTATGTTATCTAGGTGCTTGTTAAGAGGACTGTGACTAGTAAGAGCTCCGACTACCAAACATAGTTGGCCTCTTCTCAGTTGAAGTAATTTATGTGCCAGATTAGTATTGAGTTCTAGCAGGGCTATCCTGGCCTGCCTACACTCTGAATGGTTTACCCAAACCAGTTCTTGTTGTATTTTTGTGAGGTGATGCAGCCTTGCCCGAACGTAGCTAAATCATATTGGCAGAATGGGTTCAGATCCTACCATCATGACCCTTGAGCCTCTTCTTGCCAGTTAGTGTGCTGTGTCATTACCACAAGAGCCACTGTGTTCCTTTATCCACTGAAGTGCAATGATTACATATCTTCATCAGTGCCCAGCGATCGTTGTATATTAACCTCAATGTGATGATATTACTTTCTAGGGCTTGAAGTACCACTCTGCTGTCTGAGAGTATAGAAATACTGAAAAATACAAGAAATATGCATGCATTTGCTTGTCACTTATCTTATAATTGACAACAAAATCACTTTTCATACACTTAAGTAGGTATTGTAGTGTTAAAATGAAATTTAAAAAATTTGTGTGCTGGGATAATGATCAGCTCTACAGGAAAATGACTTGCTCTTACAACTTAATGAAAATATACTAGATAATGATCACTCCCATATTTGTAAATTGGTAAAATCAATTTAATCAACTATTATTACTGCTAATAAAATTGTCTTCATCAAAAATAGTTATATACATCTATATTAATAAAATTGAAGTGTCTGTCTGTTCTGGCTAATCTCCGAAACGGCTAAACCGATTTTAATGACACTTTGCAGACGTGCAGAGGGCATTATCGAGGGTGACATAGGCTGCTTTTTGTCTGTCTGTTTGAGCTGATCTCCGAAACGGCTGAACCGATTGCATTGAAACTTGGCAGATGTGCAGAGGGCATTATCGAGGAGGACATAGGCTGCTTTTTGTCTGTCTGTCCCGGCTAATCTCCGAAACGGCTAAACCGATTTCAATGAAACTTTGTAGACGTACAGAAGGCATTACCGGGGGTAACATAGGCTACTTTTGTCTGTCTGTCCGTCTGTCTGTCTGTTCCGGTTAATCGCCGAAACGACTAAACCGATTTCAATGAAACTTTGCAGACTTATCTATGTGACCAAATTTTCAAAAGCTTATACTTTCGAAACTATCAACCGCAGACCTTTCGTGTTGGTACTCAAACTTGATGTTTTGGCGACATCTATGCAACCACGTGACCAAATTTTAAAATGCCCTCATTATTAGGGATGAAATAAGCTACTTTTTGTCTGTTTGTCTGTCTATCTGTGTTCCGTCGTCAATGAACAAAGGAAAAGTATTTTTAGTTACATTTTTTAATGTCGTGTCATAAGGAAAAATCGTCTGTCTGATTATTGTCAAAGTTCTTTTTCGTCATGTTTAAAAACAGCCAGTCAGTCTATGGTCAGTCACCGTCGCCGCGACATTCCCACCTCCAGTATTGGAAAACCAATACTTAGGGGTTGGAGCGAACGTCTAATTTACCGAGTTTCGTCACTGGCCTCGTGTAAAGTCTTTTGTGTCCGGTCGAGTCTATAATTACAATGTCGGCAACGCGTATATGACCATCTTTACCAGGGTAGGTCTTTGTCACGGTTCCACGCAACCACATGCTACGTGGCAACTGGTTGTCAACAATTACCACTACGTCACCTACAGCTAATGGGACAGTTGTAGCAAACCATTTTTCTCGTCGTGTCAGAGTTGGCAAGTACTCCCTGACCCACCTCCGCCAGAATAAGTCAGCGAGCGCTTGTGCTTGTCGCCAGTTTCTTTTCAGTAGATCACCGTCGGTAAACGTGTCAAGAGGATGATCAACCCATTCAGTTTTTGATAATAAAAAGTCATTAGGTGTTAATGGAGGATCGTCATCATGGTCAATGGGAACGTATGTAAGTGGGCGGCGGTTCACTATGAACTCAGCCTCTGCAAGGACTGTCTGTAATGTCTGATCATCTGGGGTCCGGTCTTTAAGAGTCGATTTCAAAGCGATTTTGACAGATCGTATTAGTCGCTCCCAACAACCGCCCATATGGGGAGCATTTGGAGCAATGAAACTCCATTTTATACTTCTGGTGCTGCTGAACTGGAGTATTTCATCTCTGTTTATATTCTTCACTAAATTTTTAAGCTCATTATCCGCTCCCTTGAAAGTGGTGGAATTATCCGACCACATCTCGGTAGGACAACCACGTCGAGCTATAAAGCGCCGTATGGCCATGATAGCGCTACTTGTAGTCAGATCACTCGCGACTTCAATGTGGATAGCCCTCACGGTGAGACAAGTGAAAAGAGCGCCGTAACGTTTCTCATGACGTCGTCCAACTTTGACGGTGATCGGGCCAAAATAATCTAAACCTGTATACTTAAAAACGCGTCCATTCGGCATAAGTCTCACATTTGGTAGTTGACCCATTAAAGGTGGAGAAGGCTGTGCTCGCTTGTTCTTGCAATACTGGCAATTATGAAATACTTTTTTCACGGCGTTTCGTCCATTTATTATCCAGAACCTTTGCCGCAAATTATTAAGAACCTGCTCTCTTCCAACATGCGCACAATCAATATGAAATTGTTGAATCAACAGCTGGGTAATGTGGTTTTTGGGATGTAGGATGATCGGGTGTTTGACATCGCCTGTGACACAGGGCGCATTTTCAATCCTTCCCCCGACGCGAAGGAGCTGAGTAGAGTCAATAGATGGTGTTATTTTGCGTAAACAGCTATTCTTGTCGACAGGAAAGCCTTTGGAAATGGCAGAAATTTCGGCCGAAAAGAATCGTCGCTGACTTTGTTTGTACAATAAAATTTCGGCTGTCGATATTTCTTGCGCCTCCAATTCATTGTGTCGACGATCACCTGTGTTCCTTAAATTGTAGAAAAAACGAAGTACCCATGCCACACTTCGAACGAGACGCCAGTATTTTGAAAAACGATTGTCTTCTATAAGCTCTTCCGTTTCTTCTAGTGTGTAGATAGCCTTTACCTCAAGGTCGTTTGGATTAAGACAGAGCCGTTCCTCTTCTATAGGCCACAAGTCTTCAGGATCCTGTAAGAAAACTGGTCCCGCAAGCCATTTTGTATTTTCTGAAACTGCATCGCGAGTAGCGTCATCGGCTGGATTCTGCTGCGTTGGAACCCACCTCCAATCACTTGGATCTGTAATTTCAGTGATTTCACTAACTCGATGTGAAACAAAGGGCTTAAATCTTCCCGATTCCGAGCGTAACCAGCTCAAAACGGTTTTCGAGTCTGTCCAAAAGAGCGTGCGAGATATTGGACAGTCAATATGTTTCTTCAAAACTTGTCCTAATCGTGCCCCTAAAACTGCTGCTTGAAGTTCGAGTCGCGGAATACTTAAAGGCTTCAGAGGCGCAACTCTCGCTCTGGCCATAACAAAGGTAATGACCCAAGATCCGTCTGTAACTTTGCTTCGAAGATAACCGACACAAGCGAAAGCTTTCGAGCTAGCATCACAGAAAATATGAAGTTCGGCAGGGTCATCTCTTATGCAGTAGTCTGTTTTCAGCCATCGCGGTATAGTCAAATCACGAGTCTTCAGCAATTCTTTAAGGTACTGAAGCCATCGCTCGCAGTGCATTGAATCAATCTCGTCATCCCAGCCAATGCGAGACTTCCAGATGTCATGAAGTAAAATACGTGCAATAACAGTTACGTTCAAAAGAAAACCTAAAGGATCAAAAACTGACATTAAACGTCTTAAGACTTCTCGCTTCGTTGGTCTCTTAGAATTGTCATCGAATTTCAAAAGCTTGAAAGTGAAATAGTCAGACTCGGGATTCCAATACACTCCAAGTACACGTTCCATTGTTTCAGCGTTTCTATCGGTGAGTAACTTTACACCTCCAGATGCTAATTTTTCCGTCGGTATATGTCTAAGAACCTTTTTGGAGTTTGACATAAAGCTGGTCATGTTAAACCCTCCAGCAGCATGTATCATGACAACATCATCGACAAGACGGATCGCTGCTTCCTCGTCGTCTACGGAGTCTATAAAGTCGTCTACATAATGTCTGTCTACAATAGCCACGACAGCTCTTGGATGGGTTTCACGAAAACGCTCAGCATTCAGGTTCTTCACGTATTGAGATGACGAAGGAGAGCAAACAGCGCCAAAGGTCATCACATTCATGACGTATTCATCATCTTCCCACAAGAAACGTTGAGCTTGACGATCTTCTGGCCTGATCATTACTCTGTGAAACATTTCCTGAATGTCACCCATAACAGCAATCTTGCGGCTTCTAAAACTCCGTAGCACTCCAGGAAGGGATGTTAAAAAGTCAGGACCGGACAGAAGAAAATCATTTAAAGATTTGCCGTTTATCTTTGCTGCGGGGTCAACAACTAAACGTAATTTGTTCGGTTTATTGGGATTGAACACACCAAAGTGAGGCAAATAATAAGTCAGACTAGTCTTTTGTTTCGCTTCCTCTGGACTAAGTTTAGAAGCATAACCTTTATTCACATTTTCCATAATTTTGTTGGCGTACCGAACAGCAAGCTCTGGGTTCTTACGTAGTTTCTTCTCAATACCATTCAGTCTACTTTTTGCGAGTGGAAAACTATCAGGGAGCTGTGGTTTTTCGTCCCTCCACAGTAAACCAGTTTCCCATCGTCCCTCAGGGAGAAGCTTTGTCGTCTGTTCCATGATCTTGAGAGCTTTCAAGTCCTCTCGAGAACGAGGAGTGTCTTGGTGCGGTTTTGTCCCAAAGCTTTCGGTTGAAAAGAAATGCTTGATTGAGACGTTTAGTTCGTCACAGGCGCACATATGCAGCACAGGTGTGTTGCTTGGAGTTGTAGACGATAACTTACCATGAACTATATGTCCCAAATACGTCTCTGAAACAATAGGACTACCCTTGGGGCCCTGATAAACTTTACGAGTCACAATTAGGTCGATATTGTCAGAGCCAATCAGTAACAAGGGTCTTTGTCTATCATATGATGTCAGGTCAAAGTCTTTGACAAAGTCAGACAGGTATGGAAATTTTGTTACAAGTTTATGAAACTTAAAATTATATACAGGCAACGACAAATTACGTACACTACGTACATTGTTTAACTTAAAAAAATTATTACAGCTTCGGCCTCTTATATCAAAAGAAACTATCAAAGAATCGCATTCCGTTGTTGTCATCCCAATCGCGCCACGCAAGCTTAAGGAGGCGCTAGGCCCGGTGATGCCGATGCGCTCAATAAGTGACATATCAGCAAGTGTAACCGCAGATCCCTCGTCAAGAAGAGCTAGTGTCTCAAATTCACCATTCGGTCCAGAAATCACAACTGGGGCTACTTTTAGCAGGATGCTCTGCCGTACATCATTGTAGTGGTTGATAGAGATCGAGCCAGTAACTGGAATGTCACTCTGCTTCGTGTTGGTTACTGCAGAAATCGGTGGCGCATGCAATAAAGGATGATGACGATGAAAACAATCTGCTTCTGTACATTTGACTTTTCTCTTGCAGTCTCTGAGCTGGTGTTTGGATGATAGACAGGAAAAGCATAGCTTCTTTTCTGTTACGTACTTCCATCGGTCATCAATGTTCAATTTCAAAAATTTCGGACAATCTTTAAAATCATGGTCACCCTTGCATTCAAAACAAATACGTGATGTCTTCGCAGTGGCTAATACAGAATGTTTGAATGACTTATCTTTGTCTTTATCTCGGTGAGAACTCATCGGCCTTGAAACTGTCATTGGTGTGACGTGTACAGCGGCATTAGCGACCATCATCAACCAATCGGCTACATCAGTGAGAGAAATCGTCTTAATTTCATTGTCCTGTATATGAAACCCCCACTGCAATTTCAAAGAAGACGGAAGTTTTGCGATGATCTCTTTCACTAGCGTCGTGTTTGTCAAATGTCCTGACTCATCTGTGGAGATCATAATGGCTACAACATTCTGTACAGCGGTCGCATATTCAACGAGTTGATTAAAGTCGTCGTGTCGAATGTAGCGCATTGTGCGTATCTTCATAAGCATGGACTCAATTAAATACTCAGGACGTCCAAATCGTAGTTTTAGTGTGTCTATAATCTTGTCTATATTCGATGCACTTACCAAAAGAGCAGAAACTGCCTCCCGAGCTTTACCTTTTAGGCACTTTGACAGTCGTGCAATATTTTCTTCATCACTGTACTTGCAGAGTCGTGTTGTACTTTTAAATTGACTGAAGAACATTGGCCATTCTTCAGGATCACCTGAATATAACGGAAGCTCCTTTATGGACGTTTGACGTGCCAAAAACTTGGAGAGGTCCGTAGTATGCAGGTTGGTCACCGGCGTATGTGTAGTTGTCGTATCGGGCACAATCGCTGCAGCTGATGTCTTCGTGTTGCAAATGTTTGAGTATTTTTTTGTTAGAGATACTCGAGAGGAGGCACGGCTGCTGCGTTCCTGTTCTTGAATAGCAGCAGATCGAAGTTCCAATTCTTTCGCAATGAGTTCTTTCTCTACGTCTGCCATACGTCTCGCCGCCTCCAGTTGCAAGTCGAATAATCTTCGCCGCTGTATTGACGAAGTAACGGAAACAATTGAACGTCGAGGTGAATTGTTTCTTGATGTGATGGGGGAGACGTTGTTCTCACCCTGATCTTCAGGGTTCATGTTATTGTTACCTTCAGCAATGTTAGCTGCGCTCATGCTGGTCGCGGCGGTCAAGTCATGCTGCGTGCCGGCTTGTTCGGTGGCGGTTGCTAATTTTGCTTGGGCTCGAGTCAACATCGTACCTGTTCTGATAATCGAACTATATCTCCGTCGGACTAGTCTTTTTTGCTCGAAGGACCACTTGTTCCGTCGTCAATGAACAAAGGAAAAGTATTTTTAGTTACATTTTTTAATGTCGTGTCATAAGGAAAAATCGTCTGTCTGATTATTGTCAAAGTTCTTTTTCGTCATGTTTAAAAACAGCCAGTCAGTCTATGGTCAGTCACCGTCGCCGCGACAATCTGTCTGTATGTTCGACCTGATCTCCAAAACAGCTGAAACTATTTCAATGAAACTTCACACATATGATAAAAAGATTCTCAGGAGTGACATACAACATTTTCTGTTTATCTGTCTGTCCATCTGTTTGTTTAAATGGATCTCCGAAAGGGCTGAACTTATTTCAATGAAACATTTAAACATGTGATTAAAAGATTTTTAGAGTGACATACATACTTTGTCTGTCTGTCCGTTCGTCTGTTTGTTCAAACTGATCTCCGAAAGGGATGAACTGATGTGGTTAGAAGATTGTCAGGAGTGACATACAATACTTTTTATTTGTCTGTCTGGCCGTCTCTTTGTCTGCTCGAGCTAAACTCTAAAACATTTAAACAAATTTTAACGAAACTTTGCAGACATGAAAAGAGGTGTGAAGAGTAACTTACGCTATTTGTTTGTCTGTCTATTTGTATGTTCGAGCTAAACTTTTAAAAATTGTCAAAATAGGTTTTAAACTTTTGAAGATTTTAATGAAGCTATACAGACATTAAAAATAGGTTGTCAGGAGTGATATAGGTAAATTTTGTCCGTGTGGTTGTCTGTCTGTCTTTTTGTTCAAACTAATCTCCAAAACGACTAAACCATTTCTATGAATCTTTGCAGACATAAAAAGGAGGTTATCAGGAGTGACACAAGTTGGTTTTTGTCTGTGTGTTTGTCTGTCTGTCTGTTAGGGGTAATCGTCGAAACGGCTGATCCGATTTTACTGAAATTTCGCAAGCATAAAGAGGGTGTTGTCAGGAGTGAAAAGCATTTTTTTATATACATATGAAAAACGTAATTTCTGTTAGTCTGTCTGTCTGTTCCGGTTAATCTCCAAAACGGCTGACTGGTTTTTGAACTGACTTGTGGGATAGCTATTCTTCATGCTAATAGATTTTTATGAAATTAGGTATAGAGATTTCTTAGGTAGTTAAGTTTCAGAATGTTCTAGAAAGTGTTACAATGTTCTGGAGCGTCGCGATCCTTTAACTGTCCCGGTACAACTGTGTAGTCCACGCGAGTGTAGCCGCGGGCGGAAAGCTAGTACTTATTAAATATACTCTTGAAGGAAAGTAAACAGCTTCTTATAATCTTTAAAAAAATAAAAACAATTGCCTTTGGTAAGAACTGTCGCGTGGTTTGCTCAAAAACAGTCAGGTTTTTTAAAATAAAAAATGCGTTCTTCTTTGTAGCATTGGTTGTGGTAGGCATTCAATTATGTTTTCAAAGCGCATACATATTTTCATCAATTTTCAATAGTTTTCCGTCTGGATATTTGAGGAAATTCACCTTTATCTCTCCTTAGTCATCATCCGTTTCTCTCATGCACAATCCTGTATATTTATAGGTCGCGCTTTTAGTTTTTAATTTTATAAAAATATAGTCTCCATTACGGTAATGTCTTTAAGAATTGTCTAATAATGGTAAGTTATATCATGTATTTCTGTTATAGAGGCTACAGATTCAACTGTTTTTTCTTTTTGGGAAAAGTAAGACAGACATTGGAAACACTGGGTAGATGTTTTCTTTATGTTTTCCAGCTCTAGCATACTCTGCCACAGTCATTCAGATTCAGAACTGGAATACATTTTGATAATCCTCTCTCTGTTGTGCATAATCCTTGACAAAATTTCATGAAACATTTTTCAAACAGAAGTTTTAATTTCACTTCGGATATTATGCCAACTTTCTTTTTCAATAATATATTTTTAATAAACCTGTTTGTTAATGTTCTTTGATGGCCAACAATAGCTCTTTTGTCAGATGCTGGTAAACTAGATACAGCATCTAGCGAAATAGATGTTGTATCAACTGACAATCCCCGTATGTTCTGTTGCGCAACTGGATTCGTCTCTTCTTCATAATCAGGTGGCATTAAATTTATCATGTGTGCTTGTCTAGCTATTTCTCTTTTTAGGGTTCCGTAGCCAAATGGCAAAAAAGGAACCCTTATAGTTTCGCCATGTCTGTCTGTCTGTCTTGGTTTTTCTCGGAAACTATTGGCAATATATAAATGAATTTTGGAAGATAGGTGTAATCTATAAACCGCTACACAACGATGTAGTAAAATTAAGAAAAAGTTTTTCTTTGGGATAGGTCGCCATGCATGTAACTGAAGTACGAAAAAAAGATCATCGTATATTGACGCGAGAGGTACCAAACAATAGGTCTTAAAAAAAGACGTGTGGCACTCGAGGACTGCCGCGGTAAAGCTATTGCATACATTTTGTATCAACTTATGCAATTATAATTATTTATTTATTATATTTATGCAGTATTTCTTTTTCTTTGTTTTTGAAGTAAAACTTCTTTAGGCGCGACTAGGAGTAACTCAGATTTAATACTGCATAAATAAAATAAATTAATAATTATTATTGCATAAGTTGATACAAAATGTATGCAATAGCTTTACCGCGGCAGTCCTCGAGTGCCACACGTCTTTTTTTTATTAAATTCTTGTCGTTGGGCAGCAAGTAACGATGCAAACATGCCACGCATTTCTTCCTTAAATGCGGACAACCACTGCCATCTATAGTTTACAAGCCATGCTACTGAAATCTGGCAACGTTGCGTGTAATCCGAGCCTTAGTATCAATTGGGTCATTAATTCGCGTTTTCTTCCATTTAAACGTTATGTGAACAGAGATATTGATTTAAAATAATAAATCAGTGTTAAAAATTACGTTTTGCATCGTGTTTATTCGTAATTAGTAAGGTAAGTTGATATTTTCACCATAATCGTCTTTCGTTTCACGTCACGTTTGGGTGGAAATTACAGTAAATTTTTACCATTTTTCGAATAAGTTCGAGGATATGGAATTTGGAAGATCTTGGGGAACTATATAAGTATAGTGACCATGAAAAGTATAAACCTTTCATAGTCACTTTAACCGCATGCTAGTCACCAGCAGGTCTGGCGAGATTGATTACGTAGAACCCAGGAAGAGGAATAAACTGCAAGGGAACGGTACATTCCCGTAAAAATAAAACTAGTTTTTAAGATATAGCCTGTGATAAACGCACAAAATCATAGTAACACTAACAGAAATGAGATATAATAACCATTCTTTTTATTCTATTGATGATTCTATTCTATTCGTAAAATCCACTTATGACACGCAAACGAAGTCGCGGGCGGGTGCTAATATAATTTAATAGATACTCCTATTTCTATTTTCTGTTAAATGCTACCGATAATTTCATATTTAGTTATTTAAATCCCATATTTTCAATTATTAAATCATGACATCTTGTCAGCTGACGAAATAAATCAGACTACAAGTGACAGTTAATGCGACGTTGCCAAATGTAATAGCATGGCTTGTAACTATAGAAGGCAGTGGGACAACTCATTGTTAGCAGTACTAGTGCTAGGCTGCGATAAATCAGAGGGACTGTCGTGTTCTTTTCTCTTTTTCGCACGAACGAAGACAGAGTTTGGTGGGGTAATAGTTGGTTCAAGCATAATCGAGTCGTTCAAGTTTGATTCGGACAAAGGAAGACTTATTCATATTGCCACCTTGTACTAGGAGAACAACAAGCACGTGGAGATTATAGTCAAGTAGGTCACAATAGAAGTATATTATTTGACGTTAATAAATTATGTGGCTGGACAAAATTGTCTGTGGTCCAGCGCGACAATGGCGCGATTCCGTGCGTAGTGGTATTATAAACGCAGTACCAGGATCGCATAAATTAGAGGTAGTTCGGTCGAAGCACAGTCACGGAAGTAGGAGACGCACACGACGACGAGGCGGCGATAGGCGTATGCACACGCACCGAGCACGAAGTGACGTAATCACTCTTAACGATTTATGCACTCCTATTTTCTTGCACTGATTATGAGCGTGAGGTTTTTTTCGTTACGGAATTTCTCGATTCGGTCCCCGCGCTCAAAGGCCCGCGATAGAAGCTATGCAATAGCTTAAAAATGATATCAAGGTTTCAAACATTTTTTTTGTTTAAGTCAACAGTTGTTGAGATATGCACTTCTAAAGTCCTAATTTTTGTTAGAGTCATGTGTCGCCCCCCTCTCTACCAGCTTAACCGTTGCTTTTGGATATATGAAAAAAATTTATGCCAGTAGTATATATAACATAGTTTAAAGGAAAACTATCACAGCTAACTGTATTATTTAACGAGTATTAGATTAACTTATAAATTGTACTTTTATAAGTAAAAATTTTGTAAAAATTCCATAGAAAATGACAGATAGTGTTTAGCCAATAAGCGAAAACTGGATGCATTTTATCTTTGTGATGTTATTTATTGTAAAAGATAATTAAAACAAAACACTTTATGATGAAAACTACATTGTATTACGAGGTACTATTAATTTACGCTTTCCTTTGCAGAGCTTATTCTTTTCACAATCGATACTAAAAGTCAAAGGTTCCCTGTTTGAAATAAGCAATAAAAATTTTCTCTAGCTATCGATGCACTCATGTTATTACTTTTCAGATTAGCTAGACAGAATCGAGTGCCTTCTAAATAACTAACGAAATAAAAACGAAATATATTTATACAACAATTCTTAAATTACATAATAATAACGATTAATGGTTAAGTTCCAATAACGGCGCGCTCGTTTTTTCCGATTCGCACTTAGCTGGTTTTTATTTGCATATTTTCTACTATTCTCTTTCTGCTGCTTTCTTTTGATTTCTGTTCTCTTGTAGGTTAATTTTTTATACTCTTCATTATGCCTTCGTTTTTCTTATTTTCATAGTACTGTTTCTTTTTTCCCTTCCCTTAGTTCTAATAGCTTTAGCTCTATTTTGTTTCAAAAGTTAATGTTTTTTTGGGGGCTACTATTCCTAATCTACAAAATAAATATTTATTTACATATTTTCCACAGCGCGAACGGTCGGCGTGCGGTTACTATATTAAAAAAGGTTCCATTGATAATTTTGGTTCAGCCGCGCGCCACTAGCCTCGCAATCAGCGACATAGTGGAAAATTGGTCATAGACCTTGTAAATATAGCATTGGCTGGCCACGTGCGACTGGTCGCTTAGTGGAAAATGGGTCTAAGTAAGATAATAATAATAATAATAATAATACATGGGACTTCCCACACAGCGTCATCTAGTCCCAAAGTAAGCAAGTATTATGCTTGTGTTATGGGTTACTAGACAACTGATATACATACTTAAATATTCTTTATAATATAGACATATATAAATATTTTTGCGAAGACACCACACACGTATAACAACCAAGACCCGGTACCAGTATCAATATTCATCATATTAATACTGACCCGACCTAGGATTCGAACCCGGGACCTCCAGCTTCGTAGGCAGGGTCGCTACCCACTAGGCCAAGCGGTCGTTAAGATGTTCATGTAAGATGTTGTGTATACTCGCCACACTTATGCCCAGAGACACCTCTGTCTCGCGATATGTAACATGACGAACTTGCATTGCTGAATTCCGCACAGCGTCTATATTTTGTGGTACAACAACCGATTTAGGACAGTGATGCACAGTGATTTTCGATGGTGCTTCATCCGCAAAAGTCGAAGTCACTTGATTGATGCATTGTTTTTGAGTTAGGCCACGTTTAAAATCATAATAAAACATTGCACGAAAATGTTCACGAGTCAAATCCAAGGTGACGGAGACAGGCCATTTGCAAAATAATGTGATAAAAGAAACAAACTGTATTCTATTCTACAGCCAAAGAGTTCCATTTCTTAAATGTTTTAATTACTTTTTAAATATTTTTTTGTAAGTGGCCAGTTCCGGTTTCATAAGTAGCAGCGTATGTAATAATGCTTCTACAATGAAATTGTGGAAAATTGTGAAAGTGGAAAAATATCTGAAATCGTAAATTTTATTTGTAGTTTTATCACCCAAAAAATAATTATAGGTTTTTGTGGTTAGGTGTTTATAATTTATATTATATTATAAATATATTAAAATATGTACGGAACCCTCTGGGCGCGAGTCTGACTCACACTTGTCCGGTTTTGCAATTCTTATTGTCGACGTCGAAGATTGTACTTACATTGTTTGATCTATTAAAAAAAAAATAATTAAAATGAAAATGGCAACACTGCACTGACTGATACGGGTGAACTAGACAAGAGTGAGCAAACAAGCATGGTGCCCAATTTAGAGTATTTTACCCTAGATTTAGAGTAAAAATATAAAAGCAGGGTACGATTTTTTTTTAGGGTATTTTTTAGGATAAAATTGTTTTAAGGCATTAATTAATTTTCATGTTAGTTTTTAATAAAAGTTAGGTGTAAGTTAATTATTGATTTAGTACTAGACAATAGATTTCGTTTCGTAAACGCACTGAATGGTTTTCTTTCCTTCATTTGCAGGGTGTGTATGGTATCTTTTTCATTCTTTTAGTTCATACATTGTTTCTTGTAACCTAAGAAAAACTCTGAAAAGGAGAGACTACATTTGAAATTGTTTAATTTTAATAATTAAGTAGCTGTTTGAAATACATCTTTGTTTCATTTACTGTGTGTTTTGTATAATTATGCGGAAAAATAGCATAGCGTAGTTTTGGGGCCTTCGATAGCAGTGGCGGGCGCCGGCTGTCGTTTCCTGTGTAATTTAAAGGCAATGTGACCACAGAACCTTATTTAAAAATACGGGAACAGAAAGAGGATGGATTTACCCAATCCAGCTACGAGCTCCTTCCTCGTCCACGTTTGCACTACCACAAGTTACTTGGTTGCGGTGCGGAACACGATTTATGCGTATGTAACGGCGGCGTGTGCATTACATCAGCTTTCGCAGGCGAGTGTCCATGTGTGCCTCGAGAGGGGGTGGAGTGCGGTGCGGAGGGTTGTCACTCGACAACCGTTTCGGATAAGTAGGTATAGGTATATGTTAATGATGATGAACATGTTAGCGGGACATTTTCGAACAGTGTCAGTGGGCGCGTCCACTGTGTGTATTTTATCTATGGTTACTAATATTATGAAGATTATTTGTTTGTTTGTTTGTACTCAGATAATCTCCGAACTACTCATCGGATTTAAAAAAAAATCATTAATATTTAAAATGTATCTTCAGGACAGGCGATACAATATTATTATACTAGCTTTTCAAGCGCGGCTTCGCCCATGTAAACTACACAGTTGTATCAGCACAGCTAAATAGACGCGATACTCCAGGAAACTAAGACTTTCTAAAACTTTTTGAAACTTAACTGCCTAAGAAATCTTTATTATACAGAATTGACAATTTCTTTAGCGGGAAAACACCGTGAAATGGGTTTTTATATACTTAAATAGATTATCTTCGTTGACGTGAAATCGAATCATTTTTACCCAAAATTCCACCCGGATGATGCCAAGAACGACCTTTAGTTATTAAAATATTTTTAATTTTTAGGGTATTTTTAATTATTTAATGCCATTTCTAGGGTAATTTTGTGCAAAAACTAGGGTAAATATTTCTTAGGAGGTGGCAACACTGCAAACGAGTCAGTCGCTTGATTGCGTGTCACGTTTATTCGGCGATTGAATATTTAGTGCCATGAAAAACATTGTCAAATTGTGGAAATAAAATAATGATAATTATAATGGAAAAAATAAAATTATCTCCGTAAAAAGACGAGTTTCTTCGTTTATCGATTGCTTTTCGGTGTAGTGTGTACATAAATTTTTTTTACTCGTAGTTCATATTGTGTGGCCGTGAAGGTTGGAGAATGTTACGTCATTTTACTTGCAGTGTGTGATATGAACAGCTCTATTTAGTATTTGCGGTAAAGTGTATTCTGAAAACAATTTATTTTATCAGTGTACTGATGAACAAGGCTACGATTTGGGTCTGTTATGTGTTTATAAACTTTAACCGGCTGCGAGGAATTGCCGCCATGTTAATAAATTTCGCTGTCAACCACGAGCGATGTAGCCCATATAAATACAGTAAGTAAAATTTTTTAGCTATTTTGTATATTTAACATGCGTATAACATGTTTGATAATTATCATATTGCTGACACTTAAAGATGTGCTATAAATATATTTCGCATGGTACATTTGTTCATTGTTTACTAGTACACTGTTTTATTGACTGTCAGTATAGTGACGTCATCGTTTAGTGCGAATAATATCACTAGTACATACCTACATACAAACTTTAAAGGGAAACCCTTCAATGTGATTAGATTTAAACAAATTGTTAACGTAATTAGGTTAGGTTTTAAAGCTAAGATTTTTTTGTTTTTGCTTAAAATCAGTTTTTGATTTTACTTTACAAAAGGCAGCAAGTGTTAAATGTTGTAATATAAAAATTAAAAGTACCAAATTTTAAATTCAAGAACGAATTAATGGTTAGGTATTGATGGTGCGTTACTCATTTAATTCTCATTTTCCATTGTAGGGCCAGATGAATATTGATTAACTTATTTTAATTGGCCAGAAAATATAAAAATGTTCTGCATTTATTGTTCTGCATGATATTTGGCGTTCAATGTATAAATATAAAACAAGGTAGGTAAATGGTGTTTTCTTGCTTTACTTTTTATGTATTATTACATTCTTTTTCAATAAGTAAAGTTTTTCTTAGACTTACATTCCGTTTGACATAGTAGGAACATACAAATAATATGGTTCACCAGTTTTAAAATGACTTCACATAGTAGATATAAATTAATATGACCAGATTTAATATTTTATGTGAAAAAATACTCATAAGTCAATAAATGCATTAACATAGTTATTACATGCCTACTAGCATTTAACTGCTAACATTAGGCTATGGCTCTACCTGTATGAACGTATAACATCACTATAATTAAGCCCTATCACTTTTAAGGTCAGAAAAAACTCATTGGTACATGCCCGGATTTCAACCACAACCACTTGGCCTTATAGATTTGAAACAGGTTTGCTGTGGCTCGGGCTATTACGACACAGGTGAATTTAAGCTCCAAACCCTCTATCTTGAAGGGAGGCTTAAGCTCCTGCAGTGGGGTATAAAAAAAAGAGTTGATGGAATGAAAAAAAAACTTTTAAGGTGCCATGTTTTTAAATAAGTATTACATTATTAGGTAGGTACTGTGTTATTAAACAAAAGCTTTTTTCTCTAGAATATAAAATTTATAAACTTTTTTTTAATATTGCAAAATAACAGCTGATGATACATAACCTATATGATGAATCACAATATTATCTATTCAAAAGTGAACATTCTAATAAAAATGCATTCATATGTTCTTGAGTTAATAAGCAAACAAACAGCTAAACCGCATAAAAAAAATGTTAATTTTACGCTCAAGAATACAAATTAATCCCAATACTCTTTTTGAAAATATTTCTGCTCTGTTTGCTTTGTAATTGAAGCGAGCAGCTTCGCACTACAAAAAATAAGTTTCAGAGGTTCGAGAGAGGGCTATGTACCTACGCAAAACGCACCCGCGTCAACTTCAAAGTGAACTAGAAGTTTGGCATGAGCTGTATAATAGGTGTTTATAATAAAATAATATCTGGGACATTCCACACTGCGCCATCTAGTGCAAGCAAAACCAAGCAACGCAAGCAAGCATTACACTTGTATTATGGGGTACTAGACAACTGGTATACATACATATTCTTATGTTTTTTAATAATATATATGTTGCAGAATGATTAGATAATTCAAATATTCGCGAAAACCCTGAGGATTTTGCAAAAACACTGATAATTAGACAACGTTGAAAACATTTCTCAATCTTACTGGAAAAAGTTTGGGTTTTTACAAAAACACTAGTCTCTATAGTAATACTGAGAAACAAAACGTTAGCTTTTATGAAATAAGAACGCTGATTGGCCGGTCAGAGCGCCCAAATAGAGATGTCCTCTGATTGGTTGACGTTTTAAATGTCAATCATTCACACATTGTTTTGTTTATGTTTTTGAGAGCAACTAAGCAGTCTTTTGTTTTAAATGTGGTTAAGTGTGCAAAAGTTTCTATAAATCGATATTGTTATTTCTAACCCTTCATAACTCAATGATCAAATACTTCAAAGCTCACAGGGTAAAACGAGAAACCAATCAGAATAAGATTTGGTCAGTAAGCAAAAATCTAGCCAATCAGAGTTAAGGATATTCAATGTTACTAGAATAACTTGTGTTTTTGCAAAAACCCTGTCTTTTTCTAGTAAGATTTGCAAATGTTTTCACCACTGTTTTCGCAATATACCTAGGGTTTTCGCAAAAATTCGAATTATCAAATCATCCTATGACATATACATAGATACTTTTTTCACCCAGACATGGAACAAATAGACATGTTCATGCACACAAATATTTGTCCTGGGCGGGAATCGAACCGGCGACTCTTGACTATGCAGTTAGGGTCTCTAACCACTCGGCCAAACAGTCATGTTTGATTACAACATATTTAGGAAAAAACACTTTATTTATTTTAAATAATTCAAATGAAAAATTCAAAATATCACCTTACTCTACTTACTGAACTATTTTCAATGATAAAAATATTTTATCTTTCTCATTATACTTTTTACACAATAAAATAAAAATTTGCTTATTAGGTTAGGTTACAAGCGAGGTGGCGAAACTAAAGTTAAAATTTTTTAACGGTAATGCGGATAAACCATAAGTACAAAATATGTATTTGCTACAAAGCCCATTTCTGTATTTTTTTTTGTAACATAAAACACTTAAAACTACCACTAAATATAAATTACTTTTATAGTTTTAATCTTTTGGGTGGCTCGTTGCTCTGCTCAGCTTCACTCTTTGCATTGATTAGAAATAAACCTGATCTTTTGATTCAGAAATGGCAGATCCTCAACCTGTTTTGGGTTGGCTGAATTTTGAATTAATCAAAAAGTTTCTGGGTGCTTGCTCATATTCTTCTCATTACCAAACCTAAACATAGATAGAAGACAACGTGAACAACAATTTTTTAATGCCAATTTTGGTTGGCTGTTTTGGAAAGCTGACCCTTTGAAATCCAAATATTTCTTAGCTTTAATGTTACACTGGGCAAACCTCATATAAACTGCTATTTATGAATCCAAACCTGGCCACTGACTAATTACAACATTTAAAAATGGAACTGTTTGGCTGTAGAATTCAGTTTTATTTCATGTAACTGTCAATTGTTGACGACCGCTTAGCTTAGTGGGTAGCGACCCTGCCTACGAAGCTGGAGGTCCCGAATCCCAGGTCGGGTCAGTATTTATATGATGAATATTAATACTGGTACCGGGTCTTGGGTGTTATATGTATGTGGTGTCTTCGCTTGGTACCCAAAGCACAAGCTAATGCTTAGTTTAGGGCCTAGACGTTTATGTGATTTATACGTTATTATTATTGTTATTCTATTGTGGCATCATTTTGAAAATCTCATGTCTTCATCACCATAGATTTGCCTTGTGAAAATTTTTGTATGATGGTGTATTATGATTTTCGACATAGGCTAGTTAACTCAAAAATGGTGCATCGATCAACTGACTTCTACTTTTGAGGATGAAGTGCCATCGAAAACCACTGTATATCACTGGTTCAGTAAGTTTAATCATTGGCTGTCTGTACTCAGGGACAAATTTAAAGGGGGTTACCCTAAATCGTTGCGGGAACTAATAATGCAAGCTCATCATGTTACATATCGCGAGAAAAGGCATCCCTGGGCATACATATGACAAGTATACATAAGATATTATATGAACATTTGGCATTAAAAAATTGTTGTTCACGTTGCATTCCGTACATCTTGACAATTGATGAAAAACAGGCTCGTGTCCATTGGAGCAAAAAGAATATAAAATAAATACAGTCATTGTGTGTCAAAAGCTGTATATAATAATACCTGGGACATTCCACACAGCGCCATCTAGTCCCAAACTAAGCAAAGGTTATTTTAGGGGTACCAGACAACTGATACATACTTAAATATTCTTTACTAGCTTTCCGCCGGCGGGCTTCGCTCGCGTTGTACTGGGACAGTTAAAGGAACGCGACGCTCCAGAACATTGTAACACTTTCTAGAACATCTGAAACTTAAGTGCCTAAGAAATCTCTATACCTAATTTTATAAAAATCCGTTTAGCCATTTTAGCATGAAGAATAGCTATCCCACAAATCGGTTCTAAAATCAGTCAGACGTTTTGGTGATTAACTGGAACAGACAGATCGACTAACAGACACTACGATTTTCTATATGTATATAAAAAAATTGCTTTTCACTCTTGACAACGCCTTCTTTATATTTGCAAAATTTCAGTAAAATCGGATCAGTTGTTTAGACTATTAGTCCTAACAAACAGACAGACAAACTCACAGACAAAAACCAACTTTTGTCACTCCTGATAACCTCCTTTATCACTCTTGACAACCTATTTTTAATGTCTGCATAGTTTTATTAAAAACTTCAAAAGGTTAGCTTGAACTACATAGATAGACAGACAGATAAACAAACAAACAAAAAGTAGCGTATGTCACTCCTCACACACGTCTTTTCACATCTGCGAAGTTTCATGAAAATTGGTTTAAATGTTTTAGAGTTTAGCTCAAACAGACAGAGAGACGGCCAGACAGAAAATTAAAAAGTATTGCATGTCACTCCTGACAACCTTTTATACACATCTTTGAAAATTTCATTTAAATAAGTTCAGCCCTTTCGGAGATTAGTTCGAACAAACAGACGGAGAGACAGACAGACAGATAAACAAAAAGTGTTGTATGTCATTCCTGTTAATCTTTTTATCATATCTGTAAAGTTTCATTGAAATCGGTTCAGCCGTTTTGGAAATAAGCTCGAATAGACAGACAGAACAAAAAATTTGGTAATGTGGTCACATAGATCTCGTCAAATCTTGAAGTTTGAGTACCAACACTTTAAGTATACGATACGAAAATATAAGCATTTAAAAATTTGGTCACAGGGTCGCTTGCATTTAAAAATTTGGTCACGTGGTCACATAGATCTCGTCAAAACAGCAAGTTTGAGTACCAACACGATAGGTCTGCGATTGACGGTTTAGAAAATATAAACTTTTGAAAATTTGGTCACGTGGTCACATAGATCTCATCAAAACATTAGGTTTGAGTACCAATACGATATGTCTGCGATGGATATTTTCGAAAATATAAGCTTTTAAAAATTTGGTCTCGTAGTCGCATAGATTCGTTGACAAAGTTTCATTGAAATCGCTTTAGTCGTTTCGGAGATTAGCCGGAACAGACAGACAGACGGACAGACAGATGAAAAGTAGCCTATGTCACCTCCGATGATATGCCTTTTGCACGTCTGCTAAGTTTCATTGAAATCGGTTCAGCCGTTTCTGAGATCAGCTCGAACAGACAGACAGACAGACAAACAAAAAGTAGCCTATGTCACCCGCGGTAGTCCCCTCTGCATGTCTGCAAAGTTTCATTGAAATCGGTTTAGCCGTTTCGGAGATTAGCCGGAACAGACAGACAGACAGGCAAGCAAAAAGCAGCCTATGTCACCCCTGATAACACCCTCTGCACGTGTGCCAAGTTGCATTGAAATCAGTTCAGCCGTTTCGGAGATTAGCCGGAACAGACAGACAGACAGACACTTTAATTTTATTAATATATAGATAATATATACATATATAGATATTTCATATCCAGACACGGAACTAATAGACATGTTCATGCACCCAAGTATTTGTCCCTGGTGGGAATTGAACTCCGCAGTTAGGATCTCTAACAGTTCAGCCAATCGGTCAATCAGTCAGCTGTTTATTATATCTACACATGTGATGAATTTTGGATCTATACGTGTGACCCCAAAACTAAACAGTAATTGTAATTTTATTTAATAAATAAATGTAAATAAGTAAATAACAATAAAAAAAAAATAAGTAAATAATATATAATTTTGTAGTTAAGGACAACATTGGATTATTTTAACAAAAATGAAAGGTCAAGTTGAGTGACACCCCTAACACTATATTTTGAAATTCGATTACTCGTAAACGCTTCCAAAGTGCGACTTGATTTTTTTATCAACGATAGACGCCTTTATGAGAAATCTTTCAGTGCCAGTCACAAGTCGCACTTTTGAGTTTTTTGGGAGAAAAAAAATAAAAACAAAAATTTGAATAAAAATTAATAACTCGGTAACCAAAAGTGATGTACAAAAAATAAAAACTGGAAAATATGCGCCTAAAGGTCCTTCATCAAACCATATTAATCAAAAAGATATATTTTGATCAGACACGCTTACGGAATTTATTTAATCTTTTTTTTACGTCGAAATCACAAAACACAAATAATTAAAAAAAAAAAAAAGTATGTTAAATAGACACGTGGGTATTTCACTCTTGCATTTAAAATACATTTCTTAATCGATTTATAAATGCGATAAACAGCATAGGGATTTTTTTTTGGTGAAATGAAACAGTGTGCGTCTGAGTAAACGGGTTCACCACTGAAGCTCGGTCCATTCTGCACAGCTCCCTCGCTAGGCAAAGTAGCTTGTCGTGGTGAATTTCAAGGACCACTTCCATTTGCTCTTGGCTAAGGTGACTGGTGGTGGCCGTAGTAATGGTAACCATCAAGTCTGTCTTAGCTGTTCCCGCATAACTGAACGTTTCTACTCGTACAGGACGCTCCAGTCGTAGCTACTTGCTCCCCATCAAGGACACTTAATGTTATCAAGGCAAACTTGGCTTTGCTGAGAGAGGTCCCCCATCGTTGCTTGAGGTAGTTTCCTAGTCTTCCACTTCGGCTTTACTGTTTCTTAGGTGATGTCAAACAGGTCTTTTTGGACCCAAACAGGTCTTTTTGGACCTGAACAGGGGCCTCTGATGACCCAGAGGCCCCTTGTATTTTACTTCATATCCTTATATGAAGGAGTCGAGTTAGATTAGATTAATTAATGTTATATTAGATTAGAGTTAATTAGAAAATTAGTGTCACATGTGAAATATTTAGTAGGTAATGCATCAATTGCCAGTAGGTACCTTTCCACGCGGTTCCGACTCGCATTTGGCCGGTCTTTAAGGTTTAATTTCTCACCATAAGTAATCTGAAACTCGTTAGCTAGAACTTACGAAATTCTATTTTGCAGCATACCTATTAAAAGCTCAACAAAATTTAAATTTTCACATAACATAGAAATGTATATCCAGTGAAATAACCATTGTAAAGAACGAACTTTACCCTGTGTTTAAGATTTGGAGTCGACTCCAATCCCTGTTGCGAGAAAACACTAGGGAATTGTATTATTTCCCGAATTTCCGAACAAGCGTTGGAGAATTTTAACAAACACATGATTTTTGAATTGGTGTTTCTAAGACTTACGGATTTTTTTTTGTATGTGTTAACATGCCCCTGTGTGAGTCCGAATATAATAAAAATACATTAAAATGTTCAGTGGTTGTCCACATGTAGTGGCGAATCTTAACATTTCCAACATCGGACGTGCACGGTAGCATATATACTACGTTTGTTTCAGATTTTTCTACAGTAGTGCTGTAGTGAGCTAGAAGTATAAGCCACGGAGAAGCGGCAAATCCCGGCGTTCAGCAGCGCCAAATGCTCCAATGATCTACGTATGCCTATTTTTCCCAATGAAAATGCGAGGTTTGTATCTTATACAGTATGAATACGATCATGCGTCAAATCACAAATATTCATAATCGCCTGTTTCTTAGACCAATTTTTCCAAAGAAACCTTATTCATTGAATCAATAGTTTCCAAGAAAACCACCATGTAACATATACTTAAAAATCATTAACTTGCAACCCTATGATCTTGACCGCGGCGTGCGGGGTAGGACTGATATGCACACGCGATGTCACGGCCTTTGATAGAATCAAATCGAATCGCGCCGCGCGTATGGTTGTCACAGCGAGATTAAAAGTAATTTGTTTAAGAGTTTTTTTTTCATTTAAATATATCATAATTAAGTCTAAACTTGTCTAAAAGAGCAGGACATGATAATTATTTGCGATTTTAGCATGGTCGTATCCATACTGTATAGTGTTATACTATAGTATATATAAGTTTTTGTTGAAAGAACAAACTTTTTACCAAAAATTAAACTGACTAGAAATGGACAAATATTATGCATCACTTATCTATGTTCAATTCAATGAAACATTTAAAAAAAGTTTATGTGTATCTGAACTAAAAATGTCAAATTGGTATAGTTTTAGTAAATTATAATTAATTAGAAAGAAAATCTATCAAAAATAACAATAATGTTTGTCATAGACGAATGTTTATAGAAGATATCACTACATATTATAAAATAAAGTCCCCCGCCGCGTCTGTCTGTCTGTCTGTCTGAACGCGATAAACTCAAAAACTACCGAACGGATTGGCATATTATTGACACTAATGGACGAAGTGATTCAAGAGGAAGGTATATTTGTATAATTTATTAATGTTTTGTGTAAATTAGTTGAAATACGATTATTATTGTTGAAGAAGTCAGAAAAAAATCAAGCCAGCCGGAAGCTTTCATCGAAAACGTTGCCCTTTGAGATATAACAAAATAATGTATGGAGAAATTATGTCTCTCTTATAAGACTAAAGAAAAGTCCGTGATGGCATATGTCTACCTTTTATGAATAGGTTACTATACCTATTTTTATGTTTAAAAAATGGTGTCATATGTTGAGATAATGGGAAAGCAATTTAAGCGCATACAGTATTAATCCTTATCAAATTAAATACGTCATTTACCTTCAGCATTTCATGCAGAGTATGATTGCCCTTTACACCATACAATTTATATTAATATCTTAGGAGCTATCGCGAAATAAAAATAGCGCGCAACAAGCAGCGGGCGCGGCCGCACGCCGCAACATATTTTAGTTTGTTTTTATGTATTTATTCTTTACTTTTCCAAATATTTCTAGAATAGAAAATAAAATACATTAAAAATACTCCAAGTAGGATGAACTTACAATACATTTAAATCTAATTAAATTAAATTCACATGTTCGACGCAACAAGCTGATAGGACGCTACGACAGTAAAAACACTACGGCTTATATGCTCTGCTACCCGTGCGAAGCCGGGGCGGGTCGCTAGTTCAATACAAATAGTATGCACTCGTTTGTGTTGCTGTATCTACAGAATTAGCTATACCTTTTCTGACACGTTCACAAGCAATATCCCAATGTTTTAATTTATTTTGTTTTATTATAAAAACAAAACCTATTTAAACGTTAACGTAGCAGGTTACATTGTAATGTTTCGTTATGCATTTATTGCACAACGCCGAACGACGAGGTTCTTATCTAACCGCAAAGGACTTTCTCGCCTGCCTGACGAAGAGCACGTGAAAGTGTGCCGAATGTCTGTCGATCCACCGCGTGTGTGACGCAGGAGACGCTGCCACACCATTGTATTGTCTTGCTTTATCAATGCGATACCAAACCGATGATTTCGGTCTGCGTAGTACAGGTGAAGGTACGGCAATCAGTAATTGTTATCGTTCATTTCGTCCATTGACTGAATTTTCTGCAATTTCTACGAGAAATTGTGTCTAACCGTCTGCGCGCCGCTATCATTATTTTAGCACACGATTTTTACGTGCGTTGCAATCGCTACTCCAACATCAGTTATATTTTTTGGAAAACACGAAGTTATTTGGACTTTCGCAACGAAACGAAAACAGGAAAATTTATAATTTTATTAGCTGTTAGGGTTTTGTACTTCAAAAGGAAAAAGGACCCCTTATAAGAATATCACTTCGGTCCTGTCGGTCTGTCTGTCAAGACGCTTTTTCTCAGGATCGCGTGGAGGTATCCAGTTGAAATTAATATCAAATACTTAAGTCTGCAGTCCAAAGCTGTAGAAACATCAATCTTCTAAGTCAACGCAATGCACACAGAAAAAGAATCCCTGATCAACCAGGGATACGGTAAGGGTGAAGGCTCGCGCACCTTAACCATACAAGAGGCTTAGGGTCTGCCCTACTTCGGGTAATTATAGTGGGGACAGCTGCGAGATTGCAGTTGCATGACAGTGTCCAACACGCTGTGGTTCCGATAACGCGGCACACACTCTACTGTACACACTAACTACACTGACGACAGTGACGATGCGATGATCGGCCGGTTCGTCACGAGGGCGGTGACTGCTTCCGCCGGCTGGATAACTAAAATTTAAAGATGGCTATAAGAAGCAGGAACGAGGCGGTCGTGGAGGCGATGACGGGTCAAAGGTTAGAACAATAAACCTAAAGAATGGGTCGAGGAATACTGCTCTGGCTAAGTTCCCACAAATTAGCAATAAAAGTTGAAATTGAAAATTGTAATAAATTTAAATTTAAGTAATTGTAATGTAAAATCGTAATTTCAATATTGTCCATCAATTCGGTATTGTCTAAAAAATTAAAGTCGTAATAGTCAAGACAATCTATTTGCTTTTACTAATACGTAGTAATTTAATAAATTCGATTCAAAATCTAAATTATACTGTCAAAATTTTTAAAGCAACCTGAGTTAGCCGTATACATAAACTGACAAAATTAGTTTTAGGGCAAACTCTACTTTAGGAGTACCAAGCTGCATAAGCGGCCGATGTGCCTAAAATATTAATAATTATTAGCTATTACAATTATAGTAATAAAAACTCCATTGATGACATAGACCTTAAAGTCTATGTTTCTTTAAAGTTATTTTAAATAAAAAAAAGTCAATGCAATCAAAAAATACTGACCATTTATGCCGCATGTTTTGTGGACACAAGTGAATCAAAGCCTTCGTGTTGATTTAGAATTATAAAAGTTACATAGCAAAATCAAAGGAAACAATTCGAAAATCGTTATGTTGTTGCTATTCCTACCACACCAAAAATATTTTATTTAAATATCCCATTACGTGGCATTCTGGCGACGAGCAGCGTTTAGCAATAAACACGTCTATGTACGTATATGCCTATGAAACCCTCAGGGCGTAGGTCCGACTCGTACTTGGCCGGTTTTTTTTTTCGTATTGTTTATTACAAGTGTATTGGTTTTTTTTATTTTATACTATTTCTCAAATAATGCCAATATCGAAGAAAACTGAACACTATATTTTAAGACCGCTATTTTCGAAATTTATTTCGAAATAAATCATTAGCATGGCAACTTCTGCACACCAACGCTTTGATGGCGGGTAATGATGAAATTATCGTTAAATTTTTAGACATATGGCCTACATATTCGTCCTGATAATTCGTCTGTGTGTCGTAATATGTTATTATATCAGATAACTTGTTCTTGACTTCCAGATCCCTATCCGATCCAGGCCCTACGTACTACAGGAAACTCAACAAAACCTTTAACTTTAAAGCCTTTAACTGTTTAATTTAATTAATCGATACGAAAAAGAAAAAAAAACCGGCCAAGTGCGAGTTGGCCTCACACTCGAAGGGTTCCGTACCGCCGTACAATATAAAAAACACGTTTCTTGTTTGGGTCTCCTTTTATTTTTATCTTTATTTTTATTATTTGTTGTTACAGCGGCCATAGTAATGCACACTGAAAATTTCAAGTGTCTACCTATCACAGTTCAGACGATACAGCCTTGTGACGGACGGACGGACGGACCGGACGGCGTAACGAGTCCAATTCGCACTTGGCCAGTTGTTCCTAATCATAAAATTAAATACAAATTTTAACAATTTTTCCTCATAAGGGTTAAACTTTAAAAATGCTAAAACAGGTGTTTTTAATTGTAACCATAAGCCAAATAATAAATTGCATTGGTTTAATTTTAAAGGGTAGGCTCTTCATACGAAAAACCGGCAAAGTGCGAATCGGACTCGCACACAAAGGGTTCCGTACCACCATACCATCCACTATCATACCACCATTGTTATTATTATGTAATTTAAGATTTATTGTATAGATATATTTCATTTTTATTTAGTTAGTTATTTAAAAGACGCTCGATCCTCTTTGGCTAATCCGAAAAGTAATAACATGAGTGCACTGATAGTTAGAGACAATATTTATTACTTATTTTATTACAGTGAACCTTTGACTTTTAGTATTGATTGTGAAGAGGATAAGCTCTGCAAAGAAAAGGGTAAATTTATAGTACCTAGTAATACAATGTAGTTTTCATCATAAATTTTTTATTTTTTATTTTTATTATCTTTTATAATAACATTACTAAGATAAAATGCATCTAGTTTTCGCTTATTGGTTAAAAGCTATGTGTCATTTTCAATGGAATTTTTACTTATAAAACTACATTTTATAAGTTTATCTATTACTCGTTAAATAATACGATCTAGTTAGCTGTGATAGTTTTCCTTTAAACTACGTTATATATACATCATAATTTTTTTCCACATATCCAAAAACAACGGTTTAGTTGGTAGAGGGGGGGGGACGCATAACTCTAATAAAAATTAGGACTTTAGGAGTGCATATCTCAACAATAGCTGTTAGCTTAAATAAAAAAAAAAGTGTTTGAAAACTTGATATTATTTTTTTAAGACCTATTGTTTGGTACCTTTCGTGTTAATATTCGATGAATTAATTTTTTTCATACTTCAGTACATGTTTGGGGCGACCTATCCCAAAAAAAATTTTCTTAATTTCACTACGTCGCGTCGTTGTGTAACGATTCATATATTACACCTACCTTCCAAATTTCATCTATATACAGCCAATAGTTTCCGAGGAAAACTACAGACAGACAGACGGACGGACGGACATGGCGAAACTATAAGGGTTTTTTTTTGCCATTTGGCTACGGAACGCTAAAAACGAGACTTCGGCCCGTGTCTAATACTGGCTGTATTTCTGTATCAATATTTACAGAAAAAATAAATGTATGTAATCATTATGTACCTTATAGGAGAAATACTGTCACAGGGTGGTATGTTTTTTTTATATATATATACTTTATGTTGTTTTAGAATAAATTCCTGAAAAACATGATTCCGTTTCGAAAACGTTTTTGAAAATAAGGAGCCATAAATTCGATAAGTATTAATGTGAATTTAAAATAAAAAAAAAACGTTTCGCCTGAGGGACATTCTTTCTCAATGGCTCTGTAAATTTTGGTTCCAATTCATACACATTTCAGAGGTGAAAACAGTCACGACCCGCAAGCTGTTTCGACCGGTACTTTATAGGTTTTTTTTGGGACGAAATTTTCAAAAATCTTGAAACACGACATATTTAATTTGTGACCCAAAGGGTAAATACCAATTTTCATGCCTTTAATTTCAAAAAGATAGATTTTCGTACAATTTTCTGTCTCCTGTTTTACACCCCTTTGGGATAGAAATTCGAAAAATATTTTCTTCGCGGAAACTTATCGATTACGTCACAAAACAAATCTAATCTCCAAATTTAGTGTGACTCGCTTGGGTGATTTCGGCTCGGCGTTGATTATGAGTGAGTGTGATATTCCGATTTTATATATAAATGTAGATGTAAAATAAAATAAATAAGTTCACGAATGAGACACCCCGGACGATTGCGGTAGAATAATAAAAGAACCTGTCCCTTTGAAACGTTCGAGCTAAAGACTATATAGAGTTTACACGAGCGTAACGATAAAGGGAGATGAAAATGTTATCCTGCGAACACAATGTCTCGGAACGATCTTTGCGCACTTCGTTTACACACCCAAAAATAGATAGGTTTGTTTGTATCCTTAGTGTGTCTATTTACTTCCATTGGAACAAAATGTTGCTCAGTATTTTCCTAAAGTTCATCCCTAATAAATAACATTTCTAAGGCGTTAATTCTACCTACGCCGGATTCGACCACCTTTTAGCAAGACGTTACCTTTTTGTTTGGAACGGAAGGTTTCAAATTCGTGACCATGTCTCGGATAACGATATTATGACTAACATTTTCTGAACAGTGCGAGTGTGAGAACGGTGAGATGGGTGTGAGCATGATGGGGACACTGGTTTATAAGACCAGGTCAATATGTAAACATGAATGTGCAATTCGATATGAAACTATATTAAAAAACATAGAGTAAATACATTTGACAGTAGCGTTTGGTTTAAGTCTTAAATGTCACATCACAGTATCGAAAATGTCAAACACAATTTCGCGGGGGTGAAGACCGGCGCGCGGGGACCTCGCGGACTGAACCTCGCCATCTTGCACCAGTTAGGTAGAGTATGAGTGGTTAAACGGTAAACGCAGAAGGGGCTTCAAGTCAATTCGTACTTTTTATGTTAAAAAAATTTAATCAAGATTCTTGATCGCATTGGCATAAATTCATTAATTCCATGAATTTTTGCAATACGGTATTATTATATTGTATTTTATGTTTTTGAGATCTATTTATTTGAATTTTGGACCATAATATTTACTTCCACCGAATAAGGATTTGCACTTTGACTGACTTGTATTTTTCACCGTAACGTAACAAAGGCAGAAGTTATTTAAATGACACTCAGCTAATATAAAATTTGATTTAAGTAAAGAAAGGCACCGCACAAAACTGTTAAATTCTTCTTATTTTAAATACCATTGCATTGATATCAGAGAATATCGGTATTGGCCAGTTTGCATTATTTACACAAATACTTATTAGTTACTGTTTTAATTTAGGTACAGGTGAATTGGGACGAAGAACAAGATTAAAATACTGTTATTAATTATTAAGTATATTATAAAATTATTAATAAACGTTTTTTTCATTTTGGGGGTTGATTTTGGAACCAAATTAGAAGAAAAAAAAACTTTTATCAAGTGTTACATCTGACATGTTAAATAACAACTTCGTAATCAAAAAATAAATATTTTAAAATGCATTTGCGTGTGTGTAGTTTAGAAGATATTAAAAAAAACAACACGAAAATCGAGCATTCGCTTTTTATATCGAAAATTATTGAGTGAGGATTTTAAGTAATGAATGTAGGGCTTTTCATAGTTTACAAAAGAACCTAAACGAAAATGCTGACTAAGTCTTAAATTAGCGAGGGATAAGGAAAATATTCGTGAAGTGGAAAAGCGTAGAAAATGTGTTACTCAATTTCACCCTGAATTAAAAGTTCAATCGATCTAGTGGTTGCTACGGTAGCCTTACTCATAAGAAAGAATCGGGTCCATAGTCTAACCTTTTGAGTCTGTTTTGAAAAACATAAGTAATGCGAAGATTTATATAATACGGAACCCTCTCTACGCGAGTCCAACTTGCACTTGACCCATTTTTTCAGATGGCATTGGTTTTGTCAGGGTGAGCCACATTTTTTACCATAAAATTTCCTGACTGAAAAAGCTTGAACCAACTTTGTACTACCTTTACTGCTACCGCATTTTTTGTTTATTTCTAATGTTAAAATTTTAAAAAAATATAGGGATTTCTTTCATCACTTTCAGTAATTTTAACAAATTGAAAACCAGTGTAAAAAAGGCGAGAACCAATAATTTTTTAATTTTGTTACTCTTAATAAGTTCAATCTTCATTGGAATCAGTATTATACATCGGTCGTCGAGAGTTTGCGTTCCTGACAGGTCGTAATCGGCATAGCAATCGGATGGTCGAAGTGAATTTGTACCGTCGTCGCGTCGACCGATTCCCGTTTTCAAATATTATTATTGTTTACATGCACGAATGGCACAAAATTAAATTGAAAATTATATCATATATCGACTCACAACAAACATGATGTTATAGCTATAAATGTCATGTGTCAGGAACGCAAACTCTCGACGACATCCGATGTATAGTTAAATATATAAGGTATAACCAAATAAGTTTGATTACAACTTCAAACTTACCATATAAGGAAAGACTTTCTTGTTGTTATTGTTCTGTCTTTTTCTCAAAGTAGAAACATTGTTATTATAACGTGATACAAAGTTATTTTAATTAAAACTAATTAATCACGTACCAACTTCGCTTCTTATTAAAACATTATCTGTTTATTTAGAGGTCCAGTTTATTAAAAAATACGTTTTGACTTTCTTTCAACCCAAGTTTCACAATCGAATGATAAGGGCAAAGCATATTTTTCTGATTTGGACAATATTTTGCTGTAAATTTAAAGAAAATACGTGTTATATTTCCGAAATATGTACTTATCAAATTTTTGTTTTTAGTTAAACATAGGCGAATATTTGATTAATTTATTATGCTAGACAGGGTGGAAAAAATCAATGGGCCCTGAAGGGGAAACCGTTTTAAATCCTTGAGTTAGATAATTTTACTTAAAGGAAACATTCCTTTATTTTAAAAAAGAATCAAAATTGGATTAACAGATTTCTCGAAAAGCTTACCTGCACTGGGAATCGAACCATCTAAAAATTCAACACTCGCTATTTTAATCCACTGGTCGATACAGTCAATGTTGAAAATAAAATTTCCCCTAGAGAAGTTAGATCTTACAAATAAAAAAATCATGAAACCTAACAATAATTTTGTTTTAGCATCAATTCTAAAAAGAAGGACATGTAAACATGTAAGAAATGAAATTATTACCTAGCAAGATATTGGTACTTGAACTACTTAAAAATACAATTTTGTTACACTTTTATAATTTAATAGATAAGTTATTCGAAATGATACCCCTCATTCCGGATACACTAATTTAGCTTTTTTTGAATTTCACTTCGTGTAGTCTTCTGCAGAGGGTTGTGGTGAATAATCTGACAGAACTCTATCGTCCATCACGAAAACATTTGTATTTGTACTTTTTCAAAACACTAAGTACACGACTATGGTAGTCCGGTCGTGGGACACTAAATTTTACTAAAAGGTTTTGATAATTCTAAAGTTGTTCGTTTTTGGTGAGTGGATAGATAAAGTGCATGGTGAGCTACTGTCAAAAAGTTAGAAGTTTTAGGGCTGTGCTAAGGGAATGGCTTAGGTTTTCCTTAATATTTCGTGTAACACAGTGTATATAGAATTAAAATTTGAAATTTTAATCCTACTAATATTAATTCACAATGCACTTTATCTATCCACTCATTAAAAAACGAACAGCTTTAGAATTTTCAAAACTTTTTTATGAAATTTAATGTCCCACGACCAACTTATTTTTTTAAATTTTCGTAGTATCCCTTATGTTATCTTTCTAAAAATTTTACACTATGAGGTTAAGATAGTTATAATTAAAAACCAATCAAAATTTCAAATTTTAATTCTATATACAGTGTGTTACACGAAATATTAAGAAATACCTAGTTACACCCTTAGCACAGCCCTAAAACTTCTAACTTTTTGACAATAGCTCACAATCCACTTTGTCTATCCACTCATCAAAAAAGGAACAGCTTAAGGATTATCAAAACTTTTTTATGAATTTTAATGTCCCACGACCAGACTGTTATTTTTTTTTAATTTTTAATATCCCTTATGTTATCTTTCTAAAAATTTTACAACGCGAGCATAAGTTAGTTCTAATTAAAAACCAATCAAAATTTCCAATTTTAATTCTATATACAGGGTGTTACACAAAATATTAAGAAATACCTAGCCACACCCTTAGCACAGCCCTAAAACTTCTAACTTTTTGATAATAGCTCAGAATGCACTTTATCTATCCACTCACCAAAAACGAAGATCCTTGGAATTATCGTAAGTAATTTTTCTCTGGCTACGCGACTAATGGCTGGTGCTTCCCTACTAGAAGTTTACGGGTACCAAAGTATGTTAGAATGTTTAAGATCAAAATCGGACAAGTCTAGATTTTGTTCCTGTTTTTTTTAACATCCAATACTCACTAAATTTTTCACCGTTCGCGACAATTTTTTTTGAGACGGTATTTTTCTACCTGGATAACCTCTCACCATGCCACTGTCGAGCTGAACCGCTGAATTGCAATCGTTGTTGTTTGAAAAGTAAGCATCCAATCAATCGCATTGTTCTAGATACGCCATTATTACACAATTACGAAATGGAAGCAAAAGAAAACTAAGTCGATAAAAACTGATAAAAATGTTCGTCCGAATTTTAAAATTGAAGTCCCGCATCACAAAGTGAAACGTCCTACTTTAAACTTTTCGTCAAAACGCTTTGCCTAAGGAGGAAATGTGCATAGAATTATTATTACCAATGAAACTATTTTCTTATTTTTTTTTTGATTTTTTTAAATTTCTAGCTGGTTCGATTCCCGGTTCAGGTAAGTTTTTCGACAAATGTGTGAATGCAGTTTTGTGTATCTGTTTTTTTTTTTTTTTTAATATAAGAATGTTTCCTTTCAGTAAAATAATCTAACTTAAGGATTTAAAGCGGTTTCCCTTCAGAGTCCATTGATTTTTTTTTTCACAGACATGCATACATTATACACACAGCCTCACATAGGGATACGTAGAGAGACTTTACATCTTATCCTGTGGAGAGATTTAAAATAAGAACGACCATTAATCATGAAAAGATTGTTTGAATGACGGCAATCAAGGATTGTTTGTTGAAAAACGTTGGGTATTGGCGCGGTTCGGTAGTATGGCGACGTAGCGGCGGCGTCGGCAGCACCCGCAGGCGGGCTCCATGACGACATCCAGATGCTGGCGCGGCTGAACGCGATCAATCTCAGCTGAGAGTGTCGTAGTGTGGCGCGCGCATTTCTCGCGCATCACTACCCGTCTCGTGGCGACGCGATTCTTTATAATCTACACAAAAACCAATGTATGCTGCTTCCTTACCCTCTGCTATAACATTCGTAATATTTATCTATATACAATTCTCGTATAAGATCTTTTTCTGGCGTTTTGATTCTGTATTTAGAGAATCAAAATATCACAAAAAAAATCATAAATAGCAATTTGTGTTCATTGACAAGTTTATCGTGAATTTTTACTTTGTAGTACATTCAGCATAACCATCGAATATTAAATAAGTCAGAACTAGAATTTCCTTTTCGATATGTAGGCTCGGTGTTCGGTCGTGGGCCGAAAGGAAAGTGACCTTGACCCCTGAACGCAAGCCTAACCTGCCTCAAAAGCGGTCCGTGCGGCACAGGCGGGCGGGCGGTCGATAGGTTAAAACTGAGGTCCGCGCACGCGCCCTTTTCATCCGCCGCATCGATCCACAGCCCCCTGGCTGGTGACGCGGCGCACTTGCCCGGCTTCTTTGCGGCCTCTCGCTTTCAACTGCCGATGCCGCAGCGCCGCTGTCATTGTAGCACCCATCGTAGCGCACTGTTTGTCTAGGCTACGGACACGAGCACCATTGACTTGGTGGAGCGAGAAATTGAAAACGATGCCGTAACATACACATTCACTTTGATTTTGTTTTGTAAAATACACTCATATAGGTTGACTCCGATACAGTAATGCACATTTCAAACATATCTTTCATTAATTCGTATCCATGTTTCCACATTATTCTCCTCGCCTCTCAAACTTCATCTGTAATTATACATAGTCAGTTCAATTCATACGTCTTCATCGTCCTGTGAAGACTTGAACTTGTTGCGTAATGCTTTATTAGTTACTTGTTACTATTTACCTCAACTTGTAATTAGTTTATCTATTTCCGACCGGTAAGTAATTGGATGTTGTGTTATTAAATTGTGTAATATTATATATTGTGGTTTATGTATATTAAATTATACTGTAATACGTCCTAATATGATGTTTCTTTGTTGAGATATATTTTAAAAGTTTATACGTTAATTGAACCTATCATTTCGAAAAGGACATTTAGTGATAATTTGACGTAATGCTTTTGTTTCGATTTTCGTGTCCTTTATACATATGGCCGATTATTTAGGAAAACAGCACTTCTTATAATCACGAAAGTAGTACTAAAAACGCTATGTTTCAAGCAATTTTTTTTTAAAATGATTTAATTAGGTACCGTTTTTAAGAATAAAGTATTCGTTACTGAACTCTCATATTTATTCTATTCAACTTAAAAATTTAATTAATTTAACTTGCCTTATATTATAGTACGGACGGAATAAATTGCTCATTTCGCAATTTATTTGAATAGATAAAAAACGACGTGGTAATCGGGCGATTTAAACGGTCGATGTCATTTGTCAATAAATAATGAAATACATTTTTAAAAGCGTATATTTTTCAATGTGGATTGTGATTTGAAGACGAGCTGTATGTTCGTCTATGAAAAATATTGACTCATTTGCCGCTATATATATATACAACCTTGTTATGAGCCACCGACTTGTTAAATAAAACCAGAGAATAATATCCCGCGGGACGATAAGTAATCCTATGAAATGAAACTAGTAATGAGAAGATAAATGGCGTAACATATTGGTTGGGGACCTGGAGGCGTCGCTTGTAGAAAACCGCTCTTTGATGCCATATTTGTAACCAACTCACGTCATATAATGAACATGTCGCACCACATGATTCAAACAATTTTATTATAAAAACAAGTGGCTCGTTCGCCTTCGTCTGAATAGCTTAGGGCTTTAGTTAAAATTTTTTTTTTGTTTCTTTAAAGTTAACTTGACTCGAGGATTAAAGATATCACCATTTCAGCAATCTTACAGATGGTTGGCTGTCTATGACTTAGGTTTACATCTAGTCGAATTTACACCAGTCATACCAATAACAATGCGGTTTTAGCGAATTATAAAATACGCGGCAGCAGCGGCGCGTTTCTATTGTAAATTTTCTTGGAAGCGACGGGTGACGGGTTAGGACAAAGATTTAGTAAATAAGAAAAGAATGAAGTCTTATTATGTTATTAAATTACAAAGTTAATGCGGCGAAAAAATCTTAGTCATCTCATTTGTGTAATATTTTAGCCAGCTTGAGTTAACATCTTTTATGTAGGCATTATTGCAGATACAGTTGTATAGATTGCAGACTTTATATTTTCGTTTTGTATATGACAACGAAATCAACGATAGAGATGTTTGTCGATTATCTGAAGTGATTTCACATATTGTTCCACCGACACATTATGACTGTGCGTTTTTTTTTTCGGTTCCTATATAGTCCCTATTTCCCTCGGCGAAAACAGTGAATTAATAAACTAGCTTTTGTCCGTGGCTTCGTCGCGTAGACAATGTTTTCTCTCGTTCTTGTGCCCGCAGTCGTGCATAACTTGACGTGTCGACTTCTACATTATTACTATTCGATCTAACAACAGTTCGAAGCTACTCGTCATTCATTACATATTTTGCTTAGTTTTGTAAACCTTCGACCTTTTACTCCCTACGGTATTTTTGAGATGGGCATAACTTCCTGAAATGAATTGAATTTCTAAACGGAAAGAAACACGAGTACTTTTTACGTTTTTCAAATCGGCCGTATTTGTAGGTGCGATATGGTACATAAAAAAAAAACTACTTCGGCCGACGATGACGGTCTATTTCGCATTTATAATATTAGTAGAGATAGCAGTGTATGGAGTAATCACTGTATGTAGTAGGTACCGACAATAGCGATAGCAGGGCGATATCTATTCATATTCAATTTGTTTGCCTGATCTTGATCTATTCATTACAACATATATTTTAATGCATTATCAATACTCGGTGACGTGTCACTACTAGCACTGAGAATGTCGCCATATTTCGTAACGACATGGTCTTTAATCGTTTTTCATTATGCTTCCATAAGTTTAGGTGTTGGCCGACGGACGCCCGATAGACTGTGATTTTCAAGAGATTATTAACCCCCAAGGTTTGGTTTAAATACTATCCGTATTTAGACCATCTCATAAATATTTTGTTTTGATTTTTTGCTCGTAGTTACTTTATTTGACCACCTTCTATTGTGAAATTTAATAATAGGACGCATTAATATAGAATTGTCATTTAGACAGTCAAACACGAGAGAAAAGTTTACCACCCCTTACCACACCGTTCGGTTCAAAAAAGATGTATGTATGTATACCATGTTTTGATGGAGTGTATGCGGAACGAACCTCAGCGACACCACTTGGCGAAAGCCTTGCAAATTGATAGGCTAGATGTAGGCGAGTGTAACAACATTCTGGCCAAATCTGCATCAGGTGAGACAAGAACGCGGTTTAAACTATTAGAAGAATATTAATTTTGTAAACTACCTGATATTAAAGTATTTTTTGTAACCTCAATGAGCTGACATGTATGCTTATGCGAACCAAATCTCGCCAAAATATAAAAATAATTTAAAAAAAAACGGCTACTTTCAAATTGCGTAGATCCTCGCGTCCGCGGTCATTGGATAGGTCTTTTAAAGTTTTGAAGAGTTACTTGCGTACTATGGCCATTTAAAGTAGAATATAATGTGCCTCCCTCGTAATTTTCCAATCGATTGTTGAAAACAAAATTCACTAAGTTTTGAATGCGATCTCTGATTGGTCTAAAAACTCCTGTAGTAGAACTTCGCCAATAAAATCTAACACCTAGTTCGAAGCAACCAATAAAACACGGTCAATTTCATTCAGGAAATTGCGCTGAACGGTCGACGAATTTGCTTTTTATTTACTTTGGGTGTTTATTGTTCTTAAACGTGACGGCTGCGCGTGAGTGAATTGTCGGAGAGGGGTAAAATAATAAAGCAAATCGAACTAAAAAATTTATCGGACCCAGTTAGTTATGAAGGGTCCCGGCGCATAGCATCATCATAGCCTTCATGGTAATTTTTTATTAAAAAAATACATAAAAGATACACTACACGGTCCGAGATCGCGTTTAAAACTCGGTTGATTTTGCAGGTAAAGAGGTTCGAAACCATTCAGAAATCGCATTTAATACCCAATTGTAGGATTTTTGCATATATGTGTCTGTACGACACGTTACAAAGTTATGGTTTTACATATGGTTGGCCCTCTTCGAGTCGAGTTCTACGCTTTTAACTGCTTTTACATTTGAAGGTAACTGTCATTTGATTTAAATAACACTTGATAAATGTCTTGCAGTTGAACGTTAAACGTAAGCTCTTGCTCTAAGTAGAAAGTAGTATTTCATTTTATTGTTGTTTGATAACAAATCAATAATTTGACCGATTCGATGTATGTTTGATCTAAAGACCCAAAGTGAAAATTTATATTTGAGAGGACTCAACGAATTACACATTTATCTGGTTCGTACGTTATTTAGAGTGTACTAACATAATGTGGGTAACTCTATACAAATGTAATTTTTCAAAAAGACTATTAAAAGTAATTGAAATTATTATACAGGTGTAGGTGTATATTTTTTTACTATTATATTATGATCATAATTGAGATTTGAGATTCAATGAATCCACTGTAATAACAAAGTTGCAAATTTTTCGAAGTTTTCGTGCATTCCCCAAGGAAATAAAAAATTTAATAAAATAATTATAAAAAAAAGAGAACTGAAACGAAATGGAATAAAAGATGAAACTAGAATTAAATCAATAGGAGCGGAACCAGGGAAGGATCCACCCGGTACCAAGGAATAGATTTGGAACCGGGTAACAACTAGAACGCGACCAGGAACCAAGGCGGAATACCTGATAGGCATGGTAATTGCATTGGAATCTAAACTATTATTATTAATCTAGAAAGCCGGATGGGATCTAAACAGGAAACTGGAATGAGTATTCCAAAATATTTCAAACAGAAACACAATCTGTACCGACTTAAATTAGAGCAGGGTAAAGAAAACAATTTGGAACGGGATCCAGGAAAGTATCCATAGCGGGCCCTAGAATGGAAACCGGAACAAAGATATTCGCGGAACGGGAACAAATAAATTACAAATGGAATCGATAAGTTTTATTCAAAATCTACACACGTGGCTTCTTCTGATCTTAATTCTGATGTTGATCTGTGACAAAGTTGAAGCTTTATTACGAAGACGACGTGACAGACTTGCCATTACGCACGGAAGCGCAAGTTATACTACTACCTTGACCCGGTAATTAGGAATTAATTGAATGAAAATTATAGTGTTAATTCAGATTTGAAGTTTAACGCTGAATGTAGTGTTGGAACAGATTTATCGTATGTGATTGACAACGTATATTTCTGCTGACAATTATATTTCTTCCAGTCCGTTACTTGATTCTACTCCAGTTCAATCGTAGGGATGTGACGTATCGATAGCGTTGTACCGCGTCACATCAATACACTTCCAACAATAGAAAGTTTTCAACTAACAAAATAGATTGCCCTTTTTCGAAACCATACGTTAATCTAACAAGCTAATATAATAGTCATCGATTACGTATGTCAAATTGATTTTGCGCGAGCAACGATCACTATGGAAGCGAACGTAAGCGTGCAACAGTGACAGCTGAAGCGGAATTAGAATGAAGTCTGTGCCGCCGCTCGGCCGTGTGCCACGTCATTGCCGTGACCTACTGACCTGGTTCCGCGGGGCCGCTTGCAGCCAACGATATCTGCACGCTGCCATGCCACCGCTATTATTCGCGCTCTCTTCCTCCCGCTCGCTATCCGATACTCACCCGATGTAAAGAAGTTTCAGGAAACGAAATGAAAATGCAGTGGGTTAATACATTTTAATAATAAAGTTTGAATGTTTAGATAAATAGGTATCTAATGCAACATGTCAGTCTTTGCATAAATTTGACGTGCGATCGATCGAGCATCCAGTTGCGAATAGTTTTTTTTTTAAATTTCGGGTCAAATTGTACAGGATAATTTTTCGCCAAGTCGCAATGCAACCTATACCAAACGAAAGAAAAACCTAAGTCTAGACGTCTCGGGGCTCGTGCATATTCGCATAATGTCGGTCACCTTCGGTAAAGGCCGGGTGACGACGACGTCACGATTGAGTGAGATCCCGAAGCCTCCGCGGTTGGTAACGATAACCCGAGTGCGAATAAGCTAGAAACACGTTTCAGTTCGGTTTCGATAGGAAAGTCGTCGAGTCGTGTGGCCACGCTCGAAAGAGATAGATTTACGTATGTACGTCTCGTCTTTCAGTTGACTTTCCTCCTTGTTTTGTAGTGAACGTTTCGCACGGACGCAACGATAGAGAATCTGCATTGCCGCGACGTAATAAATCCAACGCATTTTATTTTCAATGTGAATGTGTCGACGCAGATAGCGAAGTGCAAATTGTGAATTTGTTGAAAAGTACTAATTATTTCAAAATCGGTGTAAAAAAATCTGTATATACCGAACAGTGAGTTGTGGTATGTGTCGTAGTGCGATGTGCAAGAACAGCAGCATCTTGAGCGAGTGGCCTCTGTCAGAGCTGGAGACGTGCCGGCGACGCGGAGGCTTCTGCTAGTTTGATAGCGGCGATGCTACCCATCTTGCAAGCTGAGCCGACGCTGTACGACGGCGGAGGCAAGACAACCAGCACTGCTTCTCCGCGTCCTGTCACTCTACCCTCACGACTCAAGTCGGAACCTGACGTCGACGATCTCGTCGATTTGTTTTTCGAAGTGGATATTTATCGGCGCCATTTGAAGTTAGTTTGATTTCATCATTGTTTTATATACGTAGTGGTTTTCAAAATAGTATTGTACCTATCTACAGTGTTGCATTTGATACATATGTGATCGTTTAAAACAATAAAACAAAACTGAATTGGTGTCCTTGAGACGTTGGACCTCGACGAGTCGTGTGACGCGGGGGCCGCGTGCTTGAATCTTAGGTATATCGAAATCTTTGTTGAGAGATCACGTGGCCGAAAAGATTTGAGTTTTATTTAACTTAATTTTGCAAATTTTGAAGAAAAATAATTTATAAACACGTTGTTTGGTTTTCGTTTGACACGTAAATATGATACCTAGTGTGAGAATTTCCAAGATTAATGTTATTTAGAAACTACGCAAATTTTAAAATTATTAATATTTACGATTATTTTCTTATTGTTACGTTATTTAATATGCCTCACTCTTGTTCACATTTTTACGTAACTTAACCTTTATGTAACTTTAAAAGATACGACAGCTTAAGTAATACATAACAAGGAAAAATTGGTGACAATTAAAATAGCTCGCTGACCTCGTGCCCAATAAAGTAGTATTCTGAATTCCTTAAATCCTTTAAATATGTTAGAAATTTTTCTGGTGCCACTTAAATTTTTAGATAACTTCATAATTTGCATTTGAAGAAATCATTTTGTGAATAAGTTTCATAATTATGAATATGGAATGATGTTTGAGACCATTGAGTTTTTTCTGACATCACTGCTCGGTCCAAAGATAGCGTGCTGTTGTCGACGAGTTAGCGATAATTTTGAAGGCCGTAATTTCGTCTTTTAGGGTTTCTATTTAGTATGTGCTAGTACTATTAGATCCTAAAATTTTATTAAAAACCAACTTATTTAAATTTTATATTCTTTTGGATACTCTAGTTTTGTATAAAATAAAAAATTACCACTTTATTAAAATTTACTTTTCAGTGTATTCTGTCTACTATATTCGTTTGTCAGCGTTACTTATGTATTTTATTTCTCCCAACCACATTTCAAAGTTCTCTATAACATGACTTTTCACCAGAATTCTGATAATTTCCTGTGGTCTATATCATACATGAGAAAGGCATTTATCTTAGTATGTGATGAGCTTAAATCTTCTATTACACCGGATGCCCTACAGTTCACAGATGCCTACAATGCTTTTATTCTGCATTGAGTCTTATTTTCAGGCATGATCAGCTATCGACAACATTTAGGTACACCCTGAGACACGGATCTTGGGGTCTGGACAACAACAGTGGGAATAAAATCTTTTCTCTAAAATGGCGACGCGCATGTAAACTAATCAATCGGTGAATGCGAGCGCGTCTGATGTCCAATCGGGAAATGTGCGCATTTATTGGCCCATTTCCTTCCACTTCATACCGCCAGTTTCAAAATAGATTTCTGTGCAGATAATCTTGCCACTCTAGACCTTGTTGCTAACACTTCCCAATTTTTGGCTTTCGCAATGAAAAATAAAAACGTTTTATACGTTTGTATTGAGAGCGTAAAAAATGCTATCAGACTCTACCTTGTTCGATAATATTTGAAGGTCTTCATGCTCTATGTATTTAGAAGTCTCGTATGCATTTCATATTCACAACATTAATGCTTTTATGATGATCTTTCAGTGCTCTCTAGCGAATGTGAAGGTATTCTTTGAGTAGACATCAGGATTTTCGTGTTGTGGAAATCAAAGAATATCTGAATTAAAAAAAAAAATTACTATCAACAATTCTGCAAGTATTACTTCGGATGCAATGAATTCTCTGACTGTAGGTGTGTCGTTGATAGCTTATTACTGTTTTAGGGTAGTGAATCATTTTTCATGCATGTCCTTATTTAAGAAACTCGTAAAGCTTCCTGTCCACATTCAAAAGTAGTTGCGCTATCATTACTTAGGAAAAACTTAGCAAATCAATTATAAAGACTATAATAATTATTAGATGACGTGGGCATTTCTAATTATTGAATATGAATACAAGATACAAATAGCCAACCAACATGATACAAATAAAACACAAACTGTAATTTTTTACCTATATTCATGTTATCTTTGACGTTTTTTTTTACAAAGCTAACGTTATTTCACTATTGGCCTTTGGTTCTTAAGTATGTTTTAATTTAAAAAATGCGATAATCCCGCTGATAATAACACTTTCTTCTTGGGGAAGCGATTCGTAATTCAGTTGTTTACATTTACAGAAATCTTACTCTTCTGAGAAATAGAAATAATAAAACAATTGAATTTCAGCGCCACATCACCTTTATCGTAACATTATAATAGGGGTTTAAGTATAAAATTATCGTTCCAGCTACTGGCCACTTTGAATGAAAATAAAAGCCATTGTGTTCTTAATACAAAATCCATGAAAATATTATAAATCCATTGCTATTCAGTTGTTGTCACAATTCCGTCTACACTCAAACATGAACCCATACTGTTTTAAAGAAGTTCAGTCGCGAACGTAAAAATGTAACATCAATAAGTAATACCTGTTTGACGGAAACCTGACTAATGAACACACTATTCGTTTTTGGTTAAATCGCTTTCGCAGTGGGAATTCCGCAATATTGATCCATTTGCGCTAAACTGCTAAAACAAAAAACTAGAAAAATTATTAGCACATGAATGATCTGCACAGGAACTGAACGCGTCAAAGCTTGCTTTGCGTTGATTAATCGACATAGAAATGGGGGAGTTTCGTACCTTATTGTAACGAGTGGCGAGAAATCCAATGACTGCACCTAGGTCAAACGCCAGAACCTTGCCCTGGAAAAAATTTGCACACACAAAGGTGATAATGGTGATAGTTTGGTGCCCCAGTCTTGCTATCCACTATAGCTTCTTCAGGTCTTATGCATCATTAACAGCTGAGATCTACAGACAAGAACTTATGACAATGAAAGTGAAACTGGCAGAAAAACAGTCCTGACTGGTCAACCGATCTTCATAATTATTATTGCTTCACAGTTATTCAAGACACGCAACACAAAGAACCGTTTCAACGCTAAATTTGAAATTTAATCCCTCTGTCACTTTACATATTATCTGTATGGACTTGGCACGTACCAATTATCATTTTTTTCGGTGATTTAGACAATATTCTCTATAGAAAAACTACCCGGCCAAGTGCGAGTCGGACTTGCGCTCTGAGGGTTCCATGAGTACTGTTCTATAACGTATACCTATTGCTAAAAACTTTAAAAATTTCAATAAAGTCAAATTCGGATAGTTGCCCCATTTTTAAAAAAAAACTATTCCGAAAAATACGTTCTTATTAAAAATAATGCAACGTGTATATCAAAACTCGTCTTTGATCTTTTACAGAAGCCTATTTTTGTAAACAAAATAATATTGGTTTTGAGTAAATCCTGTCAAATATTACCTCTCAAAAAAGGGATAGTTGCCTACTGTAGCGAATAGTCGCCTAACGTTAAAGTGTTTCGGGGGATACTTGCTTCACCTAGAATGAACAAAATAGTCACAATAAGTTGGAAAAACCCCAAAAGACAAAAATCTGTCTTAGCTGGTTAAAGAATTTATAGTTGCGGATAGTTGCCCCTATAGAGCGGACTATTCGCAAACGTAAATAGAGCGACTATCCTTTTTGATACGGATACTTGCCCTTTTTATTTGCGAAACAAAAAATAATTAACAATTAAACAGTGTAATTTAAAGTCTAACGCATGCAAAGATACAAAAGGTTGACTGAAACCACAAACAGCAATAAAAATATTCAATAGAAATTACTTGCCAGTATAATTACGTCTGTCAAAGTTTTGCCGCTAAAGATTTTTGCTCACACAGATAAAACGTTTGCATTTACACCGACGGCTTATATTGCATTGACGCCTGTGATAGATAGGCACTTCTAAATTATAAGTAAAGCGCCAATCCTACCAACATCCCTACCGTAATGTGTTCAAAACTGGGGCATGTATCCGATTGAGGTAACAATCCAGTCTTTGTCCTATATTAAAAAATATTTTTATGTGATATTAACTACAAATTAACAATTTTCGGATTTTTCCAAGACCTTGCTTGTTGCCAAATTTCATGATTCTAAGTTAAAGGGAAAGTATCCCATAGTTTTTTATTTATTTGCGAATGGCAAAATATGTGGCATATATGGCCGTATTTTTTAATTGATTTTTTTACTGCTGCAAGGGACAGTAGACAACTCCTGAGAAAAAAGGTCTTGACAGACAGGTAGTCAAGCAGACAGTCAAATAAACAAATAACGAAGTAATCCTTTAAGTGTTCTTTCATAAATGCATTCATGATCTTCCTATTAAATGATAGGAACGCGTAGAGAATATGAGTAAATATTTTTTGGTTATATAAATTATACTTCAACCCCTATACAGTTGCCTAGTATTATCTGCAATTTCAATTTCTATTATTGGAACAAAGGAATCATGATCTTATTTAATAACAAGAACTATGCTATGACACTCAAATCACTAAAGTGCGTCAACACATCATGTAGCTTTGCTACATAGTAATCGACCACCTGCATGCGAACCATTTCTAAAGATTCATACACTCAATAGTAACAAACAAGGACAGGAGAACTGACGCCAAAAAAAAAATAAAATCAGGGATATACAATAATATTGTAACGAAGCCGAGTCTATAATATTTTTTTTTCAATACATTTGCTATTAATACGGTCTATGACATCGAAACTTGTACCGTAATGTTATATTTTACACAATACTAGGCGTTTTTACTTTACATCAATCACAAACGAGCATTCTGTTTGTATCGCATGCGTAAACCGCGAAAGCAACCCGCTCGCGCCCTTTTTTCCGCCATTATTACATTTGATGTATTATTTTAATCGTAAATGTATTGAAAAACGTCGTATGATGCTCGTACTCAGTAATCTGGCTATTATAGTTTTAGTTTAGTATAAGCACTCTGCTTTGACTCATGCCTATGAACACCTGGACTATAATATCCAGCTTACCGTACTTGCATCATAATGTTCTATTAAAGGCTAGAAGTAAGGTAAAAAGTAAAGAAAAAAATGTTAATTTGTTATATTAGTTTAGAATTTATGTTATATTACAATTTTTTTTAATTTAATGTAATATGCGTTTACGTTCCATCTGGCGGTGAGTATCGATAAATACGTTATATAACAGTACGGAACCCTCGGGGCGCAAAGCGGACTCGCACTTGGCCGGTTTTCCTTAAAATTTCTTTTGTCATTTCCCTTGAAATAAATAATCCTCTTACCGATAAAAAATTCTTACGTACAATATAATAATATTTTTGAAATTTAGATCTCGAAACTAGAAAGTCGAACAGACAAATAACTGATGTGCACATTTATAATAGTTTTTTATTTTTGTATGTATTCATATTCAACAACTAACTTTTTTTTGAAAGACTATATCGTAAATTCTCATGTTAGATAATATCATTGACATATGTACTCTTATATGATAATTCAAAAATGTTTATTGTTGTAACATTTGTAAGCCATCTTATTCAGTCTTTTAGCATTGAGGACAAAACTGCGTTCACCTAGACTACAAGCGCTAAACCCGCCTCTTAAATGAAATAGGATTTGATAAACATATTTTTATATTTCATTTAGACAACACACACAACAATACATCTAAAATAAAAATATGAAGTAATGAAATTAATTCTATTCGTTGAATTTAGAATAAGCTTAAAATGTCATGTTGACACCAATATGGAGACGAATGTGACGGCATACTGTGGATATAATATTTGCAAATGCTGAAAAATCATCTTTTGATTTTGCATGTCACTGTTGCTTGATAAGGTGTTGTTGCCAATGACATTTTAGTAAGGATGAGGTACCTTCACATTGCATGGCTTTCGAAAATTGATTGATCGAACAATGCCATACTTATATCGTGACCGTATCATAGATTATAAACCTAAGTGTGAAATATCAGCCTGGACAAACAAATAGAGACAAAATTTTTAATATCGCGTGTTTGGATTTGGTTACGTGCAAATAAACATAGGAGCAATACAAAAAGCCTTTATCAAAATCACAGCCAAACACTTCAATTTATTCATATGTATGGCAAAAATATTTGTATTATCTTACTTTTGTTTAATAAGTGACATGATGCATTTGAGATTTTTTTTTCTTCATGTTTTGTGATTTGTACCCAAAATAAGACTCGCATATCGCTTAGATTTTCCCATAAAACATTAGTGAGGGCCTATATTTTGTTTTTTTTTTTTCTTCAATATTTCAGGCTCAGTAGTTTTGAAGATAAATGGGATAAAAATTTGGTATGTATTTTTATATTCATTTAATCTATTCATTTTAAAATAATGTGTTCAGTGCGTTCATTAGCATGTTTCCTCCAAAAAACAGTATTGGTACTGTATCTGCTACGTTACTGCCAGGGCGGAACTCGCGACGTAACCATGTTGAAAGAATTGAAACGCAATTCTAAAATTATTTTATAGATTTGAATTTAGAATACGGTTGCTTTCATTTTATGGAACTCTCTAATTAAAAACTTTGAGCGTGCATGATTTATTTTCATTTTAAGTGGACAGTGGTTAATACAACAATTTCATCTTGAAACCTCTGCTATTATGAAAATAATAAGGAAGATATAACAATTAACTAATGTTTTGACAGCTGCCTATTTCTTCGCATAGCGTCATTTCCGGATGTCTAATGCTTGATTTCATTATTTGTTGCACTTTGCTGGAAAAATTGTGCTGTTGTGCATATCCCATGTTAAAATGTATACCAACTATAAAATTAAACCTTTATGAAATGTAGTTTTAAACAAACTTTTAGGAATGAATAAATTTTCCTATTATCACTAGTAGAATTAATTGGAACGTTTCTAGACTAGCTTAATTAAAAAAAATATATATATAATCTTACGAACGCACCACGGGTTCTATCTGACAAGTCTTGACATATTCATGTGAAAAATGCAGCTATTGTATGGGGCGCGTTGCCGTTTGCTTGTTAATTAGCGCAGTAGTGGAGACAAAAAATTACACCCTACAAGTAGGCACTCATTTGATGAAAAAATAAAGTTATTTTTCAGTGAAAACTCTCTAAGCAAGGTCACTAAAATAATAATAATAATGAATAATTAAAAAAAAAGCAGTGAGAGGAGAAAATCGTTTGAAACAGTCAGTACACAGTACGAGTACTATAATTTTAATAGTTCGGGAATGCGCGAGAGTGGGAACGAAGAAGACTTAATCATAAATTAACACGAAAAACTCATAGTAGATTGGGTTTATATACTAAAGATATATTATGGCATTGAAATTAATTTTACTGAATATTCCCGAGCTGCCGTGTTAAAATCGCTCGATCGTAGAACTGTGGTTTCCTATTAATCATTTTTAGCTGTTTCCAACATTAATCGTCTCGTCAACTGAAATCCGTGCATCGGGCTGTTTTCGAGGTGAGGCGCGGCTTATATCTTGAAATTCCATACGCGCCTGCTGCTTGCTCTCAGCGAGCTGCTTTGAGATCCAATAACAACAAACTTTTCTGGTTCACATTTGTTGACGTGTGATGGCGTTCTTGAAATCTTTGCGTACCAAGCCAAGTTTAGAATTTCTCTCGGCCAATTACTACTTTTATAGCGACGCCAGTGGCATGGCATGCATGAGTGTGGGTACGTGTAAACAAATCACTGCAGCTTTTTGCGATCGATGATTTAACGATTTACGAAAATCGGTACATTAAACCTCGCTAGTCGTTCGAATTGCCATACAATCGCAATTGTAAAATTACTCAACTATTTGTTTTAGTTTTAAAATTGAAATAGGTATCGTGTAACTTGTCCTTTTTATACATATTTGACGAGTCAAAGTCTTATTAAAATCTTGCTATGACCATAATTCTAACTCTAGCATAAAACAGATAATTTTATGTAGATTAAAAATTATCTTTTACGATGCTATTCTGAATAGTCTTCATAATTTTAAAAGAGTTGTAAGCCATTTCGTTTGTGTGGCGTGATTGATTTCCGTTATATCACACGCCTGCTCGTCATATTTTATTTCCGTTGCATTACACTCTTGGCTAGGGTGTCTTGCTTTATGCGCCGATATATTGTGTCACATGAAAGATCATGCATGTAAGCCACACTTGAGACGGAATTCAGCGTCACGCAGGTTACCCTTGTCTATTGACTATATATTCTTTCTAGTTAAAGGAGAAAGGTCAAGTGCATTAACTGCAATAGCTTGCATCGTTACGCTGTACATTTTTTTTAAATCAACAGTTATTAGATGTGCATAATTTTTTCGATGTTTGTTACTTTTTTCTATCCGCTACATCTGTCGTGCTTGTCGTACGCCATGAAGAGTTATTTAATTATTTGTCTGCATCGCCCCCCGATTTCACCCCTAATATTTTTTTCGAGGCATCTTGACCCTTGCCTCCTCTGCCTACCCTATCACATCTGCACGTACTTTCCTGCTTTGGCTATCGTCTTGGTTCGCATTTTCATCTGACCAGGAAGGAGATTGATTCGCGGTCGTTCGCATATTAGCGACCGTCGCACAGTATGTCGCCTAGAACAAGCTACCTGGACAATAACAACATTAAAAATTCTAAAAATCGTTGACGATGGTAGTGCATTAGTTGCTTATCGCAATAACAGGTATTGTTTTGATTGATATAAGTGAGTCAAAACATTTGCGATGACGCTAAGTGTAAATAGACGGTCGGGTTAAATGTTACTTGCATTTTGGCTACTAATACGAATACGTCTAGTGTGTTTGTTTTTTAAAGTTAAATGGTGAGTAGTAACGGATTCTGTAACCAAGGATAAGTAGTTTTTTTTTGCACTATTTTACGTTGAATGTTATTTAATCGGTTAGTTAGGCAAACTTTGTAATTTTGAAAAAATCAAACAAGGTAGTCTTAGTTTTACAATTTAATAGACGATAAGTAGAAATCTACTCAATTCTCCGAGTTAATAATATTATTTTTTGTAATATATAAGACAAATCATTCTAGTTTATATTCGACTTATAATTTCTTAATCGAATTTGCCCTAATATTTATTGCCATTTTTTCTCTGTCTCTCGAAAATAAAGTTTTTTTGAAAAATGGGTTGAAACTTCCAAAAGTCAGAAAAATGCTACACTTATCAGGTTTATTTCCGTAAAATATCTGATCGGCATAATTGAACAATCCCTAATGGAGATCAAAACAGTTATCTCACGATTTTCCACGAAATTGTCGGAAAAATGGGAGAATTTGTTCTCTCTAAGGAAAGTACAAAACTGACTATGGCTGAGACAAAGCTAATATGATTATGTAGAAGAGGATTCTTCTGAAGAAGAATGAAGTGATTTTGAATAGTGTTTAATTTTTTTTTTGTGTGATATGTGATGTAAATAAGTTACACGTAATTAATTAATGTGTAGTTTAATAATGTAGGTTTATCATATGAGTAATTTTCGTTTTCAGTCCCTACTTAGGTTAATGATGTGCATATTTAGTTAACAAACTTAATTCAGTAGTATTACTGAACCTTGTTCAGAACCTATTTCAGAAATTTTAAAATTAATTTAAATTGTGTGTGTAGTAATAAGAAATATATAATTTTTTTTTGATAAATTTTTGTTTTTAATTTCAGTCAGTGAGAAACCACGCACTAAAAGTAGTTAAAATGTTTATAAATATCCATAATAAACGTGTTTGAAATTAATAACATGACAAATAATTTTGTCCAGCTAGCTTGTTCTATGCGACATAGTGTACGTGTACGTCGCTACGAATGCAACCGATCAAGAATGCAATAAGGACATACCTCTTTTTTTCTCGCACTCGTTATCAGTCGCGCTCGCTAAGAAGGTCTCCAACGTGTGAACAGAACACGAATCGACGTCCCTTTCCGTTCCGTAGGCGTATTTGTAGGTATAATAACTGATTTTCTCTAACCTCGCGTTAATAGTATTTCCATCGATTACATGTAATTTGAGTAGAGTTTCGGTGGTTACTCCTGGAATCCATTGAAATTCGGAAACTGATAGTCTCTATTTGTTTTATTTAAAGCCCTTCCCTTACTCGCAAATATCCATAACGTAGTGTTTCATCGTTGCTAAGAAATCGAGCTGTGGGAGGTGGCCGAGTAGCTAAGCATTCAGCCTTTGTTACAAAGTTTATGTATTCGATCCCCGCTATAGATATATTGACAGATGAGTTTTTAATTTATAAAAGTGAAGTATCACAAGATCCCGTCGACGTCGTCTTTTATGCAATGTTGAAGGCAAACAGACTCCACCCGCAGCGCACCACAGCGGTGTGCTTATAATGGTTTAAACTCTTTAACTCATGTTAAAGAATGGCTGTATAGTGGAGGCGTGTAAGCCTAAAAAAAGGAACCTTTTTATTTTATTCTTCTCATTCAGCCTGTTGAAACCATTGAAATGCATTAAAAAATTTTTTTTTTACTGAACTGCTTTACAACACGAGGATTGCCTTGTTACCCTTTACAGGACATTATCACATTATTCCCGAACACATATTTGACATACAATTTTTTTTAATATTCTTCATTGTAATTTGGGCAACCCAAGATTGCACAATTTCAATACAACCTACGCATCGCTTGACTTTATTCTTATTCAAATTATAAAGCAATGTGATAGACTAACCTTTAGTAGTTTGACGGACGGACGAACGAACACACATTTCAGTAGCTTTTGTCTCCTTTTTGAGTTCCGGAACTAAAAAGTATCAATTTGCTTGGCGGATAACGAAAAAAACATTAAATTCTCTGTGTTTTCTGTCTCTATATCCGAAACATTTTCTATGTTATTGATCAATAATTTAACCACAGAATCTTACCATAATAGCGATCCTTATATAGTTCTTTTTTATTTAAATAATATTTACTAAGCATAATTTAGTCTCACATGGTTTCGATCAATCCAAATGTTCAGAGCATAATTTCATAATATACCTGTGATTGAATTTAGTTATTCCCAAGTATATCTCTGCGTTACAAATATTAATTTACTGGGGTAACAGTGTACTATTTTCGTAAGTGGCACATTTCTGTTCGTGATTGACAGGTGATTTATTGATGTAACAATTAAATTAACAAACGATAGTAGGGTGTGGGTGTTAACCTGACGCTATTTCTATGTAACGTTTCTGTGTAGAAGGAACGATGTCATTAAGTTTAGGCGTTTAGGGCGAGTGCTCTCTGTGGGTGAAAATTACTATATTTTGTAACCTACATTTTCCACCGACAAGCAATGGGCTTGGACCAAAATTTTAAAGATGCATTGATGGTCATTAAAATTATAATGAATAAGGTTCTAGAATAACCTCTGAATATAGCAATTTATTTCTATTTGCGAATTTCCCGGATATTTATGAAAAATCATCTGACGTTGAAATTGTTCCTGTGACGTCATCTGGGCGATTGAGCTTATTGCGCTGCTTTCAACAGTAAAAAACCAAAGCTTAAAACTAAATAATAAAAATGATTGAGATCCTCATGAATCCTCATGAATTAATAAAAATATTATGACTAGACTAGACTAGATTTAGTCTAAGATAATGCAATTTGTAAAGATTTGTCCAGAAAATATCTCGTATATTTTATTAATCAATTTTTGGAAATGATTACTAAGTAAATAAAAGATTTTTTTTATTTTAAGAGAAAAAGGTATATATTTTGAGGCCTATATTAAATATATATATATTTATATATATATTTATATATATATTTGTTTTATTATTATATTATTAACTGTGTTTAAAAAAATTGTTCAAAGCTTATTCATATTTTATACACCGTTACGCTTGAGTCTTTGAAATACTCTTCCTCTAAGAATAATCTGATGAAAACGGACATTAAGAATTACGTTATCTTAGTGCAAACTTTAACTTATAAGAAACAATTCGGCCAAAGTTTTTTTTCATGACTTTTCACGCTAACGCGGGACAAGCGGCACGGCTTACGGAGCGGCCAAAACAAAGGGCGCTCCCTCATCGTAGTGTTATTCAGTACTTGTATTTGCTTTTATATTAGTATTATTCAAATTCACCGATCGACCCGCCTCGCATCGCTCTTCGCGCCACTGCACCGTGGTTCTCACCTCATTTCGAATCTTTTTGAAACCGTTCAATTATAACTAATATGAATGCGAATGTGTTTTTGTCTGTCTGTCACCTTTTCACATCTAAATCGCTAAACCGATCTTTATGAAATTTGGCAAAGAGATAGTTGGAGAAATAGACATTTACATAATTAGCTATTGTTTACCTCGATCGAAATAAATGACGAGGAAAACTTCGAACTGTGAGATGGGATAGTACAATAGAAGTGGTACGGCTACTTGAACCGGAACGGGTTCACATAGTTTCAATGATTAATTAAGTTATTACGTAATTAACTGACGAAAGCTAGTGTTTAATAAATCTAAATTGAATATTAATCTGGCGATGCAGACCATTTCCTCGTGCCCGTCGCGTCGCTTCGAAGAATGATGGATGGAACTGAATAATGAAGTGACCAATCTAATATGTAGGTCAAGGGGAAAAAATAGTTTCCAATGAATCAGTGCCCGATATTTTATGTGTGCGTCAGTGAAGCGACTGTATAACGTATACTTAAAATATAGGTATAATGCGATTTAGTTTTTGTGGTAAGCTTTACGTGGAAATACGAATCATTCTGCGTTCGCGCAGTAATTATATCATGCAAAAAATAATCGGTAACTTTTGATTTGATCTGTTTAAAAATTTTCCCTCTCCAAATCGTGCTGAAATATAAAGTATCATTTGACTCATCACAGCGAACACTGATCAATAATTAATCAGGTGATATGGGTGGTTGTAATTCTTACATTGTTGGAGTTAATTTTAGGAGGCAAAATAGAAAATGAAAAAAAAACTCGCGTCATTAATTTATTATTTATTAATAATATAATAATTAATTAATATTATAATAATAATCATTAATTACTTAATCGTCACAGGCCTAGACGTTGTTGTCATGTATACGTTATTATTATTATTAGAAATACAAATATATATTTTTTCTTAATAATATTAGGTTAGGGTGAAAGTCCTTTTGTATTTTATATACAAATTGAAGATGTTTTGTTCGATAATTTGTTGCCATATAGTAGGAGTGATATGATCCCGTTGCTCTAGAAATTTTGGAGTTTTTAGTTGAAAAAATATTTGTGTGCATTTGAACATGTCTATTTGTTCCGTGTCTGGGTATGAAATATTTATATATGTATATATTATAAAGAATATTTAAGTATATTATATTAGTTGTCTAGAATCCATAATACGAGCTTTGCTTAGATTGAGATTAGATGGCGCTGTATGGGATGTCCAAAGAATTAAACATTAAAAATGTGTGCACTTCACACGCGGTAGAAGTAAAAACTTCAAAAATTTTGGTTTCAAGGTAATGAGATGAATGTGAAATTTCGGGCAGAGGATAATTGTAGGTTTTAGTAATGATCATAGTGATATAAAGTTTGATAATTATTTTACATTTTATTCGTATAAATTACATAGATTTATTCAGACTCAGAGCTTACATTTTCGATAAATGTTACAAGAGGCTTATGGTAACTAATCGCGACAATATTCTGCATTCCTTTTCGGCATATTTGAAGTATTTTATTACAAATAATACGTACACGTATACAAACACCACGGTTGTGCCTTTTCTCAAGCTTTGTACTACGCATGCACACACGTACAACGCTGAGGCCCAAACAAACTCCCACTATGCCTTGGTAAACACGAGTGGAGGGGGTACGAAGCAGAGTACAAAGAGAACCACGAACATAAGAAACACTGTATAATGTTTCCTATCTCGTTTTCTCCCATGTTAAATCTTATGAATTTATGTGTCTGTGTCTTTTTACTGTCGCTTTTTCGATTCATCGACTTTCAAATCACAACGATGCTAAAGAAGTTTTCACTTCAAAAATGTAGCAAGTAGTTTTAACAGTCTTATCTTGATGTCAACCTAACGTGACCTAAAGAATTCTATAGACACTGGAACGAGGCACCAACTGTATCTGTAGGAGGGCGACTAGAGCAAACTGCATCTTCAATATTGAAATTTCCGAATTGAAAACACTTAAACGAACTTTGTGGTGCTCTTACTGACAGCGCATTGGATCCATAAATGGTATAAATTTTTTTTCGCGGCTTGTATCGCTAATTGTCCTTTATTGTAATAAAATTGTAAAATATTTAGAATTTCTTCGTTAGATTCACCTATTTTCTTGATTATTTTATATATATATTTTTTCAAATTCCTGTTTTGTAATGGTGTTATAACCAGCCAGTTACAAATAGTGCAACCAAAAAGATAGGATTAACAAACAAAATATGAAGAGACTTTCTCCTCTATCCATTATATTTGAGTTTTCGTTGCTGTATATCACGGGAAACCATTATTTAACACACCTCCTCTCACCCTATTCAGCCAATTTTTTTTCTTCTAACGAATGATTGGATTTTCCAGATCCCTATCTCTTAGGCCGATCAATGGTTATTTATTTTGTACCTAATTAATGTTCAGTTTTACCTGAAATTATGGGCTTGTTTTATGAAGAAAGGTCTACTTATTGTAGTTTCTAGAACTGTGATGTAATAGTAAAAAAATTGATATTCAATAACAATTGAAACGTCACGTTCATGGGATTATATGGGCGTTTATTGACGCATTCCAGCACGTCATAAGCATTATAGTGTGCGCATGCATTCAATATGTACATACAGTTGGAAATGTCCAACACCAATCTCAAGGAAATTATTTCTCTTTACTATTCAAAATATTGAACGTTCACGGTAATTTGCTGTTATTCGCTAATATGCTTCAATAGATTTATTTTCTTGAAAATTACCTATATATATACGTGATGTTACAAAAGTGGTCGTACTAGACTTCCACCAGAAACTACATTGTTTAGGGTTCTTCTGTGTAATCTGACAATGAATTCTTATAGTTTCTTCGTCTCCGTCTATTTGTCTGTCCGTTATGTCATAGCCAATTTAGTCACGGACTATATAATGCTATAAAGCTGTTTGGCATGGTTATACACATTTGTAACCGCCTACATAGATGTGTATTATTAAATCCTTTGAATTTTTTTAGGTTGCTCTCACATACGCACAGTGAAGACCAAACATATTTTTACTTATCCTTCGAGTGGGGTATCGTTGATAAGTTATTCTAAAACGATTATAAGGTTTTTAAAAATGTACGTAATACGGAACATTCGGTTATTCAATGAATGGCCTTTTTACGTGAGTTACATGCCTTTTTCTTTAACTCCTGAAAAACTTCTGAAAAATCTGAAAAATCTGAAAAGAATCCTTAGTAACAGTGCATATACTTACTAGAAAAATTATCACGACTGTTTGGTATTCAACGCAACAAACTCATGATTGTGGTTTATAAGTTGTTAACGTAGAGTCACAGAACACTACCTTATACGTGAATCGACACGCACTCGACAGGGTTTTTACCAACTTTCCTCTGGAGCGGATAAAGCTGAGTGTCATCGTCGACTAATGAGATGGCTTACATGTTTAGGATTGTGGTATGGTGCGATGAAAGGCCTCACGACCACCGCCCAGCCTCACGCCTTTATATTCCCTGCACTTCTCTCGTCTCTTGTTTTAGAGTTCTTGCTTGAATCTATTTTAATTTCTTCAACAAATAGAAAATATGTTTGTAGGCAACGCATGCTGTTAATGATCCCCAAGCCAGACGATGTCTTATCTTTAACCTAACGACCTGATTTACTTAGATACAGTTTGTTCGGAACGATACGTCAATGCGATGCAGTAATTAACGATCTTTGTGTGCTGTTTATACTTTAGGATTAATTAATATAAAAAAACCGATCGAATGTGAGTCGGACTTGTATGGAAAGGGTTCATCATCATCATCATCATCAGCCCATTTTTACCCCACTGCAGGGGCTTAGGCCTCCCCCAGGGTGACAAAGGGGGCTTGGAGCTTAAGTCCACCACGCTGCTCCACTGCGGGTTGGGAACTGATGGAAAGGGTTCCGTACAATAAATTATCTCGTTACCTACTACGTTGTCTTGAATCTTACTGAAGTTTTGGCTAGAATTTTAACCCGACTTTTTGGTATGACTAGGGTACCATAGGAATTACTAGAAAGAACCGAACCAATTGAACTTATTAGGCCTCCGTGAAATTAAAAAAAGAACATTTTATATACATTTTCCTCTTATCCTTTTTCACCAATATTTTCCGTTTCCAGCAGGAATTTAAAAATTAAAGATTTTCGTTTAAGTTTTCCTGTAAACTATATCTGAAGCCCACATTTCATAATGGTTGGTATTTTTTCAAAATTGAAGGAATAAACAAATACATTTCTATTTCTCACAACGAGCCTTTTCATTTGATATGTCGAATAATGGACATCACCCAAATTGAAAAAAAAAAAATTATTTTGTGAATAAGAATTCGTTTATCGTTTTTTTTAATCTTTATTTTATCGTTTATTATATAAGTGACACAGTTTATCTCTTTTTTTAAGTGTACGCTCTAGTTTCTTGGTTTTTTTTTAATCTTTTAAACAATACACTTAAAAGTTATTTAAAAAAATATTTCTTATAATAAACACTTTTATTTAATATGTCAAGTGCAGCATTTGAAAAAAAAAATATTTTTAATTTTCTAATTTGCCCTTAAAATGCCCCCTCAAATCAGAATTCTTTTATCGCTTAGGTTTTCTTGTAAAATATAAGATAGGCTTCAGTTCTTTTTTTTTTCATTTTAGATTATGCATTTTCGGAGGTAACGGGAATGGTCAATTGTCGTCTCAGAATAACAGAAACCGCGCTCAATTCTCATCACACATACTGCACTGTGTCTAAAACATTACGTACGTCCCGCGCCTGCCTCACTTCCCGCCCGCGTAATGTTGCTAGATCGAGAGAGGTTTCCTACTGTTTTTGCGATAATCATATAAAATCAGAAAAAAGGTGTTTAATAAAAATATTAACAGATAGGTATATTTAGCCTGCGTTTATATAACACAAATTATTTCTAGCGGTGCAGCCCTACGGTTGCCGCGTACTTGTGTTCATTCATAGTAAGTTTTAACTATTTTAGGTACTAGGCCAAAACTCACAACATTCAAATTTCCTTCAGGCGCCAGGTGTTCACTTGAGTTTAATGAGTTTTTTGGTACAATACGAGTATAATTATAGAAAGGAAATAGCATGACCTTCTGACACAAGTGTTCTTCATTTAATAGAAAGTTACTCACTACAACATGAAATTCATACATACCATTTTAGTTGAATAAAGGAAATAAACATTAATTTTTTTATACCTATTACAATAAATAAAACCCGGCTTCAATAAGGTAAGTTTTTAAAAGTAAGGTTAAGTAAGTAAAGTTTTTAATAGGTACCCCTTTGTTGTGTAAGCTTTTTATAATATTTTCTTTTAGAATTTGAACTGATTTGCAGAATTTTACGTTTAAATAAATAATGTAGGCACCTAATTTCATATCTAAATCTTTTTCAATAACCGCCGTTTCTATGACTTTCACCATTTATGTAGTCATCATTTACAAGGAATATATTATTTTTTTCACTGAATTTCTTGAAAACTGAAAGAACGATTGCTAAACGTTCGATATTTGAACTTATAACAAAATCTTCATTTGAAATTTTTCGGGCATGTGCTTCTCAAATACGACATTCATGTAATTAAGATTTTGGGAAGGGAAATAAAGTCTGCCTTTATTTTTCAATCCATATCACAATTAATACCACACCTGAGGCCAATTGCTTCTACACAAAACGAACATTTTATTGATTTCGACAGGTAATAAGCAACAGTTCCCGATAATAACCTACGATATATTTTGACAGATAATGAAGCTGAGGCAATTCTAAGACAATAATTTTGCAATGCTACCACTATTTTCACTATTATAAATCATTATTGAGTAGCTTTCTCGTTGTATCACATAGAAAGTCCAAACCAGAAATATAGATATCACCAATTTCTGAGTTTGATCGTGTAGGCGATTGTGGCTGTGTATCGTGAAATGAAAAACTTTAAGTCCATCATAAAATGAAAAAGCAAAATGCATAATCAAAAACAGAAAATCAAATGTAATCAATTAAACATAAAAATTTTAGGTAGGTAAGTACGCACATTTTCTGAAATCGAAGGTCCAGATGTTTCTATATGTGACTCAGACAATTGTGATGTCAATACCAAATGCCGAAATAGCATGCCATTATTAGATAATTCATATACGAGTATTACTCCTTTCACCAAAATTTAATTTTAATCGGAATGCATAGAAGATTCATTAACACGTATACAATGTATTCATAAAGGTATATCCTTTGTATTTTCTAGGAAAAAATGAAATTTTTGGTATAATAGCCACTGAATTTCCAGTCACTAGTTGTAAATGAATTCCGCATTTATCAGTACGGTACTGGATTACCCACCAACCACCTACCCGCCATCAACCCGCATTGGATCACCGTGGTGGATTAAGCTCCAAGCTTCCTCATCCCGAAGGGAGGTCTAAGCCCCTGTAGTGGGGTATTGAAGGGATGATGGAATGGAATGAAATTGAATTATTTCATAATATAATTATGACCTACATAATGAACAGGAAAGGTGCAATATGAATAATATTTAAATAATATATCTTGACTAATTCTACCTTAGTCGGAATAGCTGATTTCTTTAGTTTTTTTAAACCACATTTCGTGTCACAAAAATATTGCTCGTCAAGGTAAATCGAACAAATTACGTTCCGCTCTGATGGTCTCAAAAACTTATCTAGCCGTGCTCTTTGTATGACTTTCATCCAATTCAATTTTCTTTGTTGTTTGTTGTTCACACAGGTGCTTTATTATTCAAACAATAGAGTATTCTAAACAGGTATTAAATAAAAAGTAGATAAAATTTTCGATGGAACTGGCAACACTCACAAAATGAACGCGCCATTTTTTAAGTCAATCACAATATGTAAAACAAATTCAATAATTAAATAAATCCACTTTTGAATACGTTACTTACAGATGAAATGTGATCCCATCCGATTTCTTCGTAAGCCCAGCAGCATTTTTGCATGTAGGAACGACACAAGACGACATTTTAAAATTAAAATTGACCCTTGTACTGTACATTATAACTTGGTAAGTGCAACGGAGTGACTAATCGCAACAAAGTGAAACCACTCTATTTAAGAGTGGTTTTTGTTTCTTCAGTTTCACGCTTACAGGCGCCTTCTGGTTATTCTGAGATTGTCGTATATTTTCTTTAATATCTATTAAACTATGCTTTTATTAACTACCCTTCACATGATAATGTCACTTGATAGCGCATTTTCATTTAACATGTCACACTATGCACCTTGTGAAATGTTTTATTTAATCTTATTTTCTATCAAAAATTTCTATTAAAAAGTTGGCTTCCAAAAAGTTCAACTTGGGCGTAATTGGGTCACCAAACTTCCGATTTTTTTTTAACGTACGGAACTTTTAAAATAGCAAATTATTTATTTGTGAATCATACTGCTGTAACGACGATACTTTAGCTAATACAAATTAAAATATGTGCTTACGAAGTTACACGTTTTTATTACATTTTTTTGCAATATTGTAACATAGTTGGCTATCCAGAGACTGGAATTATAATAAACCGTTGAAAAATGTCTATTTTAGTCATTTAATTTTTCACTAAACCCATGAATGTCTTTCGCTTGAATGTAGTCAATCAAAAGGGTGCAAACTCCGGGAAATATAAAAGATTTCGTAAAAAAATAATTAATTTCACCGCAATTGTTCTGGAATAAATATTTCAGCCAGCGCAAAACTTTGCACGCCAAAGTTTGGCTTTTTATTAGGTTTCCATGGTAACTTGAGTTCTTCATTTCTTGAAATGGATCTGCAAATACCTCTACAATTTTTTTGATTCACCGGAACATATGAATGAGATTTCCCAGTATTAATAAATGATATATAGAATGGCCCACCTAACCTACTTGAAAGGTAAGAGCTTAACGATTCCGAAAGTTTAGTCCAAGCATTTAATTTCTAATGGTGGGCAATAAATATTAATTTGTCGCGAATTACAAATTGCTGTACAAAGTGACGTGTGGTAATCGCGCCGACCGCGACCGCGGGCGGCGTTGGCACTCGAACTGCCTTGACCGGTCTGGCGCAGGAGCCTGGACTTCCGCTGCTGACTGTATGCGTCAACCGTTTGCGGCTCTTTGTTTACACTCCTAACACGCCTGTACTGTACAACCCCACATCCGGCATTTTTCCTAAAAATCAATGCTGTCAAATGAAAAAATGTCATAACAATGGGTGATAAATTTACAGTCGCCATAAAGGAACCTTACGAACGCCTCTTTATGATGTATTTGTGGGAAATCGCGAGAATATATATTTATTTCTATCAAAATAAAATTACAAGTTAGAAAACTAAAACCTGATCACGAAAAAATTCACTGAATAGTATGAAACAAGTTATTCACGTCTGAAATGAAAGCTTGAGAATATTCGGGTTATAGCCGTGGTCGCATGCCTTTATTTACTAACATAAATTAATAAGTACGTTATTATTACAGCATGTGATCACTGTTCTAACCCAAGTACAGTCAAATCTCAAGCTATGATTTCAGACTATAAATATATTGTTTATAAATTTATAATAAAATAAGAATATATTGTTTCATGCTTTTCAGTTCCTTGTTTCCGTTTTCGGGTTTTAGTTTTTTAACACTTTATTTACAAATTTTTAGTAATATTAGTAGGGACATCTTTATTTTGATACTAATTTTGATCATTATAATTCATGGTTTTTATTTATTTCTTATTTATGCACTGCGTTAGCTCACTTTCGCTTGTGAAAACGTTTTGTAACGATTATAATGTATTTGCACATATATTATATATTCATGTCCCTACCTACATAGATACATACATACATAGACTGCTAAAATCATAACCCCTTTTTATGTAATTCGTGTAAAAATATTCTATTCCAATAACACGACGTAATACACGCCAGTTAGTAGAACAGTATTAAGAATGCATGGGCGATCAGTACAACAATCAGTAGCAGTGTTCTAATTTTAAGCGACCATGCAGATAACAAATATAGTATAGAAGTGAGCGTCGCGTGACCTTGCACTTGTGATCAAATGAAAGTATGTAGTGTGTCTCACGTGCTCAGTGCCCCAATTGAGGCTCGTTAAGATACTCGGCGGCGTGCCTCGCTCGACAGCCGTCCAGGCAGGCACACCGCTACCGCTGCTGTTACGTTATCGTCAACCGTAGAACTCGTTATATGCTCTCATATCATAATTTCATACTTCTTTATTCGTAAAGAACGTTCATTGTACATGAGTACATATGTTTAAATAATCGTGGTAGGTCTAATTGGTAGCCTTAGAACGCCCTTGGTCACGCATTGTGCGTTCCAAAGGTAATACATATACATAAGCGATGTTTCCTTTGAGGATTTTTAATTATTATCACAGACGCGATAGTGGCAGCTTTTATTTCTCCTATAGAGGAAAGTTTTCCGGAGCTTCGGTAAAAATTAGGTTAATTAGTTACATAACTGGCGTTCGGACTGAGACGTAAATAGAGCAAGGGCAGTCAACAGTAGTGGCCGGACAAGGACGCAAACCCTAGACGTAATCAGAGCCCTCTAAAGAATTCACTAATGTGTGTAGATTATTGCTTCTCAGTCGAAGCGAAGTCACGTATGTGCGTACCGACCGTCGTCGTCAGCACGATTATTATAAAAATATGATAAAAGCTGTAACTGTTTCATAGTTAGTGATATTGAGGAGCAGCTTTTTAAGTATGTGTGGCTGCGTCGTTCTAATCCTTGTGTAACCGGTTTAGACCGGAAACATTAGAATGTTGGTATCAATCTGTGATGTAAGGTTTAGCAAGGTAATATTGGATTCTGTGGTAATAGGTTTTTTGGGAATAGGTCACTTTTTTTAAATTTATGGCGAATTTTACTTTACCAGGAACATAGTCACGTTTCAGTTTCTATCTAGGTGAAAGTGTTGGTTTTGAGACTACATTTAAGAATGGATAGAAGGTCTGAATTTTCACGTATTTATTTGAAGTTGGCTGAACCGATTCAAATAATATTTCGTATCAGTGATCAGATATGACTTACCTGTGTCTGTACTACGTCACTATTTTTTTTTTAAATCAACAAACAGAAAATGACAGCCATGGACATATTCGACGCCTAAAACGCTGTTCATTCGGCCGCATTGTTTTATGTGAAGAATAGTTACAAATATAATTTTAAAGGGGTGAAAACGTGTATAATTTTGTTTATCCTGAGAATAATAGATAATATTGGCAATAGCTGTTTTGTTATTAAAATTAAAACAATATACTATTAATCGGCGTAAATGGATCAAAAATAGCATTTCCTCTTTTTTGATTTAGGGGATGTAAAACAAACAGCACTCGAGGAAATATCATTAGAGCGTCTACAGTAAGAGAATTTGTACTTTGTGCGAAACATATCCAAAATCCAACTCGCAGATTTTCGTTCCCCTCTTAATTGTATATTTTTTATTTTAACCGAACAGTAGTGAATGTGTATGTTTAACGACACATTGATACCTCCGCAGGTAGTTGTGTTTGATTTTTCTCTTATAAGCGAATCCTTGCGGCCTGCATTTACTTACAACGCAACACAACGGCACAAGCAAAAGAACCGTGCGAAATTTACAACTTGCGAAAACGAAACGAAAAACGAAACCCAGTTTTTCTTCGGGAGAGATTTCAAGACTTCGGTGTATTAAATGTGGTGTCTATAATATTTATAGCAAATAAAATATTAGAAAGACCATATTAGAAGTATTTAGAAGACGAGAAATATATTAATGCATGAAAATATAAATACATTTTATGAACACGGTAATGTTCACATATTAATTAATACCCGAAATAGATATTACATAAATTGGTGGCGCCATCTTATTGACTGAAAAAGTCCCTAACTGTTTAAAGAAAGGTGCACGAATTTATAACAAAATGCCTCGAGAATTTTTTTTATTGGCCTTTACATAAATTCAAAAATATCGTATATAGTGTTTTAACTAAAACAGATTATTAGACAATAGATGAATATTTAATGGCTCGAAATGTTTGGATTTAATCCTCAACGTTCAGCATGTTTGGGTATCATTTTGCTTTAAGTCTTCATTCTAATCTATTGGAATTTTTAAATTTTACTATTGGTGTACATATCCTCATTCTTAGTAGTACAACTGTACAAAAGTAGGTACAACTGTTGAGTTTCTTGTTGGTACTTCTTAGTAGAACTGATGGTAACTTAAAAAATTAAACGATCTATGGTGTGTCGGGTCACATACAATTGAGAGTTCAGTAGCTATACCAACCAAAAACCTTTAAACAAACCAAAATCATGCATTTATTCCGAGTTGAATTACGTATTAACTTAATCGGCTAGAATTCGTGAACATTCATAAGTCCGCACTATGGTACTATAATTATCTGTTATTAGGGATTTTCAGACTTTTCGGAACGGAAGTTCAAGAGTTAGAGAGAGTAAGGATCCTGCGATTCTCGCAAAAAAGCCACTATTTTCATGTTCATTGGTATATGACGACCGTTTAGCCTAGTGGGTAGCGACCCTGCCTACGAAGCTGGAGGTCCCAGGTTCGAATCCCAGGTCGGGTCAGTATTAATTTGATGAATATCGATCTTGTACCAGGTCTTGGTTGTTAAATGTAAGTGGTGTCTTCGCTTGGTACCCAAAACACAAGCTAATGCTTAGTTTGGGGCCTAGACGTTGTAGTCATGTGTACGTTATTATTACGAATTATTACGAATATATATTATTCAATATGGCTATGCGTAAAATTGGTAATTTGTAGATGTATTTCATATAACAATTTGGATGGTTGCGATTTTGTTGGGACGTTGTTAGCTTTTTTTTATATTTATGTGATTTTTAAATACCATGTTCATACTGCTAACTGTGAAACGTACTTGTTATTAGGTACTGTCATATTATATTAGTATTGAGAATGTAATTGTTCTGTTACTAACTGCTGTTCTTTGTGTAGTTATATTTCACACTTAGTACAATCCACAGGATATTTGAGTAGGAATCACGATGACCTTATAGTGACAGAGATCGATAGCTCTGTCGATAACTAACGTTTAATATAATATTTGCTCGCGTCCAAATGAGGAAGCGGGGCTCCCTGTATCCTTGGGTATTGCGCGGTAGGTACCCCACGGCCGCTGCAGGTGCGCGGCGAACGTGGAGGCGGAGTGGTTTTTTATGTTAAAAAGGGTGTATTTGTCCGTAGCCGCGAACGTCCTATATATCCACCTATTGAACAGTTGTGGCTTAATATAAGCATTAATAGTCCCAAACTAATTTTAGGTAGAGCGTACAGACCGCCATGGCTTAATGTAGATACCTTTTTAAATGCGTTGACGGAATTAGTTCATACTTTTGGTTATAACGACGGTTTAGTTATAATGAATTAATTGCCCTTTACCACTCTAGTCACTACATCTTTGAAACCATACCGTTCTCTTACGTCGCCTATTTTTTCATCTATATTTGAAAAGTGCACTACCGATCCGCAGATTCTCCTTTCATGCTTGATAATAAATAAATAACTGATAAGTAGATACATTAGCTAAAATGCATTTAGAAACATTGAACATGTATGATGTATGGTGATAGATTACGTGCGACTCTTGTTCAGACTTGGCTTATGATAATAATGGTCTTTAATTTAGCATAAGATTAATCTTATAGGGTTCTGAAGCTAACACAATCGGTCAAGTGCGAGTCGGATTTACGTGAAGACGGATCCGTACTACAAATGATCGCCCTACTTTTTGTTTTTTAAATCTGACTAAAATTTAGGCTAGAAATTGAACCCGACTTCATATGTAATACATGCCAAAATATTGATAAATTATTTCGTTTACGCGTTCATTATTAATGCTCACGTCTGTAGTGATTTTCCTATATTTAATTCGCCAGTGTTCTAGAAATAATTTCTTCACTTTTGCCACATTTTCGTAAGTAACAGTTGAAACGGCTCGTCCACTGTGGGCGGTCGTCTTCGAAGCTATCACGGCTTTGTTTAACTGTTTCGATCAAAACTTTATAACGGAATCAGTAACGAAAAAAATCATTGAACACATTTATGACATAAGTTTTCTCTGATTTGCGATAGCGTATTTTGCTTTTTAATTAATTATAAATTTAATGACTCGTGTGCAAAATTTTATATACATTTCGTTCTTCCTGCGACATGTTCAAAACCAATAGACGTCAATGAGAAATGAAATACGTTAAACAAATCAATAATTTAGAGTACGACTATGGCCAGTATCGTTTTCGCATTTTAACTTTTCAGTCTGTCCTAGTATGTCTTGCTAAATGGTGTGTTCCTGGTAACAATTTCACAAAAATGTCGAAGGTAACGTTTTAGGTATGTGACATATTAAGAAGAAGAGACTTAAATTAGTACCCAAAACACAAGCTAATGCTTAGTTTGGGGCCTAGACGTTGTTGTTGTCATGTATACGTTACGTTAAATATTGACCACTTAAGGACAGGACTACTCAGGTAATCTTTGACTCGGCAAAGCGACGACTTAGCAAAGTGTCAAATTAGTAAAATGACAACCTGAGCAACTATTATATAAAAATATAATTTCCCAACTTCTCCATAGTAAATTGATTCTTGGTCATGCATATGTTCTCGAATAATACCTATCATGATTAAAATGGAGATCTTCGTTTTAGTTATTTCTATTTTGAATAATATTTTTATAGTGATTCACCGTTGCCATAATGAAAGAATTAATTGAGAAAAATTAACACGTATGTATATAAATTGTAATTTAACTAAAATTAAAAAAAAAATGTATATGCATCCCCCATCAATTTTCACAGATAGTTTACAGATTAAGATTATAAACTTGATAAGGTAATAAAATAAAATAAACGTAAACAAAATACGGAAAAAAACATACAAAATCAAACAAAATAAATAAAACAATGTTAACAGTGTACTCGATTCAATGTTCAGTCCGTTCCTTAATATCTTTGGAAACTTATGTAACTAATGAATGCATAATAGATTGTAACTAAAAAGTGAACCAAGCATGCTCATTTCAAATGCTTCGGATTACATAACAATAACTGAAATGAACTAGGTACGCCCGTATTGATCGCATTCCAAACTAGCAACGAGTCGACCTTTGAAATTATAGATCACTTGTTACTAAGCACATGGTGGTTACCCTGCACTGCCTGGTTTAGTATTAGATTAAATTCTGTACGTCTTCGTTATTGCCAAAATAATGAAATCAATATATGTATACTACACATACTCGATTTAAAAACTTACTTAATATGTCAGACGCGCGCTACCCACACCATGTCAGTAGCTTAAAATAATCCTTATGTCCTGTAACTCGTTTTACTCTGTACTTATATGGTAGAAAAGACGTTTCATTTTCGTCGATATTCGCGTTATGGTACGTATGGAATAGCTGAAGTGCGCATGCGGCCTTCGTTACCCGTTAGGTTTTATTGGCAAGTAATTATCATCCGTAATTCAGTAAACGTAAAAACAAAAGTACACAGCTTCAGAGGGCCAAGTGTGAGTTTTTTACTATTAACTATGTAGTTTGCGTTTTTTATAATTTGTATGGAAACTCGTACAGCACATCTAGCGGTCGTTTTAGGTAACTACGAGTTTCCATACAAATTACGGAAAACGCAAACTACACAGTTAATAGTAAAAGAACTCGCACTTGGCCCTCAGTTCGCTACCTCGCCTCGTTCGAAAACGAGAATTTTCACTTTCAGTCTTCCTACATCTCTGTGACGCATCTTCTGTTTCACTCATTTTTCTCCTTGTTTTGTTTCTTTCTTATTCTCGTCTATAGTTAACGAAATGGATTCGTTGCTAACCCTTAAATGCCAGTTTTTAAAATGAAAAATTTCGTGTAACGGCATACGCAATAAAATAGCGTCATTGTAAGCTTGTTCAGTATTGACGAGAGATTTTTTTTTTCTGAATTGATTACATCTGTAACCCACTGTGCCTAAGCATGATAATACAAATGTTTTATTTTCCAATTTCAGCTTTATAACTACCTAAAAACTAAATTGAAACAGTACTTAGCATATTATAGTAACAAATTTACAAGAAATGCAAGAAGCAAGCACAAAATGCCTTCTATGCAAGTAATAGGTAGTATAATATGCTGATAGAGTGTTCATGACAGTCAACTTTAGACATATCCACTTATTTCTATATCGAAACTGCATAATTAACGTTGCTTTGATTCTATCATGACACAGATGGCGAAAATGCAACATGTAACCTTAACACGTAAACTAATTCGATAAATATGAATTATAAAAGAAATACTAGAAGGCGAAAAGCCGGCAAGAATCACCTTCCAGTTTTTTTTTTAAATCTTTTAAATATTCATTAAAAGAATAATATACTTTTTTCATGAGATGCACTACATTTCCTATATTGGAAATATCCAAAAGCATTGAACAATTTAATTCTAACATTCTTTTTGATGTTTCTTGTAGAAACAACTACAGTTGGCAATAAAGGAATCATTAACTATTGACATTCTGAACCTCGGAATTGCAAACATATGCTTACCTCTGGTTTTTGTGTTGTAGCTGTCGCCTAATTTGGAGAAAGCGTCGATGTTTTTATGTACGTAGATTGTAGGTATATGTTCGTAAATGTGCTGTTTCGAATATTGTTTAAATGTCTTAAGGCAGTCAGTCTGCTTTGGGGAAAATCCGCTTTCCCCCAAAGTAGAATGCCGTATGACGTTATGCTATGGAAGTAGCAAAAATAAAAGTTTAGTTTTCTTTTTTACTTAATCGCAACAGCTGCATATATCAGTTTTCCAACTACTGCACTTAATATGTAGACCCTACTGTGAATTAATATCAATGTTCAATCTTAGGAGAGTAAGGACATAGTTTATTTTATTTAGTGAATTCTACCATTATTTCTGTTCATTTTAACGCAGGAGAAGTGTCATCATCAAATAACACTATCTTGGCCATTTCTTTCTGTCATTTGCGGGGAGCCATTTACGTACATTAAAAACAAAGAGACCAAACACTGACACTTGAGGAACTCTACTCTTTTACAATATATTGTTTTCATTACTTTCTATTAACATCAACTTTTTCTATCGTAGCATAGAAGTATTATTCTATGAATGTCTTTGCACTACCATTTACACTATAATGTTTTAATTTAAAACAACAATATTTAATAATCAACACAATCAAACGTCTTACATAAATTACTTAACATCTATACAGCATTTTTGGAGTTCGCGAATTTGACTTTGGCCCATCTGACTTCTTCCCTTTTTCGAAAACAATCAGGGTACTTTTCGGTGACTCTGAACGATTTGTTAGGCCGGCTAGGTAGGTAACTGTAGAAAATCTTCCGAACAGAAAAGAATTGATTTTTCCTACTTGTATATGAACCGGTGATACTAACTGTATTTTCATAATAGAAAACGATTAACAAATTGACGAAGCTTTAGCGGTATATATATATTAGTGTTTAAGACAATTTTTTTTTTTAAATTTCTTTTGATTGTATACAATAACAATAAACATAGATCAACATTTTAAATTTGTTTTTATAGTAGGTTCCTTTAAGAAATCGAGGTATCGTCATCCTTAGATGGCCTTGACAGTCCAGTGTATTCAAAATTTATTTTGTTTTATTTATTCGTCTTTTATAATTCAAATACATATTTCACTACTTTTGCCGATACGGTTTCCTAAAAGATAAAAATCATGATCAGTTTTGTTTAGTATTTAATTTTTTAGTTATTATTGTTTCATTTCGTTTCGTTAGATAAAATCGTGATTTCGTTCGTGTAGACGAACAATCGTATCGAATCGTATTAAAATGGATCATCGCCTTGTTTTCTTGTCGATGAAGTGAGAAGCAGTATCTAATGCTTGCGATTGTTTTAACGCTTTTGTCGCATCACAGCTGTTGTAGAGCCTTGCATGCACTTGTTTACAAGTTACATTTAGTGATTAATAGATATAATTATAATTGAAATTAAAAACTCGAGAAGGTATGAATACACACTAGATCTGGTCACGCTTATGGCGCTGGCGCGTTGTTATTCCGCACATTATTATTTCAAGGTTGTGCGGCCACCGCAGCGAGGTGTAGTGGGGCACCTCGACGCTAGGCGTTCGAACAATGTTTCCATCTCTTTTCCTCTTTATGCTCTAAGCGAATTTTTTATGCGTTCATGTCGCGCGAGCGACGTAAATGATCAAGTTATTGACACTAACACGGCGTACCCCCCGTTAAGTTCGAATGTGATAGGGCATGTGTATAAATAAAGGAGGGGTATTGAGGAACTTGTTGATAACGTACCTACCTACCTCCGCTCATAACGTATCAAATTCAATAGGTACCTAAATTTCTACTCTGACCCTTATCTGGAAAGAAAATTATGAAGATGAATGCTGTGTTGTGTGTGATTGATATTTGGGATTAATCTCTAAGCATTGAATCGAATGTCGGTCCTAACGATGTTCTTGCTTCTGTGTTATTATCTATGTACCTATTTTCGGTCTTGATACAGTCAATAGGTACACAGGATCTTTGTAAGACTGCCTACGTCGGTGTGGGTCCGAGCCTAACCTTAACAACTGTTAGATCAATTTGATTGCCTTCAACGACAGTGAGGACAATTCTATTCGTCTATGAATTAACTAATAGTGATTCGCCTGCGACTCCGCCCGGAGTAGTACTTATTATAATGCCCAATACGTTACATTATATTATAGTAAATTGCAAGTAAGTAGAAGTCGCCTTTAAACTAAACCTGGAAACTAAAAAAAAGGAAAAATCTCTGTTCCTCAGACTGCTTTTCCCAACCAATGTTTTGAAAATCGTTTTAAAGGCAGAAGCCATAATGGCCAAGCCTGTATGTTTTAGTATTATGCATGGGTGCTATGTATATAATTTTTTTTGGTCTAGAGAAAATGGATGCCATCTTAATTCTAATAGCAATTTTAAAAAATATAAACATACAGACATAGCTACAGGCTTTTACTTTTCTCCCGCAAGCTGTCGCGGCGAGTAGGTATTTTATAGGTATTTTCGGAATTTGCTTTAGTCGTCTATATAGCTCGCAAACTGGTCAGGGGATAAGAATTGAAACGGAGATGGCGACGCTACATTAGAGCCACGAGTTCCAACGATAAAAAAACAAAAACCTATCCCCTTAAGGGCTAATTTGTATTTTTTCCATTGTCTGTGATGTAGTACTTGCCTAATGTCTATTCCAACTACGTTCCATTCTCTGAGTTTCATTAATCGCAGCAGGGCAATTGAGAAACCCTCTTTCTTTCTATGCATATGTTCTTTCGCACTTATCACACAGTTTTAGCTGCTTTTGTACGCGAAGCAAAGGTAGTATGAAGTTTGCATAAATAGACTAGGCATCGTTCATGCGCGATCCTCGGCATATCTTAAATTTCCCTTTTAGATCGTAACGTGACGTCGTAGAAGTAACAAATTAGCTTCAATAGCTAGTGATGTATATTAGGTATTTAAAAAAAGCAGTGTGTATTAAAGAAAGTAAGTAGCTGTAGCACTATCGCACAGAAACTGAGGAATTATAAATGGGACAATTCTTTTTTGATGGCGTCGTATAATGGCCATTTCTCGTAATCTATGTTGAACAACCCCATTTCAAGCGTAAATCATTACAGATAGCTATCTCTTTCTGTATCACATGTCCGTATCATCTTCCACACTCAGTTTTTTAATTATGTATACACGATGCAAGCTTATGTCGTCGCGGATCAATTTCCGAACGCCGAGTGATATGAAGGTGCGTTATCCTTACTAAACATCATTGTAAAAGAAGTAGAAATGACTGCATTAAATGAAGTTGTTATATTTTACACGGTATCGTAGACGCTTATTATATGTACTTATTTATCTAACGGTACCTAATGCGGTTGTACACAATTATTACGAAGCTCTTGATGTGAGGGTCCGACTCCGCGCCTCACACTTGACCGGTATTAATACGAACAACAGTATGGTTGTTCAGAAAACTGCATAATTTGCGCTACGGCTTTAAAAGACGATAATTGCATAAAAAGTTTCACTTTTCTTATCTGTGTAGGCAGTAAAAGTGAAACATTGTAGACATACTTGTTTGTTTCTCTCTCATCATTTCACTAGACGTTTACTTCATCAAGTACTAGTTTAGTTAGTTTTATAGAATTATTTGGGTGGTACACTTTAATAGAAATATATCATAAGGCTGGACCTCGCCCGTGTCATTCCATAATAAATTTGTTGCATAAATACAGCTTGTTTACACAATTTATTTAAGTAGTAAACGCTTTGAAAAACTGTAAATAAAAATCTCTAAATGTATATGTATATATGTTTATAATTTATGAAGCGATTATTATCTAAATAAATTGCCCCTAAGCTACTGTTAATCTGTTGGGGATATCCATTTGAAAAAAAAATAATGTCAGTAGGTAATCAGTAAATTGTACATACCAAGTTTTGGAATACGAGAAAGAAAATTGGATTTGGAATATAGACGCCTGCCGCGCATTGTCATAAGGGACAGAAAAGTTTTGAAAGCGAAAACAAAACGGGATCTATAATAAAAATGAGAAGGTGAAACGCAACAGAACCGGGGAGTGGAAGTAGTAGTAGAAACTAAAAGTACAAATGTGAAGTTGGAGCGAGAAAAGAAGCAATTATAATAATAATAATAATTACAATAATAATAACACATACAATCACAACAACGTCTAGGTCCCAAACTAAGCATTAGCTTGTATTTTGGGTACCAAGCGAAGACACCACATACATATGACAACCAAGACCCGGTGCCAGTATTAATATTCGTCATATAAATACTGACCCGACCTGGGGTTCGAACCCGGGACCTCCAGGTTCGAAGGCAGGGTCGCTGCCGACTAGGCTAAGCGGTCGTAGTAAAATTGTTATAGTAATGTGATAGGTAATGTTAAAAATGTCCAAGCTAGAGTTGGTATATTGAAATATTAGTAAGTATTCGTAGCCCCGGCCAGTGTCCCTCAAAGGAGAATAGCCGTGCGATAAGCTATATTTATAAAAAAATACCTAAAGCACCGTACGGATCGAATTGTCTGCAAAACAAGAATGGAATTGAACGCCATTCAATTCAGTTTCGTTCTCACATATACTATTAAAATATTCACTTAACTCGTCTAATTTTAACTTGAATTGGAATTATATGGAAATAGCAATTAAAAAGGAATCATACCTAACGCCATTTCGAATTCTATTTGTTTAAGCTTGGCACTCTTCGAACTTGCGTGTGCGTTCATTTCCCAAGGTAACATTGGTTACCTTGAAACTGTACGATGTGTCACTGTGAGGTTTGATGATACAAAATGTCTCTTCCTCACTGGCTATCTCAGCACATATTTACTAGAACTAGTATTATTAGGGTTCTGTATTTAAAAAGGTAAAAACCGAAAATTTTCGTGATCATTTTGTTGTCGGTCTGTCTATCTGTGTGACTGTATGTTTGTGAACACCCTTTTTTTAGAAACGGGTAGAAGTATCAAGTTGAAATTAATATCAATTACAGGGTTCTACAGCCTCATAGTCCTATACAAAGTCAACTTTCTAAATAATTTCTATGAAAATATGTGGTTATAATTTACGTTATATATATGGCGCGTCATCAAAACCTATTGGGTTTTTTCCTTAAACTTAGACTTAAAATCTTGAAATTTGATATAAAGATAGGTCTCGTAGCATATGTAAAAGAAAAATCTGAATATTATTTATATGTTAAAATACTTTATGTAACATTGCTGAACCATCAGGGCGTGAGTTCGACTCGTTCTTGACACACGAGAACATTGAAGAAGTGGTATCGATTGACGATTTTTTTTTTGCAAATTACGTAATTAATAAATATTTATAGACGGAGTGCGTCACATGTTCCATTTGACCTAGTAAAGAACTTATGTCTAAAATACACAGAATATTGCATAAAAGTACGAATCGACTAGAAGCTCTCTGCGTTGACCGTCTAACCGCACTCATACTATAGCCAGTGTATGATGGGGAGTTTTAGTCCGAGTTTCAGTGTGGAAGGTCCCCGCGCGCGCTCTTCACCCCCGAGAAATCCCCGCACACCGGTTTCAACCCCCGAAAATGCGAAATGTCACTTCGATACTGTGAACTGACATTTATGACTCTAATGAAACCAAACGCTGCTGTCAAATTAATTTACTGTATGGAATATTGATTGTTTCATAGTAATGGTTTTTAATAAATTCTACTTTGTTTGACAAACAGTAATTGGAAGCGAATAAATATACAACTTCGTTTAAGTTATATTTTGAGATATATATATTTTCCCTGGGCGATTACTGAAGAATTGTTGATTTTGTTGGAAGAGCAATTATTTGATAAGTCTATTATAGGCTTCATCGTGAACAGATACGATATGCCAATTACTTTCATTATGTTTATCTTTTCATTTCATGATTTAATTTAACAAATATTTTTAGTGAATAGACGTTATAGGTATATACGAATACAGATAATTGCAAAATTTTTAGGACACGGTTTCAATGACGGGAAAGTAAATATTTGGTATTTTATAAGATATTTTCAGAATACGCCTAGAGAGTTAACCTACATAGAAACTGACGTAGAAATCAATTTCTCCTCTATAACTTTTTTTTATTTCTGCATAATTAAAATATTCTAAATTAACACGACAGAACACCAAGCGGCCTTTTCTAATCCTCATTTTTTTACTTTTGGCTGATGAGTTGTATTATAAATTGTCTTCAGAATTGAATCCGGTGATCTCCAACCGGAGGACACATGGAGGGGGATGCAGAGCAAGATGAGCGTAACAGCGCCCGCAAAGAAAATCAGAAAAAAGTCAGACCCTAAACCACAATCCCAAATGTAAGTCAACTGAATCGTCGTTAGTAAACTATTTTCTCTACTCAAACCGTTATATTTTCTGGTAGACTCAGAAGATTACAAGAAAAATAATCAAAACTTTGTCCAAGTGTTTAAAAAAATTATCGAGTGTGGTCGTAACACACAATTGGTGGATGTGAAACAGTCAATGAGTGGACCGAACGTCTCGGAAATTACTTAAGTTTTGTGCAGAAGACCAAGAGTTCGCCGTTTTATTGGTGACTATACCGACATGTCCCCGGATACCAATGTATACAGAATTCCAAAAAATGAGAAAATGCTCACTACAAAATCGAAATATTATTTTTGTCCATTTTTGCCTATTAATGGTGGTATTGTTTTCTATACGTAATACGATACTGATACGTACCTACTAACCGAAACGTTTTATTGATTTAATATAAAAAGTAACACTGGCTGGTTAGAATTTTATGTTGTTTATTCATATCTAACGTGTAGTTCCTTGCATTTAACGCGAATTCTACCGTCTCTAGCGGTATAATTTTCAAAACATTGAAGGTATGTTGCGATATATTACGAAAAGAAACAGGCCACTAGATGAGGTAAATAGTATATTTTATTAAATTTCAATAAACATCGGTATAAACAGGATTTAATTATGTCTAAATTATAATGATAGGAATCCTTATAAAATTGTAGTATATGGTAGGAAATGGTAAAAGGAGTATGGAATAGTAGACAATATGGTTAGAAACGGCAAAAAAAAATAGAAATGGTGGGAGTTGGGACATGTTAGGATATTGTAGAAATGCTAGAAGGGGCTGAAGATGGTAGCATATGTTAGAAAATGGTAGGATATGATAAGAGTTGGCAGAAAATTGTAAAATATTTTAGAAAATGGTAAGTAAAACTGAAAATAGATGTCTATGGAAAATAGATTGTTGGAAAACCAGAACTTTCCCTGTTGACGGTCTCGCTACCCACACCGCTTTTTTTCGTTAACATTTTGCGGTACCATGTATTTTTGTCTTTTCTTTCGTAACTTTGCGACGGGACCCTAAAATAGATATAAATTTTAGTTTGGTCATAAAACAGGTTTTAACATATATCAACACGCTCCGGTAGAGCGATGCTTGGTGCATACAACTTCCGAAAGAAATTATGGCATCAGGCATCGAAAATTAGGCTCGAGAATTGGTTCCATTTAGTTCCATAAATCGATAAAAAAATCACTTGTGAGACTCGTTGAATGTAATCCCATACATACGACACGTGCCATGATTCAGCTTACAGGGAAATGTGTTAACGTCCGTGTTATTTGCGACTCGCTCTTTTTATGGAGGACTCATTAGCACGTGCAATTTGTAATACACCGTTTTATCATTCGCTTCAGGCCCTTTCACTTACATGTTTCTTTTTTTAGGTTTCCGTACAATAAAAAGAAAAAAGGAACCCTTATAGGGGCACTTCGTTATCAGTCTGTCTGTTAAGACCTATTTTTTTCAGGATCGCGTGGGATATCAAGTTGAAATTAATATCAACTACTTGGGTCTACGGTCTTAACGGTTGGAGCCGTAAAAAAACCAAGATTTTATGTCAATGCAATCAAAAAAATATATAAATACCGCATATTTTGATACTCGCAAATACATCAAAACCTGTAGGGCACTTCCTGTTAAAACTTTGCGAAAAAATTATTTAAATTTTAAGACATCTTTTTGCTTATTTAATTAGTAATATCGATAGGAGTTTTATTTCTCATATCCGTTTGATCAACAATCCATATGCGAAGCACTGTAAGCGAACGTAATATTTTATTCACCTTTACATGCATCCATCTGAAAAAATAGGGAGATTTATTAAAACCATATCTAATCAAAAACTGAAAGTTAAAAAATTAAAAAATATCATGTTCACATTTTCTTTTTGAAGCATTGTGCACAGATAAAAAGGCAAAACTTGAGCTTTGCGTTTTTGTGATGCAAGTAAGTACGTGTCACCTAAGAAAATCGAAACTTTTTCAACAATTGGTTTAAACCGCAGTGCGGCCCCGCCTGTCCTTTGTGTTCCCAGACTCTCCGCATCGCGCCGTCTCTATTTTTGGTTTAATACTCATATCGTTTGATAATTATCAACTTATACCTCTACTTACTAAATGACCTGATGACCTGCTGATTGGAGAGGGCCGATTACGATGTACGCGAAAACGTTTCTCATGTCCGGCTGATAAAATTCGCGTCGAGTATGTCAGCGAATGTTAAACTGCGCAAATGCTGATGGCTAAGTTGCTGTATAATGCTAGATCGTTTGATTGGAAAGTGATTTTTGGTCACAGTCGACCGGCCAGAAAGTATAATAATGGGTTAACTGTGAGTGTTTTCATATCCCCAGCATAGGGCATCGTAGGTGAACATTGAGTGCTGTATAGGCCCCTGGGTGACTGATCTAAGGGATTCTAGTGGAACGAGCAGAATGTTTCAGTCTGAGTAGCTAGAGATCTGATCTGATTAGCATAAGATAGTATCATTATGTATTTTCTCTCTTTCCTTTTACAATTCGTTTAGGGGCCATTCAAACTCCAAAAAGGGAAGGGTTTTTTCCTTGGCTTATTTTTTGACAAAGGGGCGGAGGAGTTTAAACGATGATTGCGTCAACAAACAAGCGATCGGCTGGTATAATAAATCTCTGCCAAAAATTATAGTGGGCTAACATTTTCGTTCGTTATTGAAATTTGCTTTTTGCGTCATTTTAGGCAGCGTCCTAAATAGCATCTGCACTTGAAAAAAATTATATACTAAAGTTAAATTAATGGTTACGTAAGCACGTAAGGGAGGGGTAAAAGCTTTACTGATTTTTGACGATGAGGAGAAAGAATGAGGGGGGGGGGTCATAAATTGGATTAAATTCTGCTTTCTTTATATTGCACAGCCCCTCTACTGTAGAAATATACAATAAATAAAATAAATGATGTTAGATTCGGAAAACTCGCAGACCTTTAAAAAAATCATTTTGTTCAGTAGAAATACTACCATTATGAACTGGAGCACACCGTCTTGATGTAAAAAAATATTGCTTAATTCTTCTTCAGAGAACGCATTCATCTAATTGTTCTGTAAAATCTGTAGTATTTCAAGATATTTTCCCTATTAAGGCGTTCTTCATACAAGTGTGCCAAACCAACTTTGTTTTTCATTATTCCACATCAACATTTGAACGAAAATATTACTTGATTATTCGTTTCACAAACACGTACATGATTCTCATTTAACATTCATGTCGTTCCGGCAATTGTAGTATATTCCGTCATTACTAAAATTGGTCCACCTAATAATTTGATTTAGAAAATTAAGAACACAATTGTATCCGAAACGCCTACTTCATCAGCAACTGTCTTACTTTACGTCTCAGGGAAAGCTTCAAAATAAGATATTTATCTCAAAGTTCAAATCGTCCTGCTGTGGCCATTCTGGAATACGTTTCTTGTAACTCTCTTCACTTCACATGTTTTCCACCATTTTTGTGAAAACCTTTGCACTCTCGCTATTTGTCTCTGTGAATACCTTTCTTCATACCATTTAGGCTAATGTTAAATGCGGTTTAAAAAGTATGATTCCAGTAAATCGAACTGTTCCTCATATCGATAAGCCATTTTACAAGTGAAAATGTTCAGTGAAGTAAAACGTAATTAACTAAATACAAAACGGGTAATAATAAAACAAACACGAAGCACTGGTTCCAACTTCAAGCTTTTCATTCGTAAGACTTAACCAGCTAGCCAGATATTAAGTAAAATGTAATTCTTTTATTTCGTTATAAGTTGCCTGTACGATTAAATTAAACGTAGCGTTCATTTAATTATACATTATATCTACACGAATAAAAATGATAAGTGATTATTCTTTAGAAATCACTGATATAATTGTAGATTAGTGTCAGTAGTGAAATATAAATGGTGTTTACTTATTGCTAATATTGTTTTATTTTTCTTGGTCTTCCTTCTCTTTAAGATACTAAATATGTTATTTAGAAGAAATTATCCTTATTATTGACCTTATCTATTGGTGTAGTAAAAGTATATGTGTTATGTTTTCCATTTTTCTCATTTTCAGTTTCCGGTTCAAACAAAACATTATCAAAAATCTTTGAAAGCAGATTTCCTTTTTTCTGATGAAAATGGAACGTTTTTTTCCCGTTAAATTTGCTGTCGTCAATATTTAGGGTACTTTTCTTCCAAATCCCGTCTTTTATTCCCACCGCGTATATAAATTAGATGACCCATTCACAGACATAAAGTATATAAATTAACTCATTTTGAGGAATAAAACTAGAAAAAAAGTCTTATCAGTTGCATCATGTGACGTATCAAATTAAAAGACTAGTTGTGAGTTATGCAACATGTTTGTTTATAATTTTGTATTGAATAGTTTAAAACATATTAAAGCAAAAATACGTAAATCGAGCTTCCCTCCACTTCCACTTTTGTTTAGTTCGGTAAGCTCTACACGATCTGTAAGTTTGGACTACATTCAGCTGAACACGTGGTATATTATATACGGGTTGTTCGGTTGAACGTAGTACACCTTTAAACATGTTTTTCTCGGTAACCGTGAGTTTATTGTTGACTTGAAAAATCGTGTTTAGTTCGGTAAGCTCTACATGCTCTATAAGTTTAGACTACGTTCAGTCGAACATCCAGTATTCGTAAAGAGAAAAAACATAAAAATGTGTAGCGGAATGAACGTTTTTATTCTTGCCTTACGTTCTATAATCTCGGCCTACCTAGCGACAGCCAACAACGTATTGCAGTGTGCGTGTCACATGTAGTGCTTGATCGGGCCCCAACTCAAGCTTTTTCAAGTGTTCGAGTGGAGATCGTGAATGCAGAGTTGTCATGGTCTTTATTGAGACCCAAAGAATCTCTTAAAAGCTCCCGCCTCCGTTCATCGTAGTAATCATTCTGTATACTCACGGATGGAGCTGTACTGTTTCGTAAGCAAGAACTGATGCCTGTTCTAAGTACTTTGAAATTTTAAATCAGTCTTCCGCAACCCACTGTGAAGACAATAAAGTGTGATAGATATTTGGAAGGTTTTAGGAGCACACGAAACCACTAATAGCTCTATGGTTAGACCTACTTTGGACGCTGCTTTGGTTAAGTTTTATGATTTATGTATTGCAGGCATTTTTTTTTTAATATTCTTTTTACTTTTAAATATATACAGTCCTAATCTTCACATTTTTTTTAATGTATTGAATGTTATCAGAAATATTGTTTAATAGACGTAGGCTTGCTACCTACTACATTAAGTAGACGATACTAAAATACTATTGTATTACATTAAGTATAAAATGAGAAGAACAATACAAGGGAAGAACTGATCTAGTGGGGCGCGGCACGATCGTGGTGAGCCGAAAGTGGGAGTGAAGCAAATGGCGAAAATAAAAATATAATTATATTGACTAGAACGTCGCCGTTATTAAAAACGAGTCTAGGTTTTAATATTATTTAATTTGTTTTTATTATCTATGGTGACGTATTAACCAGTCGTCCGTGGTCGGTTTAACTTTTGTCGATATAGTCTTTTGGCTTTTAGTCTAATCCATATTAAGCACAGCCTGTCAGCTCCAATTACTATGTCATATAAATATATTAATAATTTAGCTGCCTGTCCTGCCCATTCTTGCACAGATTGAGCCAAACTTTATGGCCGATCCAAACTGGCGTAGTTTAATTTCGCAGTAGCATTTATCTGTCAGCGTGTGAGTTGCTATACCGTCGCAAATTCGCATTCGCCTCGTATTCAGATCGGACATAAAGTTTGGCTCGACCTCTATGTTCGCCAGTTTGTTTTGAGGTAGACTTCGCAACAGTAACAACAGTAGCAATGACAAAACGAATTCCAGCAATTGAAATTTGAACATGACATTTTATTGCAGAAATAAGTGCAACAACGAGAAACGTCGCCGTGAACTAGAAAACGAAACTATAAATCAGCTAGAGGAGCTACTGGGTACGTGTCTGGCGGAAGTAAAACAACCGGACAAGAACGGCATCGTCCGCGAAGCGACGCGCAAGATCCAGGAGGCGCTGAGGTTGCACCGCGAGTGTCCTCACGAGTGCCCCGTACGCCGCGCGCCCTCTGCCTCGCCCGTGCAGGCCGGCGAGGTCAGCTCCACGCAGCAGGTGCCTACTTCCTCTGTCAAGTTCACCGACATCACGGAATTCATCGGGGTAAAACAAATTTTTTAATTACTTTAAAAAAAATTATATAAGACTAAACACCTGGCTTCTCAAGTTTTCAAAGTCTTAATAAAACGTAACGTGTGACTCAATGGTTTTTCCAAGGCACACGTGCATTTCTCACGTCATGCCGTTGGGCTTGATTCTCGTTAGATGCACTTTGGACATATTTGTTGTTAAAAAATATTTAAGTCGGTGCGGTGGCAGTCAATGGGCAAATTATCTTTACACAGACCTCGAATGACTAATAAAAATAGTCAAATTTATATCTATAATAAAAACAAATTATCTGTACTTTATTTCAGACTCTAACCAACTACACGTCGGCGCTTGGGTGGGTTTTATTGGAAATCAACAACAAAGGTGAAATTGAGTGTGTAACAGACAATATAAAGGATCTCATATTTTATGATAGAACAGACCTGTACAAGAAACCAATATTTTCTGTGTTACATATAAGTGATCATTCGAAAATTAAGTCGGTACTGAGAAAAATACAAAGTTTTGGATGGAGTGCTGCAGACGGTGAGAAGTTTCAAGTCATAAATGCACGGCTTCTCACTAAGGGATCTGCAGCCACAGACAATACTGGGTTTGTATATTTGATTCTTCGTTTTTCGTGTCTTAGTGAGTTCTGTGGTGTTATGTTTTTATGATTGATAATGCCATTGATTAGATTTTTTATTCAAGGCGATACTTAAAAAAAATTTTTTTTTATTCACCACAATGATGAATTGAATTGTTGTATCATAGAACGAATCCTCGGGACTAACATTTCATGAAATCAAAAGTTCAATATAGATAACACATGTCAAAAATGAATGTTATTATTTTAAAAGTGTGGATAATTAAGGTGAAGCAATAATTCAGACTTAATTTTAAATATCATATACAGAGTGCACACGCGTACAGAGAAAATTATATACAAAATTGCATCCAAAAATAATTAAAGTTGACGCGTTTGCTTTAGATACGCGGAGGTGTTGATCCACGCGGCGCCAGTGCAGGGCTCGTCCCCGGAGGAGGCCGGCTCCGTCATGTGCGTCATCCGGCGCTGCGACGACGCGTCGGCCGCACTGCTCCCCGTCGACGGCGGCCCGCCCGCCATCCCGCCCGCACACAAGCAGCCCGGACAAATCATCTTTAGGCTCGACTGCAATTACACCATACTCAGTACGTACACTTAACAAACACAAATGGCTACTCGAGCATCATTCATTTTATTAAAGTGTTACTTTCACTTTCAGGTTGCGACCTCAGTGGTATCGACAGCGGAATAAGCTTGTCCTCGACCCTCGTCGGTACACGGATCTTAGATCTCGTCGAGCCGAGTGATCAGCATCGTTTCGACGCGCATCTGCGCGAAGTGGTCTGCCCTCCGGCACCTCCCGCTGTTAGCGATCCTTTTCGTCTACGCGTGGCGTCGGAGAAGCCTTGGATCAGACTGCGTGCCCAGTCGCGGCTTTTTCGCGCCAATCCTACTTCTGGTGAAGTCGATTTCATTATGTCGACTCACACCGTTCTCACCGACGAAGACGTCAATATTTTGGAGAGTAACACGAACCAACCGCCGATAGGTGGACCTCTGATGACTTCGGTAGCCAACGGAGAATCGTCCACGAGTGGCTCGCGATATCCTGCCGCTAGTCCGGCGGAGCATTCGCAATTTTTGATCGATCTTGATCTAGATACCTGGGGGCAGGCGTTCCAGTTCAGTGATATGTCGGAAGACTGTAAAGATAGGAAAGATATTCTGTCCGAGGGTCCCTTGACACCTCGGACGCCTCAAACCCCTAGCGACAACACGCCGGGCCCACCCGTCGAAGAACCAAATCGGTTGCGAACACTATTAAGTAAGAAACCAAACAGTAGTAATGCTACACAGCACACCGACAACGCGACCGCTACAGCGAAGAATCGGATATTAAAAGATTTGTTAAAACAAGAGGACGAGGAAGCGACGAGCAGCGAGACGTCGGCGCCACACACTCCGCATACGCCGCTCACGCCTCACACGCCACACACCCCACACACGCCAGCTGGCGCCGCCGCCGCTCTGTCGCCTCTACACAGCTCGCAGGCGCACGCACGACCGCCGCCGCCATCGCAGCAACACCAACCCGCTTCTGTACAACAGCCGCATCATAATAATTCCGACATGCTGCTAAGGGTCAGTATATACAGAGCGGAGTTTGAATTTCGTGCGATTTTTGAACTCTTTTTAATACTAGTCTCATATATTTTTTCAGATATTGAACGACAAATCGGACGACGACAACGAGGAGCGACGTTCGAGTGACAGCAACCGTTCGGTATCTCAACCGAGTGCTCTGCTCACGCAACTGCTATCGAGCAGTAACGGACCGTCGAGCAATGGTCGCTCGCAGGATTCCAACGATAGCTACCTCGAACGGCTCGAACGAAAAAGAAAATTTGAAGAACCAAAAGGACAGCCTCAAAATATTAAAAGAGAAAGATCAACGCCTGAGATACAACAGGTAGTTTTATCCATTAATTTCTATTGTTATGATTTGTTATTTATTAACATCAAAATAAGGTATCACTATTTATTGTTTTATTCTATGGGTTTATGTTTCTAGTTAATTTTAATAAGATTTAGATTATCTTAACACAAAAAAAATCTTTATATAGCAACAGATGTGAGGCTGTACCGAGACGTGATAACTGGTGATCTTGTTGAAACAGGTGATTGTGTCGTTAGTGGTATTTGGGAACTAATAAATATTGCTGGTCTTTTATAGCTGTTTTGTTATTTAAACTTCTGTAGTTTGAATACAATTGTTTTTTATAGGTATCATCGAGCGCTATTTCAGTAGCCTCATCTTCGACGCAATCCTCGACCTCGACGGCACCAAGTACCACCAGCGCTGGCATGAGTCCCCTTTGTCAGAAGAATCAGATCCTAGTGTCGTTGTTGGCGCGGCAGCAACCACACCCTACCACACCACTACCTCTACCCAATCCGATCCTGCGGCCTCTAGTACCTCGACAACGCGCTCCGCAGCCGCCGCCTACTAAACATCACCATTCGCCGCTGTCCAATATGCTTGGCGCACAGTGAGTTGGTTTTATCTACTTCAGTGTGTTGTTTATATGTAATCAATTGTATGCATACATAATCATTATTATTTATTTATGAACTAGCAGGGTTATTGAGATGAAATGAAAACAAAACTGGTCATAAATAATGTTTGGACATCACTAAATATTATGACATAGCTTTTTAACATTAATTTAAACATTATGATGTTATTAACGGAAACCTTGCAAACACAATATAATTCTTTATGTGGTGGTTCTCTTACATAATTGAAATTAGTCGTCTGCGTTATCGACATTGATCATTTTGCATATTGGCTATTTCATGTATCGGTCATTGTGCGTTTAAAGCTAAAATGAAATCTTTTGATTCCTTGAAATCGTTCTGAAGCATATTGACTAATAATATATAAAAAAGTCTTATAAAAATACCTCTTCTCTTCGATCGCTTTTCTATTGATTTGACACAATATTTTTCATAAAGGATGTGCATTGCTTTAAATTTATTAGATATTCTAACTTATTAAACTGATCATGAACTTTTTTTGAGGGGCCTATTTAACGTATGAGGCCACATGTTTATTAATTAGCAATCTATAAAATTTTCAAAAAATTAAATGAGAGATATAAAAATTTTTTCGTTTTTAAATAATAATACGTGTTTATTTTTTCGGCCGGTTCGTTGTGAAAAAGGATGATTTAAGGAGGAATTACCCATAGTGACCTGACCAGGGCAAAAATTTCATTTAAACTGTGTGTACAAACCTTTATACAACAACGTTGGCGATAGCTGGCTTGTTATTGAAATAAAAAAGATATGATTATTCTGCGAAGATGGACAAAAACGAATGCCATGGTGTTGTTGATAGTGTATGTCAGTTTCGTAAGGGGCATAATGTTATCGGCACACGGGAACGTGTCGGTCTAAGCACATATAATACGCGAAACGAGAAAACAATTATATCGCAAACCCAATTTGTAGATTTCTGAGACGTCCAGGCCCTCTGAAGTGCTACTTTCTTAATTTTTTTTCCAGATTTGCAAATACTTCTAGAATTTAATGATCTGCGATTTAAATTGAATCTCCCCCTCGCTCCATTGACTGTGATCTTTTCGTGGGACCTTTGAACTTGAATATCTCGCAACTTCGTCAGCAGGGTATCTATTGGGGACTTTTTACCCCATAATTAAAACATTCAGGCAAAGGTTTATACCAAAATCCAGTTAATAAGGAATTTTTTCAGTTGGTCATGTTGGCTATATGATACTAAAATTTATTTTATTTTAGGTATATGAAATAATACGTAAAATATATCAGGCTGACATTACTGAAACTGTATAAGAAATTGGCTAAGTCAAAACGTTGAAACTTATTTGTTACTAAGCGTCACCAGTGATCAAAATGTTACATTTGAAAAAAATATCTCTCTAATTACCCGTTTATGATATTTAAGTGTATATAACAACCAAATTTGTTGTAACGCAGCGTACGACCGAGCAACGTGAACGGCGGCACGGGGGTGCCCGCTGGTGTCGGTGGCGCTGGTGTGGCCATGGAAGCGGGCAGCGGTGCGGCGCAGAGCCATCTGCAGATGGTGTTGCAGGGTTCCCCGCGCGCCTACCCCTCCCCGGCGACACCACATTACGCCAACACCGCGCCGCACCATCCTTATGCTAAGCCACCGATGCCGTAAGTCACCACACCTTAGAAATCATGACTACACGGAGACGACATTTGTGTCACACAACCCGATTCCCTATCGCAACACGTGCGCACGGATATATCGCGCTAAGAAGGCATCGTTTGCATGTGTGCGTACAAACGGATAGTGTAAATACGGCCTGTAACGACGCGCGACCGGTGCCTCTTTAGAGCGATATAATTTATACACGATATGGAAAGTTCGACTACGTGACGTATGCGTCGCCTTTACCTAGTTATTATTTACTCTCATGCTTTATTATTAATGGCTATATGTTACCTTCACTAGGTAACAGCGTATTCAAGATCTTAGGTTACAAGTTACATAATGCATTGATGATTCTTGAGTGTTATTTTACACTACATATACAAACTCTAACTTGTCGAATTAGAAAGCTAATCCCTATTTTTAGAAAACTCAGGAATTCTGCAAATCGCAATACGTTAATGTGTGTATACTACTCGCTGGTCCAGTCCTATATTGCATTGTCTCTTGGGGTGGTGTGGGTGTTAGTATACTGCTGCGTTTAGAGCGTGCCCAACGCGCCATTCTGAAGGTTATTTTGGGTTAACCGCGAAGATACAGCACATCCCTTCTCTACCAAGAATGTTCGGTACTTACCGTGAGACAGGTTTTTATAATGCAAACGATACTTCGCAAACATAAAGGACTGACTTATGTACCTATACAAAAGCGCAATAAGCACAAAATTTGTTCTACAGTTGTGCATAAGACAACTATTGCTAAACACCATTTCTATGTCATTGGCTCTCAAATCTACAATGACACTAATAAAGCTATAAATATTTACCCACTCTCGTTTAACAAATGCAAAAAAAGTATTCGTGACTGGCTATTACAAACGAACTTTGAGGAAACTGAAAAATTACTTAGGAGCTCATAGCTACAAACACTCATGCACTCACACAAGAAAACACATGCATGCATACTTACATACATACACACGCACATACACACACTCACACATTATTATACATACATATAGCGTTACGCTTCCATTCTTTATGTGGTATAATTAATTTGTATCACTCTTAACACCTAATTCTAATTTGCTTTATTTATATATTTTGTTAATAGTTATATTACACTTCAACTGTTTTGGATGGAAGACGTAGGCAGCTGTAGCCCAATTTAATACTATAAATAATACTAAATACACAGCTGCCACCATTAACCTAACGATGGTTTTGTGTTTTTATTGCATTACCTTGAAAATTGTATTAGGTTAAGTCTCTTTTTGTACAAGAATGTGAATAAATGTCTATTATTATTATTATTTTAAAGTCAAGAACAAGATCAAGTAATTCTTAGTTTAATAGGCCTTTGGTGTTGACCCATAACATCCCACCATTCACAAACGCTTGCATTAATTTGTGACAGGACCGGTACGAGGCCTTCAATTGGCAGCGCCGGCGGCAACGGCGACAACGATGCACGCAACGATCAGACACTGTCCGATTTATTGGACGAAGTGATAGAGAACATGCCGGATTCTGATCGTTCCGGCAACGACATTGGCTCTCTTATGGGCATGGACGCTAACAGGCAATTGCGGACCGACTTTATGGTATTGAATTATGTATGTTGTTTTGATAACACGATTACGGAATGTTTGCAGCTGGTTATATAGTTACTTGAATCTTCCTGGTGAGAGATTGTTGACAAGTTTACAAGAGGCAAAAAAAAATGGATTGATTTCTTTATCTCTTTTCAGAATTCATGTTTCGAGGCCTAAAACGAGCAGCATACATTTCGTATTCACACTTTTATACCGATTCACTGTCATTTTGCATACAGGGTATAGTGTAACATAAAATTAGGGATTTTTTACAAAATATTAGGTCTTAACCTATGAAGTTGCCGTTCTTCAGTACTGGCCATTTCAAACAAAAATAATTTTTTTTTTGGCTGTGAATTATAAATTCAAATTAATTTTCTTTTAAAAACATGATATTCTTTATACAAAGTCTGTCTTTTGTTTATTGATTAGCGTTGATTACATTTGAACTTTTTTCGTCATAACGGACACTTTAAAAATTCGTGTAATTATGGAATTGAGTTACGAAGAGAACTTAACACACGAACGCACAACCCGTTATTGGTTTTCCCGCTTCCGTTCTGGAAGGTCAACAATGATAATTGAAAGCGATTGTGGAAGCTGATGATAATTAAGCTATAGCGGAAGTAGCAGCAGCTTTTCATGTTAGCATTAAAACAATATTGGACCATTTGCAACAAATTGGCAAAGTAAAACAACTTTATAGATGGGTACCCCACTAACTTAACGATCGCCAGCACAACGTACGCGTCGAAACCTGCCTCGCGTTGCTCAACAGGCACAGAAATTGAAAAATTTGTACAACTTTTTAACATGAAAAAAATTCAATTCTTGAGAGACAGTACAAAATGCCTTTGAAGAGTTTGTTGCCTCCCGTTCCATTGATTTTTACAAGAAGGGCATCAATAAACTGCCACTGCGTTGGCAAAGATGCATTGATTGCACCGGTGATTACTTTGAATAACAGAAATAAAGATGTTTAAAGAAAATTTTTAAAAATACTTTAACTTATTTTATACAAAACGGCAACTTCATAGGTTAAGACCTAATAGCTTTGCATCCGCGGCTTTGCCTGCGTGGACTACACATGTGAAGTAAAAGCGCAATAAATTCGTACATATGTATTCACTTAATGAAAACCGTCCTTGGGGCAGTAGTTAGTATTGCGTGCAACTAGCAACGAGTGACCAGGACCCTTCACTCGGCTGGGCTCCTGGTTGCCACCCAAATGATTCACTAATTCATTATCATCATCAATATCATCAACAGCCCATTTTACCCCACTGCAGGGGCTTAGGCCTCCCCCTGGGTGAGGAGGGGGTTTGGAGCTTAAAGCCACCACGCTACTCCACTACGGGTTGGGGATTGTAACGACCGCCATCTATTGACAGCGTCCGAGACCGACTGCTTAACGTGCTCTCCGAGGCACAGTCAGTGATAGTTAATGTACTTAAGTCAGAAAAACTCATTGGTACACGCCCGGATTCGAACCATGGCCCTATGGCCTTATAAATTTGAGACAGGTTTGTTGTGCCTTGGGCTATTACGACTATTCACTAATTATTAACTGCTAATGGTAATGATAGCAATTTTAGTGCATGACAATAAAAACATGGTCACTTAACACATTTTCAAACAAACAAAACTCATGTAAATTGGACCAGTGGTTCTTGAGTTAAGAGCGCACAAACAGACATATATGCTCGATATACACATGTGCTTTAGAAGAAATATATTCATTTTAAGCAAGATAAGGAATTCTTTTCTAAAAACATGTTGTAGTTTTTAGTGCAATAGCACAAAAAACATTCTGCTGAAAAGTCTTACACCTGCAGTCTTGTACCTGCGCAAAATCCACCTGTTAACTTACATCAAAGGTCTTAGTTTGCTTCGAACTGTTACATCTTATGTAACTTTAATTCTGAAAAAAATTTGATTTCATGAATAAGTGACAATAGTGAACTCTTTTTTTGCCCTAATGGCTTAGGACTAGTATACATAAATCAAGTAAGTTGCTCAATTGCAGGGTTCGAAAGAAGAAAACGCCATGATTAATGCCATCAGACAAAGTTTAATGCAATGTGAGAAGGACACCAAAAATTCAGTATCACCTAATCCCAGTGCTCCGCCCGTTTATTCTGTACATAGCCCAGTAAGTACTCAACTTTATTGTATGTTAATATTCTGTGGAATATTTCTTAGAAATTTTGATGCCAATTAATAAGCAACCATACATAATGCTCAACATTTGACATTTTTTTTTTCAACATAAACCTACACCAGATGTGTATTCCCAGAACTTTTTGATATATAGAAGTCATCAGAGCGTCATCTATATGCCAATATATTGGTTGGTGGATGACAAAATAATATCCTTACAGTCATGTTAAATGGCAATGCTTGTTCAGGGATCGTGCAACATGGGCAGTGGGCTGTACTCGATGGGTGTGTCGCGTAGCACGGACTCGCCCGCTATGACGGCGCCTGGTGGCGGCGGCGGCAATGCGCCCGGCGGGGCTGAAGGCGCGAGAGCGTTGGTCATCGCCGAGCAGGTTACTCAACGAGCACGGTTGCTGCAGTTGCAACGGTCGCAGCAAATGCTCGTTTCGCCAGAGGTTTGGAACCGCTGCATATTTATTCCTCTAGTACAATTACAATCAAACTTTATGGCGGATCCAAAAGTAGGCACAAGTCGCGTCACAATAACCAGTTTTACGTGTAGCGTGACGCAGTGAAGCGAGGGGTATATGACACCTGCACAAGCGCATAAAGTTTAACGCGATCTGTACCAAGACCCATGGCTTCACTTATGAGATTGTCAAACTAAGTCTTGTCAAGTAGAAAGTAAACAATAACAAATAGTTAATGCTTTGTACCATTGCGGTCACTTCCGCTATACTACTTTCAAAGCGCTTGCAGCGATCGCACGACGGACAGGCGCGGGCGGAGTAGTGACTTTGGTTGGCCAATCAACTAAAGCGAATTACAAATCGCGACAAATATCTAAACAAGCGCGTGCGCAACTCAAGTACATTTGCTATTATTGGCGCAATGTCGGAGAGGGTGCTGTTTACTTTTCACAATGTTTGTTAAATGGTTCAATAAGACAAGCCAACAAATTATTAGTACTCCCGAGCTTCGAAGTTAAAACTTTGTGTCACTTAAGACTTACCAGTGTCCTTTTATTGTAAAATGGATATTTTTAAACATCTTCATATCAGTTCACCATGACAAAGCACTATTATTATGAATTGGTGGTAGATAAGAGCAGTATAAAATTTTGTGATATGTAGTATTTGACTAGCTTGTCGCGATGACAAGGGTGAAAGACAATTGTCGAAATTCATGAGAGCATAATGTTTTCTTTAATGATTTGTTCAAACATTTTAAGTAGGGATTTAAGCTTTATAAAATATATGTTAAAATATTAAATCAGAAATGAGAAAATATTTAAATATTCATTTAATAATGTATAGTAAGGATTAAACAAACAGGAAAAGTTACTATTTGCAAATTACCTTATTTTGATATATCTTATTATAGAACGGATATATGATAACTTGAAGCTGATCTGTCTAGACATTTATATCTTTATAGAATAACTTATTCCATCTTACACTAAGGTTACTTACAAGTCAGTAACACAAGAAAACTTACACATGTTGTTCTAATATTCTCCTACATTTGTATACCAGGCATGCAATACCTCATATAAATATATTCCAGTCGGTACTCATAAGTCAAAAGAATTAACTATTTCTAACATATGTATGTATAGTGCACACTCGTTTTCTCCAATTACATAAGTTGCGTTATTTTCCAGGCCGCTGAGCAGCCTCAGTCAGACTTGGGCTCGACGATCAACGCACTGGTATCTGCGACGCCCCCCAACGTGTCCTTGACACGTACGGATTATCATCACCTTTATCATCCCGCCAGTGAGTGACCCCATACAAACATTTAGATAGTCATTAAATGGCAATATAGTATGCCAAAAATTAATCAGAGAATATTTGTTTTTGACTAACTGAAAATTAATTACATTATACTAGACGCGAAGATCCTTTTATATTGTACGGCGCACGTAACACAAACGAGAATGGGCGAACGCGTCCGAAGATAGTCGATTGCAATTTTATGAGGGCGATTCTCGTACCGCTTGACTAGTCCCATGAGACAATTTCAATGAAACATAATTTTGTTTCGATTCAAAACATTGATTTATGAATTAAACAACTAGATGGGCTGTCCGCTTTCTAAATGTCCGCGCAACAAGTCATCCAAAATGCAATAAGTCTACCAACCGGCTTTTAGTCAGTGTAATAACCTATTGCCGAATACACGTGCGCAATGCCGACTTATCTCGTAAAAATTTGTCAAAACTACACGTCAAAGACGCAGAAAAAAGATGGGATATCGTATTTCCGGTAAGTAAACACTTAACAGTTTAACATTAGTTTATGCCTGGAGATGGTTTTTTGATTGTTTTTCGATTTAATTAAAACATTATCACGATTTCATTCTCTTAAACAGTGTAACGCCGCGCCGGCTGTACACACTTGCGGAGCGGAGGCAAGCGCCAGAGACAGCGCTATTCGGATAAAAGAGAAGGCATCTCCACTTCTCTTTTAGCCGCATAGCGCTGTTTCCGGCGCTCGCCTACGCTCGGTGAGTGTGTATAATCGGCGTGTACGCCCATCCCGTAGAACAAGAAAAGAATAGCTTAGTTCATTTATAATTAAAATTTTCCTTGATCGAATAGTAAACAATGATTGTTTCATTTAATTTTTAATGATAACAAATAAAATGTCTCATACTAATATTAAATAATGTGAATATTCTTAAATTTGTTTGAAGTTAACAATACAATTTTGGATATGGATATATGTCCTATGTGTAGGCGACAGTATAACTGTATGCCCCTGTTAAGGTTGACATTTCATTGGCATATTTATTGCTAAGCTATTTTTGATAAATTATAATTTTAATTCAATGAAATTTTTGAATTTAGTGCATTCTTGTAGTCGTTTTCCACTCTCACTGCTGTTCTTGTCCCCTCTCACACTTCTAATCTCATCTAACTCCTGCTTCTGTCGCTCTGCTGTAATATGTACTGTTTCTGTACACTCGCATTACCACATTATACATATATCATTAGTGTCCCGCACAGGTTTAGCACGAGCCATTTCTCTCCCGCCTCTCACCCTTACCCTCCTGCGTTCCCCGTCACATCCCGTTCACCATTTCTCCTCTTCCCCCCCATCAGAAGGTTGACCATGCCGGAAGACCGTCTAAAAGTTATTTTTCCATCCCTCGGGAATCGTACTACTTTTTTCTGAATGAAAGGTACCCTATATTCTTTTCTGTACCCCTTACAACATGTATGCAAAATTTTATGATGATCAGTTCAGTAGTTAAGGCGTGAAAGAGTAACAAAACAAACGTCCATACATACAAACTTTTGTGTTTATAGTATTGGTGAAGATTTGCATTCAATGTTTTTAATTCAAAACAATTTTTTTTTATCAGTGGTGGCGCTCAATTTGATGTATATGATTTTACCATTAGTGATTATTGAATTGAAGCATGTTTTGAATTGCGCTATTGTCAGCCGTCTTGGATTTTAAAACAATAAAGTCATTATGAAGTGTAAGAAAACATAAAAGTAAATTAAATTAAAATGTTTACAGCGACTCCACTTCTTTTTCTGTTCGTAATACAGTGAATCATAGCCAATATGGGCTGGTCCGAAGAAGTGTATTCTAAGAGGTCTTATATTAGAATTTCTCTAAGCGAATAATGCCATAAGCGTTACGAATAGAGCTCAATTTCTATGCTTCATTAAAAAAAGGGATTCCGTCTTAAGAAGTGGATTTTAAAAGGTCATATATTAGAATGTCACAGTGCGAATATATGTCATAAGTGTTACGAATAGAGCTCTATTTCCATTCTTCATGAAAAAAAAACTATATATAATGTAAAATACTGTAATATATTATACATTACGTATACACATTACGTGTATACGTAATTGTTATATGTATGTGGTGTCTTCGCGTGGTACCCAAAACACAAGCTAAAGCTTAGTTTGGGGTCTAGACGTTGTTGTCATGTGTACGTTATTATTATTATTATTACGTATATACATTACGGCGCAATACGGACGGTTCTTTTTCACCTTTACTGAAACGACTGCGGATCCTGTTATTTAATTCTTAAATCAATGAGTCAAAACGTAATTTTGTATTACGAAAGTTGGTACGTCTCATATGATTATCGAAAATTGTAGTGTTTTAAAGGGCTTTTGAGAATATAGAATTACGTTTTTGCTAGAAACATATTGAATTTCAACGACCATATCTCATGAGACATAAAGTCAAGTGGTTCGCGAATTACTCCCCTGGTTCCTTTGATCTTTCAAAATTTGTGTCTGAACCGCTGCGCTGAACGAAATAGCGATAATTGTAGGTGTACAGAAATGTAATAGATTGAAAAGAAATGAAATAAGTATTATCGTTATGCTTACCAACTAATTCAATTCATGTGCAACCGTCAAATTTGTAGTTGTCAAAAATTAAATTATGTAAAAACTAAATTAATAAAATATTATCAAGTTATTTGTAATAAGTAATCCCATCCGCCTTTTTAGAGTTCCGGGTGTTGTTTATGCACTTTTTAAAGCACAGGACTGCATTTTTCTCAAATAGTTCTCCAAAATACAAAATAATCTCAATCGGCTACACTGACAGCCGGTTCACAAGCGACTATTTCAAAATCGTTCAGAGCACCGCGGTCTGATTTTCGTGCGGAGATTCATACTGTGGAACGAAGGTACAGTCTAGTACCCTAGGTGCATATAAGTCGGTGATTAATTCACAATTTTATATTTACAGGTCAAATTGGCTCGACATATGGTACAAATAAAATAGCTGCACCGCAGCAAAATCCCATGCTGAGTCGGCAATTAAGCGTGAGTATAACATTATAACTGTAGAAAGGACATTTTTCATATAGTATAACATAATATTGTGACTGTATTTTACCAGGGTGGATATTCGTCTGTGTCGAGCGGCGGCGCTGGCGCTGGCGTAAGTGCAGTGGGTGGCGGCATGCAGCACGGGCCGGCGGCCCTGCACACACCCCTCACGCCGCACCCCACGCATCCTCCTCATCCACCGCATCAACCGTTACTCAACTACCATCGCGAACTGCGCGCGCCCAGGCCCACCATGAGTGAGTGCACTTATATAGAGGATGTGAAATATCTAGTTAAAGTACTAGGTGAACAAAACTATGAGCAGTTTATTGTGCTGGATGAAACGGATGTCATAAGCTACAAATTAATCTCCAAACATCCCCTCCCTCTTATCAATTTACTGATCCAACTTTCGATTAGATCTATACTGCCTGCCACCGATAGTACTAGAAAAACTTAAAGCATGACTCTTGCGATAATTCGATCTCTCGCATGTTCTGTAGAAAATTAGAAACGTTTTTACATCTTGAATTTAATTCTATGACAGGTATTGATATAACATTTCGCTACAGAACAAAAACTAATTGCATGATTCGATAGCTTTTATTACTAAGTAGTATTTTATTAATATAGCGAATGTGTAGAAAAGTCTATCGGCTAAACGCTAGGTGGCGAAGGCGTTAGGTAGGTCGAGAAGGAGTCTACTACGAGAAGGGTGCGCGTAATCGGGCGTAGTGTGTAAGGTGTTATAACGCTAGGCGTGTGTGCCAGTAGGCGGCTACTACGAGGAAGGCGGCGGGGGCGGGGGCGCGGGCGGCTACTGCGCAGAGTACACGCGCCGCGTGCCAATGCCCCACCACGACGTGTCCGCACTCTCCTGTGAGTACAGGCGCCTCCACTGACCATCGCCCCATCGCCACAATGTCATTACATAAACGTTAGGCTTAGGTGCTTTCCCATCGATGAAATTCATTCAAGTCTACTAAACTCTTATATCACCATTTTAAAATCAAGTCATAATTTTCTCTACTTTTCATATAAACTTGATCTTTGTCGATGTGTTATATATTATTATTATATTATATTAAATATTAAAAAATTAGATATACTTTGATTAGAAAATTGTAGCTTGATTTGAATTCCGTTTTAAGAGCGGGCTGAACGCTTCAGAAATGTGCGAGTCGAATAAATCCGCGGGTGCGATTATATACCCTTCTAAAAATAAGAAAACGCTGTCCATATCACTATAACACAATTTTTTGTCTGTTTTCATTGGTAAATTTTAGTATTGTTTTCATTTGAGTAACAAAATGTTTATTACCGATGTTATTTGTTATTTTTAAAATAGCTTATCATTAAAGATGTTTACACCCTTTTAAAACAATATAATAGTTTTTCACATTAAATGGTATGACCAAAGATAATATAATGTTTTAGTAATTAAAAATGCAAAACATTCTATGGCTGTCATTTTATTAAGATTTTCAAAAAAGTGGCACAGTACAAACAATAAATATTGTATCTATTCCTACATACGAGATATGAATTGAATCAGTGCAACTGATTTCAAATGAATTCGCTACTCCAATTGTATGAAAATTTCAACGTTCTGGCCGCTCTTAAGTATGTGTACTCATGAACCTATTTGTTTACATCATCTATATCATATGATCATATAAAAACAGCTTTGCACGTGAATTAGTAATATGTATTTGTGTGTAGTGATTGTAAAATGGAAGTTGGTGCATGTGAAATGTATATATGGAATGGGCGTCTTGATATAATTTCTAACTTTATTTTCACGTACCAACCCTAAGCAACAAAATATTCACATCCTTCCTGGACCATCTTTATAATATATCCTTATTCCATCATCCAATAAAATTGTGAATAACGATTATAATGCATATCTATGTGCAATAGGTATCCACATATTTGTGCTAATTTATGTCTCAATTTGTGTTCACATCCCATGGTTGAACACATGGACTTAATGTTATTAACATGAGGGCTGTGCACTCAGCATTGAAAAACGAGCGGAGGAAGAGCACAGAGTCCTTTTGTGCCTTCCTTGGAGGGTGTCATTAATTTTCTTTTTTAATATTGTATTCTGCTATTTTCATTTTTGCTGTTAGTACTAAATTAAAAAGTTAACTCACAAAAAAGATTAATTAATGAAAATAGTATGACAACAAACTGATAAAAACCTGGGTGGGTTGATAAGTACTTAGCCTATCCTACTTCAAGTATGGTAAATTAAAAGACATAATGTTATACTGTAAATTTGTTTTGTAATTGGCCACAAATAAAATTAATAGCCAAGTAAGCCATTAGATTTTTTAAAAATGTCAATTAGAAAAGCGTTGTCACGCATTATTTTGCAATAAATAAAATCAAGCAGCGTGCTGTCATTAAGTTTTTGTATACAAAAGGATTGAAGGGCAGTGCAATTTTCGAAAAAATGAATTTTAGGTCATAGTGCACCACCATATGCAACAGTAAAAAACTGGGTAGCTGAATTTAAATGAGGCCGTACAAGCGTTCAAGATGAACACTGACCTGGACGTCCAGAAAATGTTACAATTCCGAAATGGTAATGAAAGTACATAACATGGCAGACCAACGTTGAAATTATCAGATATAGCTGTCGCAGTATGTATTTCTAAGGAACGGGTACATTACATTTTAAGTGAAGAAGTGTTTGCTCACGATCGACCAGAAACGTTTACGAATGCAAATGTCGCAAAATAATTTGGCTCGTTTTATGAAAAATAGAAATGATTTTATGATTTTAGATGAGACATGGGTCCACCAAAAATAAAATCAAAGCATTGGACAGAACCAGGAACTTCAGTCCCAAAAAAAGCGAAGGTGGAGAAATCTGCGGTCCATGTCATGGCATCAGTGTTTTGGGATGCGAAAAGAATTTTATTGATAGATTATCTTCCAAAAGGCCAAACCATAAACAGTGCATGATTTGATTTTTCACCCACCTTATTTACCTGATTTGGCACCGTCTGACTGTCATTTGTTCCCTTACCTAAAAATTTTTTTGGGTGGGCAGAGGTTTAGGGATGGAGATGAGGTCAAAGCTGCTGTAGACGACTATTTTTCGGGACTCGATGAAAGCCATTTTAGGAGAGGTGTTGAAATTTTGGAAGATCGTTAGACTAAGTGCATACAGCTCAACGGAAATTACGTCGAAAAATAAACATAGTTTTAAAATGATAACATAGGTATTACATTATTAGGCTAAGTAGTTATCAACCCAACCTCGTATAATATCAAATTGACGACATCTTAAAGAAGAATCAAAAAAGCGGTCAAGCGCGCGTCAAGTTACACATAAGGTAGGATTCCGTTGTCATAACAAAAACTTATAAACCAATTTCAGGAATTAGTTCACGATTGAACTACGCATTAACTTGATCGGCTATTAATCCTAAACTAGTTGATTCTGGATAGTCGTGATAATATCCTAGGTACTACACATTGACCCAATTGGGTTATGTCCAAGGTCACGAATCATTTGCATGACAGAGACTCGACACGACGTTAGATGCGTGAAAGAGATGGACGGTATTCATCTTTATTTCCTGTCGCAACTAGGAACCGCGACAAAAAATTTGTTCGAAGTTGGTATTCTGTCTAAACTGGTTATTGATTTGTGCTCGCATGTTTGACGATTGAAGAAACACAGTACCATGATTCGTAAATATGACAAGTCGGAATCTTTTTTATTGTAAAACACATTATTTTGTCATATTTCAATGTGAATAATGTTCGGAAAATTATTAAAACGTTTACTGCAAAGTAACTACCATTTAGAAACCAAATTCCGACTTGAAGCAATGATCTCACAAAGAAAGTTTAAATTATTGAAATTGATAGGTTAAATATATATGTCATATTTTAATAGCTATACATTTAAGATTTAAGCGCTGATGAATATTTTTTAAGTTTTAGTAGAAACATAGCATTGGGAATAAAGCTTGTTTTAAAAAAAGTTTATATATATATATATATTTAATTACAATAAATAATCTTTACTACCATGAAAATATCATGGTCACCCATAAAAGTATGAATTGACTAGGAGCCCTCTTCTGCGTTTACCGTCTAACTACTCATACTCTAGCTAGCTGGTCTAAGTTGGCGAGTTTCTGTCCGCGAGGTCCCCGCGCTCCGGTCTTCACTCCCCGCGAAATTGCGTTTGATATTTTTGATACTGTGAAGTGACATTTATGACTATTAAAACCAAACGCTACTGTCTAAATTTTTTAGTCTATGTGAGCACTTTAGTAATATGACTTTTTAAAGTTTAATCGCGACAGGACACAATTCTTCTTCTTCTTCTTCTTAATTGCCAGTATAAAATCATATGAGTCCAAAATCATAAAGTAAAACATCTTAAAAATTAACAGTGAATAATTTAATGAATAATCTAATTCTAACTTTCAAAAATACTATCATGGTTGATTACATATATGACAACATTTAATTTCTTCTTTCATTTCTGTCATTTCTATTCTTAAAATAGATATTTCATGGGTTAGTTTCTTCAGTGCTTCAGTAGTAGTCGTCTTTGTTGGTGCCATTATTGTAGAATTTCAAATTTAAATGATCAACAGTTTTTTAATTAATACTGATATTTAAATGATCATGTACCGTACCTTAATTGTCCTTGCACTAAATTGTACTAAATCACCATATATACATTTATTTATCAGGAAAGAACATTATTTACCCTATAATTATTTATTTTAATATAAGCACAACACAAACGTGACGTTCGTCGTTCAGTCAATTATTCAAATAGCAAACAAGATACTATATTAAAAACCCAAAATAACACAAAATAAGTATTATTAAATGAATTTTATCATTTACCGCTTAACATATTTAAAACTATAATAAAATGAAAACTTTATCAAAAAGGTTTTTTATTTTTATTATTTTATTTTATTCGGAATATCAACAGCATTTTTACATTTAGTAATAACAAAATTGACATAAACATTGCTATTAATAGGTATTCGCATTTAGAGTAAAATTATAAAGTACCATACTACTTACGTGATAAAAATCTATGGGTGTAAACAATTCGCCTATCGGTTTGTTTCAATAATATTATTCATTAAGCACTTATTGTTAAAGCAATTGTTTATATTTTTTTTTCTTTAAAAAAGTGGCCATCAGTTTCTTGCAAATTCTTTTCGAAATAAAGACATTTGATTGATTGATTGATTGATACAAAAATCAATAATTAACTTACAAAACTCTATTTTTTCTAAAGACAGACATTAAAAGGGGACAAAGGAACTTGGTAGCTAATTGCCCTTGGCTCGTTTTACCTCTGTATGCATTGGTATTAGGAATTGAATCATAGGCATTACACTATTTTGGGAGTGCACAATCCTTTAGTAAATAGTAATAAGTTCATGGTTGGACAGTTTTTAAGAATGCGAGATATATTTTCTTGTTATTAGCGAATCACTTTCATCAATATATGTTATTACAAAATATCGGTCAAAAAATAAACTCGGAAATACTTTATATGTACTTTATGTGGTACCTCTGAATCGTTTCAGGGAAACATTTTTATTAAATATGCTAAATGTCGGTGTGCATAACGCATATGAGGGATATTCAACAGAAAGTGAGAATGACTAAGATGGAGTTATCGATCTTCTCACTTTTTTGAACACTCCTCGTAATTTAAGATGAATTGTAAACTACAATTACCAAATTTTAAATCTAATAGCACGATTTCTAGAAAGAATATATTATGAATGAGCCGCTTTTTCATTTGGATGATAACGGCATGGTTTTACCTTCCGGGTTTCGGGTCAGGTAAAATGGAACGCCTGATGTTGAGCACACTTCGCGTGTCTTCACACAGTTCCTTGGGACGGCACCGTGCTGCTGTCGATTTCGGGGGCAGCTCTCTATTTGTGTAACATTTCGCATGTATATGTTGTGTGATAAAAATGAGGAAACTATATCGCATCGGTGTCGCAATTGGTAGAAAACTCCGTGGTTTGTGCAATTGGGTAATGTCCAAAAGCAGGCGGCGGATCGGCCGCAGTGAGTGGCCCCGCGGGCGGTGCCGGTTCGCCTCTGCGAGCCTCCTCCGAGTTCGTCCGCAACGAGCTGCGGGCGGTGGTCGGCGCCCGCTCTCGTTCCGAACTGCACGCCCCCATGCAACAGCCTGACCTAGAATCGCTCGCAATGGGCTACGATATCGCCACGACCGGTGAGATACAACTTTACTTCTGTATGCCTCCCTGGTGCACATGGTCATATTATAAGCATTAGTAAAACATAAACAACTTAAAAAAAAAAAACAAACACAATAACCCTAATGAGCGCAACATCATCTCATCATGTTACTAAAACAATTGACACTGGTGTAGAAATTAAGACATATTTAAAGTTAAGTAATTTTACAATAGGGTATTTGACTATTTTTTTAATAATTTTGTATGAAAGAGTTTTCTAATATAATATAACAGTAAAAGATTTTAAAAAATAAATTAATATTAACAAAGTTATGAATGTTTAAAACGTCCTGTTAAAATGTGACATCAGGTCATTTAAAATAATTTTAAATTTCATTTTGCTAGAAAGAAAGAGATAAAATTTCAATAGCTTATAAGTTTCATATTCTTCGACCAAATAATTTTTTTTTATAAATTTTGCTATTGGTATGAAGTCTATTTTTATATTTTCTTGATAAATATAACATATTTAATATTAGTCAAATATCCTATTAGATTTCTAATAAACTACCGCACCGGTATGCATATGGCGCCCGGTATGACCGGAGTACCGCTCTGCCGCACCGTGTGTGTAGTCGTGTGTATCGATCACACGTGCATAACATACCGGCGCGATGGTGTAAAGATGTTAAGTTTGAATATAAATTGAATGTTATATTTTATATGTCAAATATAATTGTTATGTACCTAGTTAGTACCGTAATAATCAAAATTTCAGATAATATAACACAAAAGTCAGAAGTTATATTTACGTATCTTTTGTCAGTCAACAAATCTCAGCTATTGTTTTAAAATTATTATCCTCGATACCGCTCGAAGATGAGCCTGCATAGACCAATTCTAACACATTCACTCAAGAAGATAATAACTTCTGATTAATGTAGCATATAAAAACTATTTATTGTACTTTAACCGTAATCGTATTTTAAAAATTAATAACAGATTAGAAACTTGATCTTTCCTCGTTGTTGAATAATAAATCTTTGTGGTTAATGCATAGATATTTGAAATTGTCATTTAATTTGCACACCAGAATTTTTGGCACTGTATATTAGTATAGCACAGCGAGCTCACAAATAATAGCATCTGTGTAACGAGTTAATGCCTGATGGAATTCAGGTGTGCATGACACCATTGAAACCATTTATATGCACATGTAACCGATTGAATGTTTAAGAAGTGTTATTGATAGGAGATATTTAGTTAGGAGATTTCACTAAAAAAAATGGGGCCAAAAGGGGGGAAGCTGACGAATTTGTCGTATATAACGTACCGTACGTAGGTGGCGGCAGTGTGGTGGGGGGCCGGGCAACCTCGGCGACACCCAAACCGTGGCAATCGCACCAGAGCACCTCGGTAAGCTGCGGCACGCGATCCGCAAACCTTGCCCGTCTTAGTACATTCAGATACTTTTATTTTATTATCGACTTCAATTCTTTTTCGTAGTTTTTACATTGTCATTATTATTATCGATTTGATTATATCTCTTGCGTGTGATGTCCACTCTATTTCATCACTTTTCTTCAAAATTATACGCTGCCTGTGATATAAGAATGCACCAATTTGCAAAGGACATTATGACAAACCATTTTTTTTAAATCCTTCTAAATTGGTACATTTTCGTCATAGTTTCTAAAGGCTTTTCATTCTGTGACGTCGAATAATACAAATCAACGATAATCAGACGTAGTGATAAGTTCTGTAGACAATTTTATGGAAGGGATTTGCTTTGCCCCCTTTCTCACTGCGAATGTTCGTGAGCTTGACGAGGCAGTGACGAGAACTTGGCATGCTAACTGATTATATCGTGGTGAGGGTCACTTGATGCCAGGACGCAGACGGGATGATATATGGCCCTACTTCGAACACATAGACAGCTTACTGTGTGCTTTCCACGTGTGTTATTTGCATTTTAACACTCCATCAAAGCTATTGGTTAACCTATTTGCTACTCATTAACCATATTTGGTCAGATCAAAGGTCACGACCCATTTAATTAACAGAGACAATCGATTGATAATGATTGATGACTAGTTAAAAGGTTAATGTAGTTTCTTTTTGTGATGATTGCATGACAATTTAATAATACTTTCAGTGGATATATTCATAGTATATTTGTTTTTTAGGTGACACGACAGTCACAAATTTAGTTTTATGTATCAATGCAATATATGCTTTATATTAGCTTCTTTCATTTCTAACTTTTTGCTACCAGACCAAAATTAATCGTTTGATGAAGTATAAGCAGGCGTTGTTGTCGTCGATCGACGGCACGTGTATTTCCAATTTGATTGATCATTATTTAACTCCCACAAAAAAACATTGATTGATGCTATGCATTATATACCAACAGTAAATAAAATGAATCTAAGTCGGTCGATGTCGGTGTATTGACACCCTTACTTTGTGTTGAAGTCAAAAGTTGACTTAAAACATTTATTCAACAATTTTTATCTTTTTATTAAATTACCAGGAGAAATATATTTCCATAAAGAATTCTAAGATAGAAGGAGCGAAATATAAAATTTGGGCACAACCCATATCTAATGCAACGTGATGATCTCTTTCTAACCTATACAACCTTTTAAATGATTCTAAACACAGAAAGAAATTGAGTTCTTTAAACTCTGACTGCAGAGCTACAGTTTTTATTTCCATCTGGCAAATATTTGTGTGTATGTTTATTTGTTCCTTGTGTGTGCGTGTAAATATTCATTTATTTAACATTGGAGTCAGCTAACAGTAACTGAATTAATTGTAAAATAAAAAAATTGCAACATTTCTATTAATAAATTGGTAGAGGTTGTGCGTTTGAGCCCCGTCATAGATATCACAACTCCTCTGATAAACCAACCTGCATCAAAGCAGTGTGGTCTGCAAATGATCCAAACTTCTTAAAGTTGAGGAAGAGCTGTGCTCCAGCAGCTAAGGCATGAGAATTCTATTAGAAAAAAGGAAATAAAAGTTATATGATCACATGCTCAGGTTTCTGTGCTAGCTAAATTTTACCATCATTTCTTATGTATCTAAAATTGTTATTCGTTTTCAAAGAACAAATTTGAGATAATTTTGATAACTCAATAATGTTGCATCTTCAGTAGGTTTATTATAGGAATTCTGTTGTTACATTTTGGGACTGAGAATTAATAAAATCTTTAAACATTATGATGCCTGTGTATTTAAATCATAAATATATTAGGTTTATAAAGAAATGATCTTACTATCTATTATGTACTACTATTATATCATAATTATATACTAGATAGTTTAGCGTCATGCAAAGTGACAAAAAGTGGCCTATACTTAAATTGTGTAGTTTTTAATGACTTGGCATGAAAAATACTAAAATGTAGTTTGTATGCAATTTTTTTAAAATTCATTAACATAATATTTATTAGAAACTTATCATTCTTAAATGCATTGTATGTGTTAGTCTTTAGGCATAATTTGAATCTTTAATACTGTCCAATATACATTAAGTCCTGTGTTTATACATAAGTTCAAACTAGCTCGTTATATTTTTCACCTAATTTTAATGACAAAAACTGCTACAATAATTACAATTTTTTAAATCATTTTTAAATTTCGAAACGCGTGCTTATTGTGCAGCTAAACCCACAATTTAGCTTATCGCTCCTGAACTATAAGGCATTACAAAGTTACGAACTTTATTTTAAATGACTTTTATGACCGGTCGGCCGAGTGGTTAGAGACCCAAACTGCGAAACCAAGGATTGCGGGTTCGATTCCCGCCCGCGACAAATATTCGTGTGCATGAACATGTCTATTTTTCCCGTGTCAGGGTATAAAAAAAAAATATATCTGTATATGTAAATGTAAAGATTATTTAAGTACTTATATCAGTTGTCTGTTATCCATAGTACAAGCTTTGCTTAGTTTGGAAGTAGATGGCGCTGTGTGGGATGTCCGAGGTATCGTGTATTATTACAAACCTTGTAGTTTATATTACTATTGTATTAATATACTTTATAGGCTTTAAAATAAAAGTTAAAGCTTATATGATACAAGCTTTAACTATATTATATTTGTGAATAGATAACGACAAAAAAATAATAATAATAAAAAAAAGAAATGGAAAAGGAATTCTTAAATTTTATTTGTTTTGATTTTTTTTGTACTAGTACAATATCTTTGAAGCTCATATTATAGGCTTTAAAATAAAGTCTATAATATAATGTCCTTTGTAATACCTATAATAGTTTAGGAGCTATAGATATACTGATATTAAACTGTGGGTCATAGAATGAATGAAAAATTTAAAGAAAAAAGTAATTGACCGATTTAACGATAAGTATTAGAATAAGTGTTAAAATACTTTTGTGAAAAATTCATGGTAATTTAGCAAGTGAAAGTTATGTTTGCCTCATACATCAAATGGTGATCATTATGATATTAATTTGTTCTAATATCTTAATTCGACACGTGTCGCATGTACTGAAGAGAAATATGTTTTGTGGCAGAGTACTACGGAGGCGGCATCGGCGGAGGCGGGCTCGGCGGCGGCGGGCGGTGATGAGGCGGCTGCGGGGGGCGCGGAGGGCACTCCCACTAGCGCGTCCTCGTTGCTCCAGAAGCTGCTGTCCGAGTGACGTGCGTCGCCCCCGCGCTGAACCATGCATTTAATGGCCATGTTAGCACTCGCCCTCGGACGATCCGGGTCGCCCCCACGATTCCATCGTAACAAATGTTTTTGTGATGCTAAGTTACGGTATACGCGGTACCTCACTGGCTGTCCACTCACCACGTTGAGAATAATATGTAGTTACATGTATTTATAATGCGACCGCACGTCGGTGGCCGTAGACGCGATAGCTAGTTAGATGTTAGTTTGACTCGTTCGATTTGTAAAAATAGTTTGTCGGTAATGTTTATGATTTTAGCAGTTAGGGTCGCGAATGGCCCGTAGCCGTGAGGCTGGCGGGCGGTGTCGACGGAATGTACAATTTGTTGTATGCCTCATATAAATAATGTACAATAGTGATATGTATAGAGCGTGCAATATTGTATATAAGCATAACAAGTGTTTGGCGATTGTGAATGTATTGTATTGTATTATAGTATGAAGTCAAATGTTACCTGTTATGACAAATTAATATGTATTTATAGCCTCACCGTGCGCCGCACGCGTTTGTATAGTGGCTCGTTTATGGAGACGTTTATTTTAAAGATGTGTTTTTAAATTATAAATGTTGCTTTATTGTAAATATTTTGTTAATTATATTCTTCTAAGCGTCATATTTCACATTGTAATACGTATATTTAACATATAAAATTTTTACTTTGTAACCGGGAAAAATTAAATGTTAAAATTAAACGTGTGTCGCCTCATAGTCAAATCGCGAAAAAAAATAATAATAACGTGATTATTCAAAGGATACATGCGTGTCGAAATCGGCAATCGAATGCTGGCCGCTAACGAGATGCGACGGCGACGATTTTTCGATTTCGATTTAAGAAATTGTAAAAATCAATGTTTAAATATACGAGTACGTTAACACGTTTCGCTACATTTAAAAAAAAAAAAAGCACAAACAAATTCTTAGAATCGTTATTTAACCAATACGTAAGAGCACGGCACTCCAATTTGTAACCCCCTAAATGTTTAAGTGTGTTAATTGGTGAAATTGATACGACCCTTTGTGATTAGGAATATGTGTTAGTGTCATCGATTGTGCGAAATTGTAAAAATTATCGAATCGACGCTCGATCGGCGTCGATCGGATTTTTCTCTTGTGATTTTATGAACCGTATGAAGATAATCCGATAAAAATATATTAATTTTTTTAAACATTGACATTGTATGCGCAGATTTACGTACGGTTCATAACGACGCCAAGGGAAAAAATTTAAAGCGACACAAAAAATATCAGAACACAAAGGCCACATACACATACATAGAAATCGAACACATCTGTATCTACGCTACCGATAAACTGCATTGTGATCGTTATACCTAATTAATGATGAACGTACAAATGGACATTAAGTCATATTTAGAGTACGCTAAAACAAAGATTTAATGTAATTATTGACATATTTTTCTATAACTAAATTACGATAATAGTTCACGAACATAGAGTACCGACCAAAAAACATATTTCACCGTTTCGATGGTTACTAAAGTATATATTTTCCGGTGATTCCATACAGTGGATATTGTTATGCAATTTTTTGTCTGAACGATGAGAAATATTCGATAGTGAGAATTAGCTTTATATATATATATATATTTACTCGAAACTGTAAGACTATACTAAAGGTTTGAATAATTTGACCATATTCATCAGCTCACCCGTGCAAATAGTTCTAGCGATTCACGTTGACTAGCCGTACGTACCGCACAGTTTGAAACGTCACATTTACTACAGTTCCGATCAAAGTTTACGGCGGATCCGAACGTAGGCACAAGTCGCGTCGCAGTATCCAGTTTTAGGTGTAACGGAACGTAGAGGAGCGAGGGGTGTATGACTGTACCTGCGCAAGTACGGTTATAGCGTTGTATTCCGATCCGCCATAAAGTTTGAGGCGAACTATATAACACTGTCGCTGTAAACGTGTAAAATATTAAATTATATGAACTCATAAATTAGGTGCCTCAAAAGATTGAAATATTTTTCCATACTCGTTCTATCTATAGAGATTAATTTTTTTACCGAAATCGATAATAGACGAAACGTTACTTAAAATACATTATAATGTACAGTAGTGTGCACTGTTTGGGAAATGGTTAGACGATAAACTGGATACTGTATTTATAGATCGACCCTTTTTACTTAAAATTATTAATCAAACACAGTTTGAAAATGTAAAGGGTAAAATAATTAAATTGTAATTATTTTTTTTTACATTGCTGTCATAAATAAATCGCTGTTACCACGATTCTGATTAAAATATAGTACTGGTAACATTATCGTCAACACGAATTGACCGATCGTTAACAACTTACTAAATAAATACATTGATGTGACATTGGCTAATAACTAAAACTATTGTAATTGAATGTTTAGCTAGTACGATATTTGTCATTGCTCATTGTACTTTAAGATTTCGTCGTCTAATATATGTATTTTTAACGTCAGTATATAGCTGCGGTCTACTTTGGACTGATTATAACTACAGTTAAAAAAAAAAAGTACGGGTCGAGTAATGGCGCTATTCTAAATAACTAAAAGCTTTGTTCGTTTTCGATCATTTGCTTTTCTAAAACAAATCTAACCAAATGCAACTTCCACGCGGGTTATGTTAAATTGATGTCTTCCAGTATATCTACATGAGCAACATTGTCCAAAACGAGCGTACATGTATAGTTTTAATACTCGACCACGTTAATTAGGCGAGTGTCGAATGTGATTTTATTGAGCGATGGCGGACACGATATTTCATGAATGTCTGAGATAAAAACGAAAAATGTAGAAACCGCGTTCTACCAATTCGCCTAATCGTCGTGGTGGAGTAGCGAATTTACATTATGCATCTATTTTGAATATTGATATGCACCAAGATTAATATTTGATATATTATAATCGATATGCGGAAAATTAGGGCTTTTCTCGTCAACGAAAATCTTTAATGTATTATTTAAATCGTAATTAACTAAGTGTTAGATTGAAGTTTATGTGACAGACGTTAAACATCGGTGTCGTAGATGAGTCGGTCGTCGATGTTGAGTGTAAGCTGACATTTTAAAAGGGCAGGTAGTGAGGTGGACTCCGGGGAGGACATCATTTAACCTCGCAGCGAGTACTAAATTTAATTATCTTTTTGTTTACCCTTAGGCAGAACGTCGCGCTAGCTAGTGGACGAAAAAAAGTTTTGTAGTCGCTGCGTGATAACATTATTGGCATGTTTTTAATGTTAGGCGATTTCGGAATTAAATATACTGTTAACAAAATATTGTAAGAACATAAAATTAGATTTACTGGGAAGATTGCTCTATATTGAAATGTTATATTGTAACTTGGAAGTTTATATAGGAGGGTCGGATATGTACGATTATTAAGTAAAATGCTTAATTACTGTGTGGATATAATTTTTTTATGATGTTAGTTCATTATCACAGAGTGGCAATTCGGTGGTACTAATGACGAGGAATTAAATGAAAATAGTGTCCAAGACATCCATCCAACGTAACAGATGAATATTGAAATTGGACCGTATGAATAAGACGTGACGCGATTAACTGTATCGAGATGGTGCCGCGACCCGTTAGCAAATATAACTCTGTGACAAGGGACTTAAAAGGCGATGACTGTGCAGTTTGTGCTATGGAGAAACATCGATGCGTACGGGAATCTTTGTTTCGTTGATATGCCGGGGCCGCCACACGTCGCGTTGTACATAGTGTGGTGTGGTGTGCCGGACGGCGTGGCTGACACGGCGCGCGGCCCGTACCAACTCACGCCACTGTCTCGGCCCGCCGTCCGCTTCCCGCTCTCGTGTTACGTACGCGGCATCCCCTTCGTCTCGACCGGCCTGTACCCACATCCGTCTTTATTTCAATTTTCTTATCTGTCTGTGATCACATGCTGTTTGTAGTTCGATTCGAAGATTATTGTTGGATATGTAATTTTTATTATCGGTTTATTGTTTTCGTCCGTCTGTCGTGTGATGTTATCTGTTTGTCTGTCTTTAAATATTGTGTAACCGATAGACCTCTGATAAAACTTAATGGGTGTGATGGGATACACCGGCGACTGGCCCCCACGTCCTTTTCTTTTAGTTCACTGGCGCTAGATGAAAGTTTTAACATTGCTTCGCATTTCAACAATGGTCCGTGTGAATGTTTGCGTGTATGTTTGTCGGATAGTGTTGTAAATAGGTAATAAAATAAATAGAGATATTTTTACGACTAGCGTACACAACCAAAGTTGTTATAAAGTGATGGTTGATTAAATGATAAATCTACTAAGTATAGGTCGTTACGTTTATTTTTATGAATTAATGCAAAAATAGATGAACTGTACAGTTGTATACATTCAGTATCTCGAGTCGATGCCTTTGCATTACCGCCCTGATATTAAGATACGAATTTATTATTTTTGGTATGAAAATAGTACACATAAAATGACAAAAGTGTAATTAATGTAATAATTATCGCGTAGTACACAATGGTACATACCGGCTACATGTTCCTAGAACCGCGTTCCGTGTCCATTTGGTACGGTTTGGTCGTCAATTACTGTACGTCACTCGGAACGGGTCATGTCGGGGATTTCGAGACGTTCGTTTCCATTAATACAAACCAGGCATTATGTGAGTACATTAAGTTGTATTTTTTGTACATTTTAGATTTGAAAATATATTAATATCTACATTATAGTTGTCTTTTATTTGAACACCACCAAACACCTTTCACGACTCGTAGAATAAGTTTTTATCTTTTCTATTACAAATAGTACAGTACTGTCGATAAACGATTTTATTATCGTCATACGATAAATAATAATTGTACAAGCATTGAAGTACTTCCTGCGTTTTATTCACCTGCGGCGCAGCTCCTGGATTAGGTTATTTAGTTTGGGCGTCGTCCGCTTGCCGTTACGAAGCATTCTATTATGAACTTTTAGCGTGAATCCTAATAAGTCGGGAGCGAACGCTGCTTCGAAACGGATGGTGGTTACATAGCCCCGGCACATACGTACTTATTTACAAATTAATAGTTATAAATTTTAGAAACATGTTTTTGTTGCATTGTTACAAATTTTAGGAATATACTTTTGTGCTTATGGTTTATTTAAACAGCGATATTTTAAATAAAAACAGACATTTGTTCTTTAACCTGCTATCAGAACCAAAAATGTTTGTAGCTTTTCTATCGACTTTCTACAATGGCTTTCTAGCAAATAGTAGTAAGCGTAACGCAAATACACGATCATGTAGATGAAATTTCACTATTAACTAGCGACCCGTCCCGGCTTCGCACGGGTAGCAGAGCATATAAGCCGTAGTATTTTTTCTGTCGTAGTGTCGTAGAACATGTGGATTGGATTTCATTACATTTAAATGTAACATAAATTCATGCTACGTGGAGTATTTTAAATGTATTTTATTTTCGACTCCGAAAATATTTGAAACATTAAAGAATAAATACATAAAAACAAACTACAATATCTCTATGTATACCACATTGATAGCTTCTGCTTAATTTTACATCACGCGAGTCGCGTCGATATAGGGCCCCGGCCGCCGCGGCGCCGCCCGGCCCAGCCGCTTGTCGCGCTATAGTTTTTATTTGTCGACAACTCCGAAGATATTAATTTAATTGTATGGTGTAAAGGGCAATTATAATGTGCATGAAAGGTAAATAACGTATTTAATTTGATAAAGATTAATACTGTATCCGTATAAATTGTTTTGAAATTACCTCATCATATGACACCATTTTTTTAAACTTAAAAATAGGTAAGTAAGCTATCCGTAAAAGATAGACATATGCCACCGCGGACTTTTCTTTAGTCCTATAAAAGAGACACTCCATACATTATTTTGTTCTATCTCAAAAGGATTAGGCAGCGTTTTCGATGAAAGCTCCCAGCCGGCTTGATTTTTTTCCCGACTTCTTCGACAATAATCGTCATATTTCAACTAATATGCACAAAACATTAATAAATTGGACACGTAAACCTTCCTCTTGAATCTCTCTGTCCATTGGTGTCAATAATATGCCAATCCGTTTGGTAGTTTTTGTTAATTGCGTTCAGACAGATAGACGCGGCGGAGAACTTCCTTTTATAAAATAAAGTCCTCCGCCGCATCTGACAGTTAAAAATGACAGTTAAAATCATCACTACATTTTATAAAATATAGTGATGATTTTAACTGTCATTGAGAAAGGCCCAGAGTAAATTCTATGTTTAGGGTTTAGGTTTTGAGATCGATAACATTGTTGGGAATGCTGCGTGTTTATTTGAAGTATGGTTTGTAGGTTTGTAGCTAATCATTAAATTCATGTTGACTATTATTCTAAGGCAGGGAGTGTTATTAGCATCTTCACTCTTACTTCAAAACACTATAGGTAGCGCCGTAACGAAGTCGGGCATGTGCACGGGAATAGTAAGCACAGGTTGTGTTTTTATGTTTTTATATCTATACATCACGTGGTGGTCATGTTATTCTTCTTCTTAGTTATGGCGTTCTCTGCATTTAAAGCAATTTCGCTAGAGTCGAGTATTCTGTTCGTATTTTTAATAAAAAATAAGAATAGGCAGCGTAGGTAGATTATTATGGAGCTTTTTCAAAATATCGCCAGGAACCACGACGTTCCACGTGCGCCGTTTTAAAAAAACTCCCATATGCTATTAAATTGTAGCTTATATGAAACATTTGTATTTTAACAAAGCGCCATCTATTGAATATTTACTCAAACTAGTCAACAGATATCGCCATCTGTAAGAATAGTTTGGAGCTAACAGATAAATGTGACTGTCAAATAATAGACAAATAATTTGCAATGAAAATACAAATAATTTGCAATAAATTAATATTGCGACTATAAATTGAGATGTAAGCTATCATCCTATCTTTTAAGTTGGATCAAATTGCACATGGTGTGCAAATCAGGTTTCAAATCGGTTCAGTACCTAGTTTAGGAGTCCCTCGCGGACAAACATGTGACACGTAATTTTTATATATAAAGATTTAATTATATTTCAATTCTTCTAATTACATTGTTTTACCCATATTATGGCATAGCATATCAAAGTCGTGATAACCCAAAGCGCAACGAACCTGTTTAAAATTTATAAGGCCATAGGGCCACGGTTCGAATCCGGGCGTGTACCAATGAGTTTTTCTGACTTAAGTAGGTACATAACTATCACTGACTCAGTGTCTCGGAGAGCACGTTAAGCAGTTGAGCCCGGACGCTCTCAATAGATGGCGGTCGTTCCCCAACCCCAACCCAACCCAATCCCCAGCCCGCAGTGGAGCAGCGTGGTAGATTTAAGCTCCGAGTCCCCCCCCCCCTCTCGCCCCGGGGGAGACCTAAGCCCCTGCAGTGGGGTAAAAATGGGCCGATGAAGATAGCATAGCTTTAACACAGCTTATTAGCAAAATAAAATAATACAATAAAAGAATAAATAGCTTATAAATATATACTTTAAGCTAATTTAAAGCTATTTCCTCTTAATCAAAGAAGTTCAGATTTTGCACACGTGGTTTCGATAACAATCCAATAAACTGGTGACCGGGTTCTGTTGCTGCTGCAGCCTCCTCACGAAAGAACGGATAATCGTATTGATATTTTACTAATGCGTTTAATTTGGCTGACAATCGATAATTATGATTAACTTAGATGGTACTTACCGTACCATCTAAGTTAATGTGATTCTGGAGGTGGGACGTGGATAACAGAACTCATTCGTGTAGCTACTGTGTATTTGGGATCAGATTTTTATTCACGAGCACTTAGTCTGGCGAAAGACTTCGAAGGTGGCTAACAGAACTCATCAGTGCCTACTAATAAACACACCGAGTTTGTGTTCATTAGATTTGTCCTTGTGTGCATTTTTTATAGTAAGTATATATTGACACAAAATAATATCTGTAATAGATACATAGGTCATTTCGCTTTGAGGCCAGCCCGATTGTTCTAAGCGGAACAGGGATGTAAGTAACTAAATGCATATCACATTGCTTTTATTAAATTTTGTAACATAATTTTTATTTTATATCACTATATATTATTAAATAAAGTCCACCGTCGCGTCTGTCTGTCTGTCTGAACGCGATAAACACAAAAACTACCGAAGGGATTTGCATAGTATTGACACCAATGGACAGAATAGGTAATTTAAGAGAAAGGTTTGCCTTATCGGTAAAGAAATGAACAAAGTGCAATGAAAATCATCGTTGCGATGTGATATAAACTTTACTTACCCTTAAACAAAATTAGCTTAGTAAGTTTCTGACTGAAAGATGGCATAGGTTGAGTACCTAATAAAGAAACAAGAAAATAATCAGTTACTCCTGTCATATAGTTCCCCAATATTTTATACATACCTACGTATTCAAACTGTACGGTTCACTCTTCATTTTATAAGGAATATGATAATCTGTTTGCCTGTAATAAATAAAACATGTTGTTTTAATTGTTGTTATTTGGTGAGGGGCGCCTTAGGTAAACAGGTCTCGGCTTTTAGGCCATATACCTATAAACGGGAGACGCCTCTATGTAACTTCTTTACTCATTGGCTTGTCAAATGGAATGTGAACTCGCTGGAGCTGTAATTTTCCGAGAATGCCTTTCATAGTTTTAATATTACAATGGTCTGTGAGGGCAGGGCAACTTAATATACAACAATGGGCTATACAGAGTGGCGCACGGCGGGCGAACACCACTATCGTGATTCAATAGGCGTCGCATCACCGACAGTCGCCGGGTTTCGCCTTTGTTTATGTTTAACTTATGAAACCTGTACTAATTCAGAAATTGTAACTTTCTTAAAGTAATCTCATGAATCACCTCTCTGTCTTATTGATGCATCAATTTTTTATCATAAAGTTGTTGAACAATGATGGTAAAAGTGAGGTCAGAGGAAAGCTGCCAATTTCAGTTGCATTATATAATATATATATTTTTTATGATCTTAAAATACATAGTTTAAATTAAATAAAAGAAAATAAGAAAATATATCAAAATTTACTATTCCCCTTCGTAGTTCAATTCTCAATGCCCTCCTATTGACGAAACTACTGAGCCTAAAATGAAGTATAAAGCCATCGCTTATACCTACTCGTATTTTACAGAAGAACCTACCTATTTAAACAGTTTAACGAATTCTCATTTTAAAAGGCGATTAAGAAAATAAAAAAAACTCAAATTCATCATGTCACGCATAAAATAAAAATGTTCGTTTTGGGAAACATTTGTTTTTTATTTCTAATGCATAAAATTACCGAATATTGCTGAGCCTAAACTTTTTAAAAAAATACGGGTTATTAGGATTTCACTTACATTTTACAGGAGAACCTAAGCAATGAATTATCATTTTGAGGGGCAAATTGGATTTAAAAAAAAAAAACTTTTCTCGGTGTAAAAATATATCAAATAAATACAAAATACAAATATTATTTTATATTTTTTAAACGTATAAGTAGTTTTATATTATATTAAAGAAAATGCACGAAAATCGACTATTGCCCCCCATCTTTTTTCATTTCAAAATTTGGTAAAATAAACCATTAGAAATGTACGGGTAAAATTCTCATGTATCAGAAATGAGTAGATTTTGTGTCATGATTTTTTATTACATTTTTTAATTAGAATGGCTGTAAATGGATAAACCGATTTTATTGCGCTTTTTTTTCGTTTTAAAATCTGGTTTAATCTGGATGACTCTTAGGTATTTTATTTAAATAGAAACAAACGTTCAAAGTCAAAAGTAACTTAAACAAAAATTAAATTTTTATAATTAAAAAACTCCCGAGACAAAGAAAAAATAATATTTAAAAAGTCAAAATACAGGTTTATTTATTTTCAAGTGATTTGTGACCCTTCTTAAAAGCGTCGGGGACCGCTAAGTAAATTTATACCTAAGCACCATAAGCACTTATATTTTGGTGTGATCTAAGCAAACTATAGGAACTTATATAGTAAGATTATACCTACGTAGCGGTGGCCGATGCCTGTGGGATCAATTTAGTATTCAGAATTTTCAAATGTTTTTTCGTTTCGTTTTTCGTGATTCGAGGGCTTTTTTTTATTCATAAAAAATAACACACGAGTAGTGTGAGAACTTGACACCACCAAAAATAGATTCAAGTGGCCTACCAATACAACTACCGATCCTCAAAACATTCAAACGAGCTCGACGTGCGAATAAATTTTAATTAACAGGTGTACCTACTGTAACACAGTTCAGTGGTGCGCCAGATCTGTTTGCTGTTCAGTTTGTTCGCGTGGTCGTAATGTATCGCGTCGGCACTCCCGTCTCCCGCGACTTTCCACAGCGCCAAGCTCCAGAAAGTCGATGAGGCAGATGGTTCATTCTTCAGCAAAACTATGAAACTATATCCTTATGAAATATATGTTTCTATAGAACAATATGTTTACGTCGTAGGTGTGTTGACTTTAGCGTGTATCTTGGTTTATATTAGTTGGAACATTTTGTACAATATGAGTTGGCTTACCTCTTGGATCAACAGGAAGAACAAGAAGAAAGTGCAGTTTGAGCAGGTAAGTTAGTTTCTTCTTTGATTATAGAATAAATTATCAATTTCAGCCATAGATAAGTACTATTGAAAAGATTGGCTAACTGAAGCACAAGACATGAACAATTCTGAGCCGCTTTAGTGTGAATTAAGTGTTGTAGAGTGAGTTTTTGATTTTAAAGTGACCTCACTTCTCTGGTGGCTATGTAAGGACACTAGGTACTTACTTATCTCGCAAAATCCCATAATAAATGTGTAATTATATACCTACCGATTGTAGCACATTCAAAATGTGTATATTTCACTAGTTCTATGTTATTACTATAATATATGTATATAGATACAATAAATAGCAATAATATTAAAAAAATGAAATATACCATCGTGTTTGGCTGAACATAGTACAAACTTATAGGGTGTGTGGAGTTTACCGAACTAAACAAAAACTTTAAATGAGCAGATGGCGCAAACTAACGATTACCAAGAAAAACATGTTAAAAGCCTATTTTTTGTAGCATCTAATAAAAACACTAATAAAAAATTACAATAATGCCAGTAATACATTTTTATTTTACCAGCTTTACTTGCAACATAATAAAACACGCTGCGGGACTGTCACAAATAGTAAAATCGGAGAAACACTACCCGTGAAACAGCTGGAAGTAAGATCAATGATCAACTATTCTTTAAATTGAAATGTTAGTGGAATTTTTCTTTATGTAATAATTTTACAGCTGCCAGCTGTCGCGGTATAGTATTAGACATCTTAACTTCAAGCATTTGGTTTGTCGTGTTGTGATTTTTTTTTCTCGGTAACCGTTATTTGTGCCACTTGCTAACTTGAAACTTATTGTTTAGTTCGTTAAACTGTACGCGTTCTTTAAGTTTGGACTACGTTCAGTCGAATACGGTGTATACAGTGAGTAATTTGCGATTCAGCATTCTATTCCCTAAACACATGTGTGATTAAATGATTACTGACTGATTTTAAATAGAACAAGTTCCTAAATGCCTTATTTTTAGTTTCAATTTTTCAATTTTTTTCAATTCGTTCAACCTTCAGCCAGACGCAATGTCTGAAAGGGACAAGTCCCAATACACCAAAGGGAACGTAGATAAAGGATGGAGTGTAGGTTATAGTCTGGATTGTGAGTGACGGGAATAAGAGCCAGCCGGTATTCGTGCAACCTTTAGCCAGAAAAGGGAGCCAGGACAGGTGATAAATATTATAGTGTGTTTATAAATAACAGTAGGGAGCATAAGTTGTTTTATCAGTTTCTTATTGTGAGCATTTTCGTTTCTTAATTCATTACTCGCTTTCTTCACTTGATGCAGGCTTTATGTGTCTTTTTCCCGAAGTTCGTATACTTCGTCGGCAGTGTTTTTCATTTTTGTTTTGTTTCCTGCCAGTATGGCCCACTCTTAGTGGTCTCGGTTATAATAGCCCGTATCTCGTCTAAGCATAGTATTCTGAAGGCGCAATTAGTATATCTTCACGCCCGTCACAAGCATTAGTGAATTGTTTTCCACGTATACGTTTTGATTTTTCTTTTTTTGTTTCGTTGGCTTTGGTTCTTCTATAATTGTATTATTTAGGAGTGCTAACTTGTTCTTGCCAGTTTTAGTGCTCTTGAACGAATTCGGCTGGGTCTTTTCTAACTTCTAACCATTGATATGGTTAAACGTTAGCCCGAACAGTTCGATCGTTTGTCGAACTCATAACTCAAGCATTAAGACGTTTTGGGAACGCTTTTAAACACATGTGCTCCTTTGTTTAAAGACCCTTTTTTTGTTTATGTCACGTCGCCCGCTAGCCACCCGCTAGCACAGTCATTTTTTGTTTGAGTAGTAATGAGTAGGTACCACTTGAATGTATACAGTCAGCGTCGAATAGATCGCAGCGTCTAAAATAGTCGAATTCATCTATTGAGCGTTATTTCATTTATATGTAGGCAGTCAAAGCAAACGTATTGTTTGAGGTATATAAAGTAGTCTGTATATTGTCTGTATGTTGTCAGAATGTTCATTAATATATATGCAAATAAATGGTTTACCGGTATCTGTGGAATCATAGTGGTAATAAGTACTTCTTAACATAAAAATAATCTTTGATCCCTAGTAAGTCATAGGGTATTATTTCGACTTATTTTAAGTTTAAGTTTTAAATTGTTTTCTTTGTAAACTTTGGAGTGAATTACTCGAAGCGAATAAAGAAATAATTTTGACACCTTCTTTGTCATTAATGTAATCTTTGCAACTTTAATGGTATTGAATTACTTACCTATCGTTATTGTACAAATTGGCAATTGCGTTAAAACAAGAATTGTTAAATTTTACCCAATTGCCAATTTAATTCAACCAAAAACGTATCTCAAAATCAAGGTTTTTTGTTTTACTACTATGAATGCTTATACTATATCGTTGAACCATCCACTTGCCAACATAAACTAGAACGTGCCGATTGCCTAGACAGAATTAAAAGAAGGAGTGTTCAGGTATTTTGAGGTATTTCGTGCTTAGATCAACATGATAACTTTGGTTGCCTGGATGAAATTGATTTTTGTACGTGAGATCGTTTTGGCCGCGTTAGGCGCTAATATGATTATGACGCTGACTGTACTTACATCCTCGCAACAAAAGTTTGCTATGAATCATGACGTAATATATGAGCACAACACAAAAAAATATATAAAGTAAAGCATAAAAACAGAAATGACACTATTCAATTAATTCAAATCACAACATGTTACACTTTTGCGCGTGAGAACTTTCCGCACAATCTCTCTTAGTTAGCACAACTTTTATTTGAATTATAGTCATGTATAATGGAATTTCCTCAACAAATAAAATATTCTCCTGTGCGAAGCCACTTCGATTTGATTTCAGCTTTACACCACTTTTCGTGAGTATTGACGGCCAAATAACTTTCACAGAAACTATTCAAATTGTATGTGAACTAATTATGTCTATGTTTATGCACTTTTAATTAACTAAAACATTGTATTCACTCAAATATTTCACAACCACATCAAACAACCACATCACATTTTTAAGTATTTCAAAACACAAACACTTGAGTGGTACCTACTCCAAACGCGTGCGCATAGGCCAGCCGCTCGAAGGAGACTCCCTAAATGCCTTATTTTTAGTTTTCATTTTTTTTTAAATGTCTCAATTTGGTAGCGCCGCGTAGTGTCTTTCTGAGTTCTATGTATGGAGAGCTATCTCTAAATTATTTATTTTCACAATTTAACTACAGTTAATGGTGGTTACTTTGAGACCACTTACCGTCTAAAAATGGCGAAGTTATAAGCCTGTGACATGCGTACGGACAGACAAATATAAATATTGTGTATATATCTTTATAAAATATTTAGTTATTTTACAATCAGTATAACCATATTTTTACATAGACTTCACAATGACACAATCCATATAGTGGCCAGTATATGACAATAACTAGTTAAATGTGTTCAGTTTTTGCCATTTTGCGAGACCTTAGCAATTTTTTTTAAATTATAATAAGATTTGCATATTTCGTTTTTTAGTCAAATGCGATCTTTACAAAAGAAGTAGTGTTCATGAAATTTTTTACACCCATAGCACATCACATAGACTCGTTTTTATCGCGACAAAATCATTTTTCTGGACCAAAAATTTTAACATAGGAAGATGGTCAAATTAAAAAAAAACTGTTCTTCCTGCAGATCGTAATCAATGATTGTTCTAAGGTAAAACCAGATTGTAATGAAGAGAAGAATATAAAATATCCTTGATTTAATCAGTATAACCTTGAAGGTTCTGGAAGACGTGAATGATTTTTGTATCGTTAAATAAGTAGTGGAGCCTAGTGCCGCTTGGTGGCAAGGATTTATAAAACTCATGAAAAGAATGAAAATATCCAAGAAATTTTCTTATACTGTCTTTTTTGTTAATATTTCATCAAATATCAATGGAGAGCAAAACTGGTGATTAGTAAAATGCTACTTTAGTTTTAGCCAAGATTCGTGTACGAAGGCTATCTAGATTAAAATGTCTGCAAAACAAAACTGTACGTAGGATCTGAGTTCACCGTTTGTGTTACATTGTGGATGAGTAGGTATATTTGCGTTAATTAAAAGTTTCATTACCATACCGTTTCGCGCCAGTTACGTAAGCCAGAATAAAGGTTTACAAATTGTCTCTAGTTTACACCAGCACTTTGTCCTTGACGGGATCAATTCAGGGTTATGATAATCAATTTTGCAGGCCATTCAGACTGCTACCGATACAATTTTTTTTATAAATAAAAACCAAAATAAGAAAAATAGTTTTTCGCTAAAACATCATTTTGGCAAGTGTGTTACAAAAATATCGATTCACAACAACAAAACTAGAATATATCTGTAATATACGTATATATGTAACATTCTTATGGCCTCTTTGTCAGTACATTTAGAAAATATAATGTATGTACCTACATAAAAACTTAAATGCTTTCTTGTAGGTGGGTGAAGGCCACAACTTAAATACTAGACTTAAATAAGCATATGTTATCAATTCGCAGGGTCAGACTTCCAAAGGTTAATAATTGTTCCATTAAAAATCTTATTCGTTTTTATAATAAAATTTCAAGAGAAATGTTTGACTTTAATTTTAATAAATTTCTGATCGATTGGCCGAGTGGTAAGAGACCCTTACTGTAGAGCCCAAGGGTGGCGGGTTCGATTCCCGACTAGGACAAATATTTGTGTGCATGAACATGTGCATGTGCAGTTGTTCTGTGTCTGGGTGTAATTGTATCTATATTTTATGTAAGTGTATATTATAAAAGAATATTTAAGTATCTATATCCACTGTCTAGTAACCCATAAAACAAGCATAATGCTTGCTTACTTTGGGAGTAGATGGCGCTGTGCGGAATTTACCCGGTATTATTATTATTATTTCTAACATGTATCAAAGTTCAACTCATGAAGAAAGCTTACTATTGTATTAATGCCGAGTGCACATGGACATCATTGTAATAGTTTTAACCATTAAATTTTTTTTATAGAATCATAATATAGCTAAATAAAATAAACAGGAAGAGGTGTCGTACCGATTCTTCCCCTTCTAGTTTCCCGAACCGGTAGGTACCTAATCAATTCATTTTGATTTTCAGTGTGTGTACACATTTTACATTAATTAAAATTGTGATTGTGATTTATCCAAAATCTAATAACAAAATATATAGGTGAAATTTAATAGTTTCACAATATACCAGAACTCTCACAAAAAAATGCTCTTATTTGTACCATCTCTTTCACTTCCCTAACATTTTGTACCACTGCCTACCTTTTCGTCCTCTTTTGTGCCATGTTCTACTATTTCGTGCCAATGACATTGTTAGACATTTTTTTACCATCTTTTACCATTTCCTATACTTTTTTCCATTCCTAACATTTAATTATCTACCATTTTCTGTCTATCTATTATTCTCTACTATTTCCCACTGTTTTCTACTATTTTCTAACATTAGTGGGTAGCGACCCTGCCTATACGAAACTGGAGGTCCCGGGTTCGAATCCCAGGTCGAGTCAGTATTTATATGATGAATATCGACACTGGTACCGGGTCTCGGTTGTTATATGTATGTGGTGTCTTCGCTTGGTTCCCAAAATACAAGCTTATGCTTAGTTTGGGGCCTAGACGTTGTTGTGATGTATACATTATTATTATTATTTTATGTTTTTTTTACTATTGTATACTATCTTTTATCACTTTCATTATTTTTTGCTAATTCATATCTACCATTTTCAGCCGGTTTCTGCCATGTCCTACCATTTTCATCATTTAATACCATTGAAGGCGCCCACGAGTTCTTCTTTGAACTTCGTCTGGGCTCACTCCTGAAGCGTGAGCGTTTTAGTGGACTGTATTTATAGGTATAGCGAGGGGCGATAGCGAAAGGAGAGGAAAGACTAAAGGGACTGACCTTGACGCAGCAACACACATATAAGTCTTCGCTGTCAGCCAGGAGCTCCTCCAGTCAGGCGGCGGCGCGGCACCAACACGTAATCGGGCACACTCCACAGTTTATATATTATAGCCTTTGTTACACAATATTATTAGGTTTTTATATGAGTTTTAGGCGATAAGCGATTATGCGTTTAGCGTTTTATATTTTCAGTGCGTCACATAGGAAAGACAACAGCGGACTGAATGTAAAGGAAAAAGCGGGTAGTGCGGAAACAAGAATCAGGGATGCGGCGTAGCCATTGCCCCCGGCCATTGAAAGACTCGCTTTCAATTGCACAAGGAAAAATAAAAGAAAAATATTAAAATAAACTTAAAATTTAACAAAGAAAGCGGAGAATAAATTAAATTAAACTATTGCTATTGCGTGGGTAGAGGACAGAGACGCACGACTGGTCTCTTGTAAATTCCAGTTGCAGTCTTAACTGACGCAACACGGACTACTCCGTCGACTCCTGGGAATGTAGAAACTACTACGCTCAACGGCCAATGAAGGATAGGGGTATCATCAGTCATTACAATTACAATCGTACCCTTTTCGATTGGTTTAGAAGGTGTATTCCATTTCTCACGCGTTTGTAAAAGATGTAAGTACTCTAACTTCCATCTTTTTGAAAAAGATTGTACCATATTATCCAAAAGCTTATATCGTTTTACTAAATTACTAGAAAACTCTGTCTCATCTACAAAAAATAAATGTTTTATTGGACTAACCTTAAAACAAAAGTAACATTGATGAACAATTTTGCGAACGGTGTTTCGACAAGATAAAATCCAATAGCGTTGTCTAAGTATAGACATAAGTAGTTGCGGCCCAGTATGACAATGTTTCTCGTGATAATATTTTATTATGAGTTCGACAATATAGTCCTTTCGAGGTAATAAAATAGGATGTTGCTGATCATAGGATAAGTTTGCATTACGCAGGCGTCCACCAACGCGCAACAATCCGTAATTATCTAGAAATGGGTTTAATTTTCTGATTTGAGGCGAACAGTTTTTATTTGAAATTAAACATTTTATATCGTCAGCGAAATATTTAGATTGCATAACCTTAATTATTTGAGTTTCAGCGAAATCAAATTGTGAACTGGTAATTACTTCAGCGCGAGGTAGTTTCTTTAAAAAGCGATAAATGTAAATAATAGAGCGAAGTAGAGCGTTCCACGAAGAAAAGCGTTGTGATAGCGTATACAAAGCATGAGGTTCTTCTTCGGCCGACGTAGCCAAAGCGATTACCTTAGATTCGGGTACTTCTATATTATCAGGAGGTTTGAACCTTTTAATAGGCCAACTTTCAGGTTCTTGCTGTAGCCATGAGGGACCATTAAACCATAATGGATGGTCAATTAAGCGTAAAGGTGTGATACCACGAGACAAACAATCACTCGGATTATCAACTCCATTTACGTGATAAAAATGTCGTCGCGGAGGAAGCGTATCAATAATTTTTGTAATTCGCGTAGCAACAAATGTTTTAAATTTGTGCGGAGACGAGTGGATCCAGCATAGAGCCACCATAGAATCGGTGAAACAATAAATATCGTCAATATTATGACGAGGAGCGTATGTGTCGATGACTAGACGCGTTAATTTAGCCATAAGTAGCGCAGCGCACAACTCCAAGCGAGCGATAGAAACAACTTTAAGAGGCGCTACTTTAGATTTCGCGCAAACCAAACGTATAATAGGCGGGTTGTTAGCGTTAGATATGCGTAAATAAATAACTGCGCCATAAGCTTTTTCACTAGCGTCTGAAAAAGCGATTATAGAAATTTTTGAATTTTCAGTTACACCTAAATGACGCGGGAATTTTAATTTAGCTAATTCAGGAAGTTCGGAAATATATTTATGCCAAATTTCAGCAATGTGCGGCGGCGTTGGTTCGTCCCAGTCCAATTTCAAAAGCCAAAGCTGCTGGATGAGAACCTTAGCAAATAATATGACCGGCGCGATAAACCCAATTATGTCATATTGACGAGCGATGACGGACAAAATATTTCGTTTCGTACATAGTCGCTCCTCTATGGACACGACAAAACTAAATTCGTCAGTAGACGGAGACCACTGAAGTCCCAAAATCTTTAAATGTTGATCCTGTTCAAACTGAACAGCCGAACGGTAGCGATAAGACTCGGGCAACGAATCTAACAATTCAGCAGAATTACTAGACCATTTTACCAAGTCAAAGCCCCCGGCCTTGAAGAGACCCAGCAACTCATTCTTAAGTTTGAGTGCATCAGGTAGCGTGGGAACAGAACAACACACGTCGTCCATATAGGCGGCTCGCGGTACAAGATCCGCGGCGAGCGGGTACGTGTCTTGTTCTGCGGCGGCCAATTCGCGTACGACCCGCATAGCGAGATAGGGACTACTACGTAATCCAAAACAGACGCGATTGAACTCATACGTGACGAGAGGTTCCGTAGAGTTGTAACGATAAAGTATTTTTTGAAATTTGCGATGTTCTTCCTGAAACAAAATTTGCAAATACATCTGCTTGATGTCTGCTGAGAAAGCTATACTATAAAAGCGAAACATGAGTAATATTAAAAATAAGTCATTTTGTAGATTTTGCCCTGTATATAATATGTCGTTGAGTGATAGGCCAGAAGTGGTTTTGGCACTCGCGTCTAACACTATACGCAACTTCGTCGTGGTTTTGTCTTGACGCACGATGGCGTGGTGAGGGATGTAATAACCACTTTTAATATTATCATTATAAACTGGAGAGATATAATTTTTATCTAAATATTCTTTGATAACCGCGTTGTATTCTAAGCGCAAAGTAGGCGAAGCATTAAGTTTTCGTTCCAAAGAAAAATATCTATTTTTAGCGATTGTATACGAGTCACCCAAAGAAGCAGAGTCGCGCGAAAAGGGAAGCGCGACGCTGTAGCGTCCAGACTTGTCTCGCGACAAATTATCTTTAAATATAATTTCGCATTCACGATCCTCAGCATTAAGGACAGGCGCGGTATGAACTTCTTCAAGTTGCCAAAATTTTTGTAAAATCGTATTTATACAGGGTTGAGTAACAGCGCAACAAGCAAGAGATATGTTACTGGGATTATTTTCAATATCTACATTGCCTATAATCATATAACCGAAGACAGTCTCGAAAGCTGTCGGCATACCCGGAGGCCCCGTTACACGGCCCGACAGTAAAATTTGTGAAAACATCGAACCCCCCAACAAAAGATCGATATCACCCGGAACCGAGTAATATTTATCAGCGAGCGTAACATTATTTAAATAGGTAAATGAAGTAGTATTTATATGAGCGGTAGGTATTTTATCCGTAATTCGATCGATTACAAAAGCGTTAATAGAATATTTAATATTTTTATTTATTAATGATGACACTTTAAGTGTTAACATGCCCTTAATTGAACTAGCGGAGCCACCTATGCCCTTAACGACAGATCTAGTAATTTTATTATAGCTTAAATTTAATAATTTGCAGCAATCTGCGGTTATGAAATTATTTTGTGAAGCTGTGTCCACTAGACCTCTAATAGTATGTAAGTTACCCAAGTTATCTTCAGTGTTTAATTGAACAGTTCCTAATAAACAAGTGTTCAAGCGTTCAGAACTAGATTTAATATTACAAAGAGATATTTTATTATCGTGTGACGCATCCACTGTGGGCGCAGGCGTTTGAAACCGGTTAGCGGGGCCGCCGGCGGCAGCGGAGTGCTTCAGCGTTTCAGAGGTTTCCGCACGAACGTTTACGGTTTGCCGTTCCGTATGCGACTTCATTTTTCTACATAAAAGTGAATGATGTTTGCATCCACAGTAGCGACATAAAACCGTAGATTTACAAGCGAAACTTACATGATATAAACTCAAACAATTAGAACATCCATTTCGTTTTTTAATAAAATTAATACGATCATTAATTGAAAGGCGTTTAAAAAAATCACATTTATATAATTGTGCATGTGTGGTTTGTTTACAGCATACACAAGCATTATCCACTACGACAAATGAATGCGTAGGCTTCGAGTAATTTTGTTCTGCGTTATTTTTACCATACTTCTTTGGCGGGGCAGAAGTAGTAGATATAGAAGAAGGCGTGCGATCCAATATTTTGGATTGTTCATGAAGAAAACCGATTAAACTATTGTACGTAGGTATGGATTCGTCACGTTTTAACATTTCAAAGGCGCGCGATGTTTCCGAATCCAGTTTCTTAAGTGCTACGTGGAGTAATATGAAATCCGCCAAATCAGACAATTTCAAAGATTTCAAACTAGCGACCGCGGCGGCGAATTTATCTAAAAATAATTCTATATTTTTTGAAGAAGCGTAACTAGCAGCTTTAAAATTAAATAATTGATCCAAATAAGCGGAAGCGAGACAAAGTTTATCCTCATATTTTTTAACCAAAGTTGACCAAATCTTTTCGTAATTTTCCCCGGTGGGAGTGATTCCGGAGCACACTGATAAAGCACGACCAGAAAGTTTTCCTATTAAGTATTGCACTCTTTCGTGATCTGTTAAGTTTTCGTTTACATGAATAGTATTTTTGAAATTTTCATAAAACATTGGCCACTCAATAGGATCACCAGAAAACGACAATAACTCCAACTTAGGTAATTTTATAGTACTCTTCTTGCTTTCAGAATTGTTACCAGTATCGTTGCATGTAGACTTAGGAACTTTAAGAGCGTTAATTTTGCTTTCGACCCGCTTAATACGGCAATATAAATCATCAAACGCATTCCAAGATTGAAAATTAGGTACCGCGTCAGGATTCACAGTCAGCTCCAGCAAATTGATTTGTTTTACTAAATCAGAAAATTCATCGCGAATCGATTCCAATGTAATAATACTGGACAAAAACAATTCTTCTGCTACTGTATCTTCAAAGGCGTTTTTTGCGTAATTATAGATGTATTGCAACCGACTAAACATTGATTCACGTTGCGCAGTTAACATCGTTATTTGTATTTTAATATCTGCCTCTTGCAGTGTTACTTTACCTTTTGTAGGCATATTTGAAGTTAAATATATTTATAGAATCAAAACTGAAAACGTAAGAAACTAGACGATTCAATAAATGTCGCAATTACTGCCTGTAACATGCACACGCGGCGGCACGCACAAGGTACGCGCGTAGATGCGACGCGATGTTTACCTACCTACAAAGCGAAATAATTATAAATTCTTAGATAAATTTTGATATAAAATAATTTTATATTTATATAAAGCGTTTCGTGCGAGAAATGGAATCTACCTTGTTTAGTAAAGACTGACAGAGTAAGAATAGCGTAGTTTAAAAGAATTGTATGAAGGGAAGCGTGCAGCGAGTTATTTTAAAACTTTTGGTAAAGACCAGAATTTTATGAAGCGAGCGTGTTCAGAAGAACAAATTATTTTTTAAACCTTCGGTTCGAAGGAACATATTATTTTTTAAACCTTCGGATCGAAGGACCATATTATTATGAAGGCGCCCACGAGTTCTTCTTTGAACTTCGTCTGGGCTCACTCCTGAAGCGTGAGCGTTTTAGTGGACTGTATTTATAGGTATAGCGAGGGGCGATAGCGAAAGGAGAGGAAAGACTAAAGGGACTGACCTTGACGCAGCAACACACATATAAGTCTTCGCTGTCAGCCAGGAGCTCCTCCAGTCAGGCGGCGGCGCGGCACCAACACGTAATCGGGCACACTCCACAGTTTATATATTATAGCGTTTGTTACACAATATTATTAGGTTTTTATATGAGTTTTAGGCGATAAGCGATTATGCGTTTAGCGTTTTATATTTTCAGTGCGTCACATAGGAAAGACAACAGCGGACTGAATGTAAAGGAAAAAGCGGGTAGTGCGGAAACAAGAATCAGGGATGCGGCGTAGCCAACCATATTATATCTTTTTCGACCATATTCTACTATTTTCTAAGTTTTGTACCATTTTCTAATCCTTGATCCCATCAGATTATATTGACTTGAGAGAGGACTGCTTTTCTCACATTCTATTTCATATAGCATATAGGTAGTAGGTATGTTCAAGGATAAATAGGCTGATCATTTTACAGTCAAAACGGAACACCAAAAACGTAGTTTATATAGAGGTGTTATGCTAAAATGTCCTGCTTACTTATTTTATATTTTTATTTTGAATTTTATATTTCTTTTCATTTTCTAATTCCATGCAGATGAAGTCGCGTACGGACAGTTAGTTTTCCCATGAATGTAGTAAACAATATTTTGAAATCAGTGGTTTACTGTGAAGTCTTCAATCTCTGGCCGCTGTATTCCCGTTTTGTATGTCGTATCATCCCGCTGCGAATTCGTCCCTTTGTCCCTAAAATCATAAATTACCACACCTTTGGTAGCCAACAATTGCCGTGAAATCACAATGCGGTGTGAAAGGCACTTTACATCGAGTGCGCTTTTAAGTTCTTTTGTTATTGTCTAATTTGTAACGTACTGTTCACATGCCAATCTATGGTTATTCAGGTACTTTCAATAGGGGTTCAGAGTTACATTCGATTGTATCAATAAATTTTCATTACTTATACGATTTTCTAAGCAACTATCTATGACAAAACTTTGAAGACGAATCGCTTGATCATAGGTGTATGTTTGTCTGCATCTGCATCTTCCTTTTCCTTTTTATCTAACTATCTATCTGTCTTTTATGCAAATCTAAAATATAAGAAACGTAGGACATGATAAGTTACCTACTCCAAAACAAATTTCGTTGTTTTCTACGTTTTGAAAAAAGGTTCCATGATGTTAGTCATTTGATATTATTTTTCATTTATATGTCATCATGATTTCGATCTAAAAAATAATAGTAAAAAAAAAATATAGAGAGGACCAAAAAAAAACATTTTAGCAATGTTAAAGATTCATATTCATATTCATTTATTCCACAAAGTAAGTGCTACATAAATTGGTAAATGTTCCAGAACTTACATGTCTTACAGTGTGGTCGTCAACAAAAGGATAAAATATAATTATGACTATATTACAACTATGTCAAACATCATGAAATATAACAATAAACAATAATAAAATTCACGAAATACACAGAAAAACAAAATCTTAGAACACATAGGTGCGATCTATCTGTCACAAAGTCATATTCATATACTCATTGACTGAGTACAATGGGTTTTTCAATAAGAGGTCTCTCAAGCGGCGCCTAAATACTTCGTCCGTTTGTTCATTTCTTAGTTCCACAGGAAGCCGCTAGTAGTAAGTCGGCCCAATTATACGAGGATTCTTTTCAGCGAGTGCCAAACGACGGGGAACTATTTTTATTAATCGCTCACTTGATCGGAGTTTCTCTACTGTGACTCGTTGACACTTGGAAATATTTGTTCTTGTGAACATTATTACTTCAAAGAGGTATAATGAGTACATCGTCATAATCCTGCCTACGAAGCAGGGACTCCCGGATTCGAATTCCAGGTCGGGTCAGTATTTATCAGCCAGGTTGTTATAGTATGTGCTGTCTTCGCTTGGTACCCAAAACACAAGCAAGTGCTTAGTTTGGGGCCTAGACGTTGTTGTGATGTAGGTATATGTCATTGTTATTATTAAATATGCGGAAGTTTGTCTTATCACTACATAGTATAAAACAAAGTCGCTTTCTCTGTCCCTATGTCCCTTTCTATGCTTAAATCTTTGAAACTACGCAACGGATTTTGATGCGGTTTTTTTTAATAGATAGAGTGATTCAAGAGGAAGGTTTATATGTATAATAACATCCATTAAATAGTGAAGAAGTACTGTTATTTTTGAGGTTTCTAATGTGACGTCGTAAATAATTACATTTTTTCCGCTTACATTGCAAACGCAGGCTGAACCCTACGAGTTTTATCAAAATAATGTACTAAGTATTGTACACATTGAAAAGTTCTACAGAACGTGATGTTATATGTCTATCTCTTATGGATAACCCACAATAACTTTTTTTTGTCATTTACTTTATACGACAAATAATGGCTAATTTTCGAAGCGCTTTTAACCAATACAGCATTAATCCTTAACCAATTAAATACCTTGAATACATTGTTCATTTAATATAGATCTATATGGCCCTTTACACCGTATGATTTAAGTGAATATTTTCGAAGATATTACAGATTTAAAAATTGCGGGACGTAGCGTTTGCGGCGGTACCGGCCGTTCACAGTTTTTCTGTAGTGTATTTAGTACATATTTAGTATCAGCATTGCACCCGTGCGAAGCCGGGGCGGGTCGCTAGTATTATTATAATAGCTTGTTAAGCTCAACCTTTTTAATCGATTATTTTATCATTTTACGTCTTTTACGGATATTTCATTACGATCTTAATAAATCTATTTAAGCAGAACAATTATATAAAAGTATGTGCATTGTTATAAATTATAATAGGTATTTTTATTTAGGAATAAAATTATTTTTGAAGGTTTCTTTTGTAGATTCTTCATATACAAGTAACACTTGATTTTCACCGTGAATACCAATAAACTTTTTTTTTTAAGTAGATAAGTAGAATATACCTGGAATGTCACGTACGTTTAGTTCCCATTGAGTATTGTAAAGCTTAACTCGCAGCTTTCAATGGTCTTTAACAATAGAGCTTTTTTTTGAGCACGCGCTCTCACGGGCCATTTTGTAGTTCGTATCACCCCCATCGGAAAAAACTGAACTGGCCATGCATCATTCGTGTGTCCTTTTCGCTTTGATGTTTTTTAGCGTGATTAGTTATAGTTATAAACAATAAGTAGTAATTATGGTACTTTTCACGGTTGCTGTCAATAGATGGCGGTCGTTACAATACGCCAACTCGCATTGGAGCAGCGTGGTGGATTTAAGCTCCAAGCTCCCCTCATCCTGGAGGAGGCTTAAGCCGTTTGAAGGAAGAGGCCGTAAGAAGTTGTCGGCACGAGGTGTCCGTGCTCCGAATGTCAACCATGATTAAATCAATTACCTACCTGTGCCAATAACGCTGGCATCCTAAACGTTTACAGTGACAGTTATGCAGCTAATATTCGAGTGGCCATATAGCAAGCTTAAATGTGGTTGGAGACAAAAACTTGTGGTTGGAGACAATATAATAAAAAGCAAGCCCTCCAAAAAAGTGATAACACGGTTAAACGAGATAGATAATGTGGCGACATCAATCAGTATAAAACCGCAGGCGATTTAAAAAAAAATAATTACAGTGGCAGGATCATGATTATGACCAGTGAAGGACTGGCCAAGGGATTAATTTTAAATATAGGTTTAGGAAATATTGTCACAACGAACACAATAAACAGATTTGAATAATTTGATTCTATTTAATTTCATTCGTCCAAGATATTTTGCATAAGCTCTTATTGTTTGTTGGAAGATTTATTTGTGGGTCGACTTTAGTAGTAGCCATGAAACACTCGAGTCGGCATGTGTGTTGACGACCGCTTAGCCTAGTGGGTAGCGACCCTGCCTACAAAGCTGGAGGTCCCGGGTTCGAATTCCAGGTCGGGTCAGTATTTATATAATGAATATTGATACTGGTACCGGGTCTTCGTTGTTATATGTATGTGGTGTCTTCGCTTGGTACCCAAAACACAAGCTAATGCTTAGTTTGGGAACTAGACGTTGTTGTGATGTATGCGTTATTATTATTATTATTCATACACATACTGAGGAAAGTCAGAACCGTTGTTGTCCTTAGACAACAGAACGTAGGATGAACAAAATGTTTGTGACGTGTGGCAGATTACCCTCAGGAATTTCGGTGGCGCTCCTTATTCCGAATTGCCGATCGTTCCCGAGGCCACGGCCCTTCTCGGCACTCGGCAGGGGGCGGGCGGCCCTCGGTGCGTGCCACTGCCGGCGCCCGCCGCTGCCTAGTCCCGACGCACTCGTCTATTATGCCGGACGCACTTCACCCGTGGCGCATGGGTCTAGCAGCTTTCGCGATCTAATGGAGCTTTTAAAAAATAACAGAATATTGCCTCTTTCTGTAGTAAAGTACACTATCCACAACGTCTACAGAACTGTTTTGGACCAACTATCGTTTTAAAGAGTGTTCGTTAGTAGACAGAACTGGTGAGAAGTGATTCTTAAGTAAGTGGGGAGTCGAGGACCATGCCCTGGAGTTGTCCGTGGGCGCGCGACCGGCCGCCGCTGGCTGTCAGCCGGCCGCTGCATTTACTGTTGCAGGTAGGGTTTTCGCGACAATTAACCCAAAAATATAACTTATATACCAAATAAACGTTTAGTAATAAATTAAGTCAATTAGGTATGTATAAGACAATGTTCGGTAACCACAGGCGGCACCGGTTCAGGATTTATGACGAGTACAATAATGTGGCATTAGTGGCAAAAGCTACTTTCTTTTCCTGGAGACTCGCCTTCTCCAGAAGCCGTGTACGTACTTGTTGCATTATTTATTGCACGTCAGCTGTGTTGCGGTCACGGCGCAGCGTGCACAACGCAACCGCACGCCAAAGAGATACCCAGCGAATTCCTGATACTGTATGGAATTTATTTAAATTTTAAACTAAAGTTCGTACAAAGTTCTAACTTATTCGTGACTTACTTTCTACATTTATGTTTATATTAGCATTAGTATCAGCTATGTAGTAAACTGCATAATTACGTATTCTATGTAGTCAAAAAATAATAATCGTCATAATTTATTTTGTATTTATAAAAAAGTTATATTTAATCAGTTACTTAAGTCTTTATTTCTGTGCTCGATTTTTCTAATTTAAGTCCAACGTATTGGACAGATTCCTCCGTTTACCCGGTTACCTACCTGCTACGGCCACAAAAACGTTTTTATTTCGAATTCGTGTTTTTGTTTAAACGCGCCTGTCTAGTTGTGTGGGTGTCAGATGTATGATTTTTTATTGTTTAGGGCCGAACTGAGAAATACCGAATATTTGTGTTTCTAAATCAAACTATCGGAGATCATTTTCAGTCGTGGTTCTAATATGCGTAACTGTTTACGACTGCAACGTAAATATATTGACAGCAACTTCTACATTCATTTATTTAGATAAAGTTTTGTCAAAGTTTATTTTGCCGGACTTTGATGACGAAACGTAAACAGAAGCTACTGTTATTTGACCGATTACTTTTTATGGGTAGATAGATTAATGTAGTCGATTAATTGACGCGTCACGTATGCGGCTAAAATGGTGTGCAATTATGCATACGTAAGTCTCTAAGGACGGTTAGTGACGAGACGGTTCCTTTTGGGGAATGTAGGTACAACAAAATTGATTAATTCAACTTCTTGATCAGGTCGCGTTAATGTCGAATTGTAAGTACCTAGTCATCGTATCGAGTCCTTTGTATACTATTGTGTGGTTACATTTTGGTTGCTCTTTAAAGCTTTGACTTACTATAGAAAGAAATGTTGATTCTATGTAGAGAATTTAGAATTAGAAAAGTTCCCTATTCTTACCTCTATGCGTTTATAGCATCACGCACAAATTCTTTATTCGATTAAGGTATGTATCATTGTTAGCAAAATAATTTATAATAAATTGAGTGTCTGTCTCACCTGCTTCGAAAAGTTCGGAACGACGTAAACCCAAGCAAAAGGCACACCCAGAGATTAGACAAATCATATGTCATTAACATTGTTCGTTTTAAATATTTAAACATAAATTATACATGTATTGTAATTTCAAATTTTTTATTTGTTTTTGTAATACAAATTTGACATGTGCTTCACACTAAATTTTATTTCACAGTGAATATACCAAGTGGCGCATGTTTAGTCTGAGGCGTATAATTTTTGCTCATAATATGTTTGTGGTCACGACGCGGTATCTCCATACATATCCATAGTATCACTTAAGTTTATAGATTGGTTCATAATCAACAAAAAATCAACGGATCTCCCGCTTTCGCACGAACTTCTAACGACATTGGAAACGAACCTAACGGAATAAAGTAAACACACATATTCAGGATAATATTTTTCGAAATAAATTTTTTTCGCAATAAAAATAACACAACTGTATCTGAATACGCTAAAAACTTCGAAATATAACATTCTGTACGACATTTCGATCGAACAAACCGAATTAGTACGAAATGTAACACCGACGCATATTCGACTTCCAACTAAGGGCACCCTTAACCACTACTTCCGGTTGTCCGATTCTAACAATTTTAGTCTCAATCGATTCCCCGTCTAATTACCCCGAGCCGTTTTTTTTGTTTTTTCTTATTTGGACCTAGTTCTCGAGATATCGGGCTCCCAAAATGAAAATCGGGAAAAAAAATTGCGATTTTTTTCGATTTTTGCCGAAATTTTTTTGGTTTTTTAACTTTTTCCAAATTGTCTTCTGCCATCTTGTAGAGCTTGCCGAGCTGCGTTTTTTTAAAACCACGTTCATTCCGATATCTCGAAAACTCTTCGTGCGACCTGCCTGTCTCACAAAACTCCCAAATGACCCCCTATACTCCAACGAAATGAAAGTCATTTCCAATGACAACATTTCCAATGACAAAATGCGTTATTAGCACTGAACTATATACTCGTAGAACAAGCGGCACGAACAAAATCTGTGCGCGCGGCACTTTGACTTTGTTTCTACCACATTTATTTTTCTATCAAGCATTAATATAATACACGTATAATACATGTGTCATACATGTTATGCTTGGTTCATTTCCACTAGACTACACAGAACTGTAAGTATTATACAAGTCTTTAGTAGGTATTATACATGTCGTGACATTACTTGTTGTTATAACAAGTATGGCGACAGAGCTAGAAAATAATAATATAGGTACGAAAATTAGTTTTTGATGGTTTTAGTTTTGTTTTCATTAATTATCGACGATAAGTTATGTCACTATCTTCTTTTTTTTGCAGTTGATTTATTTTTACACGTTTTTAACACCCACCACGGTATTCTTCAATTGCTGTTTAATCACGTTTTTGGCACGCGGTCGTGATGAGCATATGCGAATGACTGAATGAGTTGTTGCCGGTCGGCAACAACGCTTGGCGCAAGCATTTGGTTCGCGGCGTCGTCGTTTCTATACGCTAGTAAAATTAGTTCTATGATCATTAGTGAAAATTAATTGGCGCAGTATATCGTATTTTCTTTCTGCGAATGCTTTTAATGGGCCAAAAAGATGAATTGTGTGATAGTTTATTTATCTACATCTGTTATATGTTATGTTAATTTTAATTATGTAGTATTATACAAGTCCTTACCTGACTTCTATGTTTGTGTATTTCCGAACTGATTTTATTTGAGACTGTACTAGATTGTATATGAAACTGTCAAATAAATAAGATTTGAGTTAGTAGGAATATATTGCATCACAGATATGCATTCTTGTTTACGAACCTGTACTTTGATAAGGTAATATTTCCAAACCTTTTTCTTCTCAAGCTTATTTAACCTACAACGGCTGAAACCGCGTTGACATGATAACACATTGCTTAACAGTTATATCTTGTTTAAAGATGGGCTTTACGTTCGCTGAAACGCCAACACTTTCGTACTTTGTTTGCTATTTCTGAGGAAAGTAAGATGGAATACAAGTCTCTAGTTACCTAATCCATGAAGGATGTAGGAAAGTTAATTTGCATGCGTACAACCGTTTTAGTGTCGCCATGGCCGTCTGTCTGTCTGTCTGGGGTTTTCTCGGAAACTATTGGCTATATATATAGATGAAATTTGGAAAATAGGTGTAATCTATGAACTGCTACAGAATGACGTAATGAAATTAAAAAAAAAATTTGGGATAGGTCACCATGCATGTAACTGAAGTACGAAAAAAAATCATCGTATATTTAAAGAAAAGTCTTAAAAATGATATCCAAGTTTCAAACAATTTTTTTTATTTTAGTCAACAGTTGTTGAGATATGCACTCCTAAAGTCCTAATTTTTGTTAGAGTCATGTGTCCTGTCCCCCCCACTACCAGCTAAACCGTTGTTTTTGGATATGTGGAAAAGAATTATGACAGGAGTATACATAACGTAGTTAAAAGGAAAACTTTCACAGCTAAGTAGACTTTTTGATTTAACGAGTAATAGATTAACTTATAAAATGTACTTTTGTAAGCAATAATTTTGTAAAAATTCTATAGAAAATGACAGATAGCGTGTTATTTGCATTCCTTTGCAGAGCTTATTCTCTTCACAATCGATACTAAAAGTCAAAGGTTCACTGTAATAAAATAAGTAATAAAAATTGTCTCTAGCTATCAGTGCACTCATGTTATTACTTTTCGGATTAGCCAGAGAAGATCGAGCGCCTTCTAAATAACTAACGAAATAAAAATGAAATATATATATATATACAATAGTTCTTAAATTACATAATAATAACGATAAATGGTTAAGTTCAATTAACGTCACGCTCGTTTTTTTTTTATATCGTACGGTGGTACGGAACCCTTCGTGTGCCAGTCCGATTCGCACTTGGCCGGTTTTTATTATAACAGATAAATAAACATAGATATATAGTACAAAAAATGGGTAATTTATTATCTTCAAAAGAAAGAAAACATTAGAGCAAAGCAACGATATTCGAATCACACAGTAAATCGAAGTTTAGTCGTTTATTTCGGTGAAATAAGCGGCACAAGTTAAGAGTAGTGTCCGATCGAATATTCGGTCTCGGTTTCGGCTTTCAAGATTTTCGGCTGTTTTTTAAATTTTTGGCCGAAATTCGATTTGGGCCGAAACAAAAATTCGTCTTTCGGCATAATTTTGAATTCGGCCGAAAGCAAATGTAATTTTCAAACCGAAATAAATTTTTACATGCGCAACAAGCTCGCTGCACGAGCAGGGTGGGTCTGTCATGCCCGCCACGCCGCGCTTTTTGTCGTACTTTTTAATTGATAATTGGACGTAGTGTTAATAGGTAGCGTCAAATAGCTTACGAGTGGTAGAAATTTTTTTGCTAGGTCCTTGTGCTTCATATAATATTCATACGCTCGCGATATTTCGGTTTCGGCCGAAAGAAAATATTGGGTTTCGGTCGGACACTAGTTAAGAGTACTGGCTTTTCATACTTGCAGTAGAATGCCATCACGCTATTACTTTGTTATAACTTCAGTTCTTACTGCCTAACAACAAATCCTAAGATTAACCACTGCTCTTGTAAAGGGCAGCCTTTTTAACTCGTGCTGCTTGTTAAACACAGTTCAGAGCGAAACTGTCAAGTGTGCCGCTTTTTACATTCGAAGGCTCAGACGTTCTCTGGCCTTTTAGAAACTAACGTCGAATGTACTCGGTCGTCTTATTTTCAAAAATTTCTAGAACAAAATTGGTATTCTCCATATTTATATGAAATATTGTGGTTAGGTTAGGTTTTGGGTTTACTGTAGGCACCGACCACACCGACTTATATAACCTGTAGGTACGATTTGCTAAAGAACGTGTATATAAGGCAAGTAATTAATTTTCCGGTCTCGTAGTACGTCAGGGATGGCATCTAGCTGTCAATAACCATTTTTGTAAACACTAACAATTAATATGCCATTACTCACCTCTGGAAGTATTAAGTCGTAACTCGTAGGTAACGTGCCTCACGGGACCAGAATTTAATAGACATTATAACATTGCTATTTTACATAACCTGTGATTTAATGTAAAATAAAGGTTATTGGGAATTGGCCAAAAATTTTGACATTTGAGTTATTTCACTATTTTTTTCTTTTAATTTTATATACAGATTTTCAAGTAATAATTAATTGTTAGAAAATGATAGCTGATGGCTTCTTTATTAATAAATTATAGGTGATATTCTAAGAATTGCATTTTTTTGTGTGGCTGTCGACCGTTGCTGTAGTAGTGATGTCACTTCAAAGTTTACGTTTTGTTTTTATATTTGTTAATACGCCTTAAAAAAAATGAATATTTTTTTGTTGAATAAAGACACCTATTCTAATACAATAATTTTTTTTGACCGTGATGCAAAATTTTGAACAATGCCCATTGGCCCCATTGCGTATCGGACACGAATCCTGAGGGTCCTGTAGCATGTACCTACTATACAAAAACTTTTGTTGATAGCTGAAAATTGTCACTATATCTTGTTCAAAATAATTGCGCTTCTTGATCCTTGTTTTTCCTGATTTTTAAAATCCACTGTAAAAAAGTTGGTAACAATTGTTAACGACTTTAGGAGCTTATTCTCTTTCGCGAAATATTCACTTGAATAAACTTTGTAAATTCAATGAATCTTCATTCAATTTTCAAAGATCTCTTTAATGATACCCCACGATGGGATGTGCGAATTTCTTTATCATCCCTTATTTCAAAACATGGAAATTCACCCTTGAATAATTTAGTATACATAGTTTATCTCTAGGACTGCATAGCGGTTCATATATGTGCCATACAGACAGACGGACAGTGCATAATAAAATTATAAGGGTTCCGTTTTTGCCATTTGGCCACGTAATTTTAAAAACAAGTACGTGACAGACTATTTAGCCTTTTCTAAATTTATTAACCAAACTAAATGGCATAAGTCGACGATTCATTGTAAAATAATTATTTATTTGAAACACTGAAAAAAGTGATTAAATTCAGCGTATGATATGATGCATTAAAAAAGCTCATTTCAAAGTTAATGTTTTCAAATAAAACATTAATATCCCTGAGTCAAGTGAAACTGAATCCACCACAATAAACTTGCGTTGTGTATTCAATAAACATTTTATTGAAATATTAACTTAATATCACTTATATGTGTTTTATCTCTAGTAAAACTGTGCTATTATTGAAACAGGTTGATTGATAAATTTCAATGAAGCGAAAAAAGTATGTAAGTTGAATGTCTATGATTGACTTTGTCTTCTTGTCTATGTCTACTCTTCTGGAAAATCGACGTGAACATGTGGGAATAGGTATTTTTTCAATGTTTTTTAGAGATTAAAAAAAATTTTTTTTAGTGATTTTAGATATTAATGATTAATTTATGCAAAATTCAAGATAACGATAATTGTATACAATATATACTCAAACAAATTTGTCAGCTTGCCATTATATTTATTACAGGTACAGAAGAGTATTCTATTAACGTAAGAGATTTTACGTAAAAAAACTGTATTGAGTACCGATTGAGAATTTTCATAAATTCGGTGAATGCAGACTTCGATTTCCCACCTTTGTATTTCACAAAGTTTACGAACGGCATGAAAAAACACTCGAGGTGCGAGCCAAATATTTTTGACCACCAAGAAGGCGGGCCATGGGATTCTATACAAATATTATTATTGTATTCACAGTTCCACATTATACTTGTAGTTATTCCTTCACTGAGTTTAAAATCATAATAAATACTTATTAAGCTTTATCACAGTTCATGTTCTCAGTTAATCTTTCATAAATTTCATATATTTAAATTAATTTAAAAAAAACTTATTAATAAAAATGTAATAAAAAATATCTAAAAATACAAAATATTATCTAAATCAGTGTCGTGCCGCAGAGTACCCAAAAAACAGGCGATTTCATCTCGCTGTGTAACAACTTTTAATTAAAAAATAATTTTGTGAATTATTAATGTCATTTTAAATAAAACGATATAGTTAATAATAATCTAAATTTAACGTACTAATAGAGGATTATTGATGTGGTACAATACTACTGCCTTGTCACATCCCTGCAATTAAATAAAAGAACAAAAATTATGGACATTGGAATGTGTACTGTTTATTGCAGTTAGAGGTAATAAATATTGTTAAACAATGGCATGGGTTTATTTACCCTTAACAGGACGAACAATCAAAATTTTGTTCACAATTCAAGTTAATAAAATTTCAAAATCCCTCTTTTACGTTCTCTCGAAAAGTTTACGTAACACCCGTTCAATACAAATTTGCATGATAAGAAACTTCAAAATCTCTAAAATAATTTTAGCGGAAAACACTTCCGTCCGAATTTACCGTTTTAATTTCGTTCAGAGCATTTTCCTTTCAGAAAACAGCGTTCCTTAGTCAACGGAATGGTTTTTAATCTTGTCCTGGACGGTAGCGTTTCAGAATAATACAGGGGTCCTCGCGATAATACAGCGGCACTTTCAAATAAATTACCTTTTCGGATAAAACGGTATTTCGTTACACAGTAGGCACTTTAGATTAATTTGTCTTGTATAAATTGAGTTTTTTACGCTTTCCTGGTCATGATAATTTAACAAACGCTACAAATCTTTCTGACCACAAAAATTTGCTGATTTTGAGCTTCACGAATCCATCGACAGTACTTTGGCCAATTTTTTATTTTATCAAAAAAACTTGCGATTTTAACTAAAATTATAACAATGCTTTACATGGGTTTTGCCTGAGGAACGGTATTTTACCAAGTATTAAAATTACATTCGACATACTTGTACTGACTGTACTAGGTACAGTTTGTTATTGTATAGGTACGTAACGTTTTATTGTATAAGAGTTTTGTTCAATGATATTATTACGTGTTAGGGTTCGAAGGATTTGGAGAGAAAGACCTGCTGACTCTTTTAAAGACTTCATTCAGTAGCACTAGGTCCAACCACAAAGCACTAGGTCCAAACACTAAGCACTAACGATGTCCTAGATCGTAGCCAAGTCGTAGGTTTGACTGGTATCACTAGTTTTCACTTCGAAGTCGCCTTCCTTGGTAGCTCAAACTGAACTGAACTCGCTCGCCTCCCTGCGGCTATTTATATGGGCCGAGACGAGCCCCAGACCATTCCAGAACGTACCCGACTCGCGCAAACGTGATCGACCGGGTTGGATGATTCTGGAAAGTTTCGCGCATGTACCCGGTTTTCGAGACTATACTTCTATATAGTTTCACAGTAGTGCCATCTAGTATTGAGTAGGGGGTTTTCTGTTGTCTTTGTTCTTTGAGTGATTTTACTGGTTGTCGCTAGATGGCGCTAGTTTCTTTGGGCTTTGTGTGTTCGTAACGATATTATATGTATAGGTACTCAAAGAAGTAGATGTCGCACTAGCGCGCAAAAAGTGAGAAGCTGAAATTACACTAATAAGTGTAATTTGATTTAGTAGCCTGTTGGCCTTTCCTTTTAATTTATTTGTTGACTAAGCGTATATGAAGCGTAATTCATTATTCATAACTATCCCTTTCTGTATCATATATTAAGTATCATAATTTGAACTCAGTTTTATATTTTATATAGATACATGCTTACAATGTATATATGTGACTGTGGAACACTTTTCGAACGCCGTGCAGTATGCAATTGCGTGGTTTTGATGTTGTAAACATACATGATAAACTTGTCGGGACATTTGTCTATCGGAATAGACGTTATAACTACACTACAGTTCCAATCAACTTTTATGGCGGATGTGAATATAGGCACAAGTCGCGTCGCAGTAACCAGTTTTAGGTGTAGCGGGACGCAGTGGAGCGAGGGGCATATGACTGAACCTGCGCAAGCATGCATAAAACGTTGTATTCCGATCCGCCATAAAGTTTGATTGGAACTATACCTCGTACGAGGCAAACAAAACTATAGAGTTCAAACGCAGACAGTTCAAACGAACAAAAATTATTTTCCTTTGGGAAGGTTTTGTCTAAAGTACTCGATAATTATCGATCGTACCTAAATAAAACAACGTTGTAAAGTTGCGTCAAGTAAACTCTTAACTTTATTTGTGAAAACAAATTTTATTTTACTTTCCAGGGGTTACATCCGCTGGGCCGTTTCAGTGTTCTCAACTTTTATTTCGTTTTATCAATTTTACTGTACCTTTTCAGCAGCAAATAATTTACAATCAATCCTTCAATCTTAATTAAGTATTATTTTTGTGCGAACTGAACATTTTGGCATATTGAACCGTATGAAGTAAGCCCAACAAAAGGTAACTGCTGTAAATCGTTAAGGAGTTCCTTCAACTGTGTATGGTCTCCATCATCAGACCTGTAATGGTACTTATAACCCATATGAGTGCAAAGTTTTCATCAATAGAAATGAATTAAGTGCCAACACCAGGCAATTGCTGTAAATCGTTAAGGAGTTCCCTCGATTGTGTATGGTCTCCATCATTAGACCTGTAATGGCACTTATAATCTATATGGATGCAAAGATCTCATCAACAGAAAAGAATTAAGTCCAAACACCAGGTAATTGCTGTAAAGCGTTAAGGAGTTCCCTCGATTGTCTTTCGGCTCCATCATCAGATCGATGCCCGACCTTCATTAAATGGTACTAGTGGTAGTACTCTATAAAAACACTTAAAAGACGATACTTTAAAGTATCATTTTCGAAGGTTCCCCTCAATTTCTCTGAGATGCCATCATCAGATCCTGGTTTACTTAGCATGGTACCACTCTGGAAATACCTCCTTTCCAAAAATTATCCGATTCGGTTCATAAACAACGAAGTTATCCCTGAACACACATAAATAAAAAAAATAAAAAACATATATACGGTCGAATTGAGTAACCTCCTTCTTTTTTGAAGTCGTTTAAAAAATAATCTTAAAAAGCTTGGAATATATACAAATAATATAAACTTACCATGTTACTGTTAATTGGAATGAATTAGTGTGACGTGACGTGATGTAGTTACAATGAATTTGTAGTACATTCACAGAGTCGGTTTGTGTAAAGTTTCTACTTCCGCTGGTCGGCAGCCGGTACCTGCACTATTGGCATCGTTTAACAAGTCGTAATAGTCATAATGAATTAGCGTTGCGTTTCAAAATAACGCCTTAAATTTAAACCGTTCGTGCGTATAGAAAGACGATTTATTGTGTAATTTTTGAATGTATTTAAGTTATTTTTGAAATGAAAACTTCTTTAGCATCGTTGTGATTTAAAAGTCGATGAAACGAAAAAGCGACAACAAAAAGAGACAGACACCTAAATTCATAAGATTTAACGTGGGAAAAAATGAGATAGGAAGCATTATACAATGTTTCTTATGTTCGTGGTTCTCTTTGTGCTCTGCTGCGTACCCCCTCCACTCGTGTTTACCAAGGCATAGTGGAAGTTTGCTTGGGCCTGAGCGTTGTACGTGTTTTAATACGTGTTTGTGCGCGCATGCGTAATACATAGCTTGAGAAAAGGCATCACAAATCACAACAACCGTGGCGTTTTGTGTACGTGTACGTATTACTTTTAGTCGGTAATCATCAACTGTGATGAAGATCAACAGAAGACTTGATGATCAATGGCAGCGTTTATTAATTAGTCTGAATATCACTACATAGTATAAAACAAAGTCGCTTCCCGCTGTCTATCTGTCCCTATGTATGCTTAGATCTTTAAAACTACGCAACGGATTTTGATGCGAATTTTTTGAATATATAGAGTGATTCAAGAGGAAGGTTAATATGCATAATATAGTAGAGAAACACTCATTATATTAGCGGTTTCTAAGTCGCAAATAAAAACTTGTTTTGTTCTTACATTGCAAGCGCTGGCTGAATCCTACGAGACAGTTCTAAATAATGTACCACGGTATTGTACACCTTAAATAGGTCTACAAAAAAGTCCGTGGTGGTATATGTCTATCTCTTAGGAATAACCCACAATAACCATTTTTTATCCTTTAATTTTTACTAGAAATAATGGCTAATTTACGAAATTGAATTAATATTTTGTGTAAATTGATTGAAATATGACGATGATTGTTGAAGTCTGACGTTGGAAAAAGTCAAACCGACTGGGAGCAAAGTAGGCATTATTAGCTCTGCTACCCGTGCAAAGCCGGGGCATGTCGCTAGTACGTTATAAATTTAAAAAATAATAATAAATCGGACGCCGAGAATTTCGTATCTAGTTTAAACTTTAAATCTGTAAATGAAGACTTTTTTTGCGCTTTTGATGTGCGCTCTTTTGAATACTTTTCTAGTATTTATTTATTTTTTAAAAGCAGGATGTTTAGTATTTTTACGATTTATTTTACAAATATTAAGTCAAGTGATTTTATAAACTGTATGATATTTTTTTATTTTGGTCGCTTCAGCACCTTCCGACTCACGGTTATAATATTTTAAATCAGATAAAATTTAAAAAAAAAATGCAGACATATTTTACTCGACAAGATTTTCAAGATTACAATATTACATGAAAGCTTGAAAATGTCGTCAAGTGCAGGAATATAACATTGAAAATTTTCTCCGGTAGACCCAAAAACAAACCTAACCGAAAACGGACGGGAAAACCAGTGATTTATTTATGTTTGATTTGTACTGCCAAATTACCCAAAGATTATATTATATTCGAGACTTTGAATTAAACATGATCCATGTTCACCGCTGAAGATGTAATAATTTGTGGGCGGTGCGTTGTCTGAGCAACATGATTTTATCAAATCACATCTATACTAAGGATCTAGTCCTTCTCAATATTTATTACCGTAGAAGAAGAAGTTTTAAAGAGTGTCGTTTTTTAATTAAGGTTATCTTTTTCCATATTAAAAATTTGCACGTATGCAAATAAAATATTATAGTGTACAATTTACTAAATATAAAAACTGTTAATAGGAAATCTGTGGTAATTATATGTTGTAAATATTTTATTGATATGGATATTGGAAACATTTAAGTATTAATAATTTTGTACACTGTCCTTTAATGTTATTTTCTATAAAATAATACCTTTTTAGTTTAAGTTTGATAGGCAAAGTTTTGAAGTCGACTTATAAAATATTTTTTACTTTAAAATTTTTATTATTTTATAATGCAAGTAACTTAATAATTTCTACGAAAATTTAACTTAATATGATTAAGAATCATAATAATCTTTTTAATTAAACCATAAGTAAATTGTATTATTTCGGATCCGTCTGTTTATTCTGTTTTTCAGAAAAAAATTCCTACTCGCCACATACTGCGACATATCGAAACACATAAATAAATCACTCATAGCGTAGTTGGGTAAAGAAGGACCCTTTATTCGTAATAGACCCTGGAAACAATCAAAAAGAATATAGCGTCATGATGATTAATATTCTGGCAGATGGGAAACGGGCACCAGTATAACTCAGCGCGGCCGCCTTTATTTATGTTAAGAACGACACTTCTGCAGTCGCTGTATAATGATGTTCTTTGACTAATTTAAAATTAAGCTAATTAGTACGATGAATTGCTTTCAAATGTTTTTTTTTTTTTTTAATAATTGAGGAGATTCATGGTGTCCATAATTCAATATTAATATGTATTGTAAATGTACATACGTATATTAAATTTAGATATTTAAACGAAATGGGTATATAGGAGACTTATGTACTGGATTGTATTTCACAAAAATGGGACGCAACACAATCTTGCGCAGTTACAATCGTTGTTCGTGTTACAACGTTTGTTATAGTATTCGATGTCACGGGCACAGGTAAACTGCCTTGTATTCAAAACCCGCTAACATTCCAAACTGCCTACATTTTTAGGGTGCCGTAGTTCAAAAAACAAAAACATTATCACAGAACTATGACTTATGAAATAAATAAGGAACAGTAAGAGTCTGATACTGAAGATGCACATTGGTTCCGATACAACGAGAGGCACTAGTTAAGAAAGCTTTTTTTTATTTTACCCTTGCGATGGGAAGGCGGATTAAACTCTACAGCTTCCGCGCACCCAAGCGCGCGGGGTATGTGGGAGTTGCACCCACTAAACAACCGCCTGAAGCAGAACAAGGACGAGTGTCGTTAGCCCGAAAGCTGTCACGACTTCATCGGAGCGGCCAGGCGGCACACTAGGGGGTTACCGGCGCGAAGTTGTCTGGTAACCCGTTAAGAATGCTGGCCTTCACGCGCGTAGTGGATTATTTAGTTTCTGTTTGGCGGTGGGAAGTGAGGTGTGACGGAGGAAGGATATGTTTCCGTCAAGCTATTAGATAATATGATTTCACTACTTACTGATCGTTAGACTAGAAAATGAATCACAGCGCGTGTGAACGCTAGCATTCTTTACTCGTGCCGCTTATAGTACACCGATATGCGTTCACACTCCACCAATAGCGACTCACTTGCTCATACTCATTTACTCAAACGCTTGAGAACAAAACGAAAATCGTATCGAATATCATAGTAACGGGCCCCTGTAGCCCGAAAGTTAGCGATACAAAAGCCTGACGTACTGCCGTACTAAATAATCTATTGTAATTTTCTGCCGGTAGGCATATCGTAGTACAAGGAAACTGCAAATGTTTGAATCGTCTAAGTTTGCTGAGTTTCTAGAAGACTACTAAATTTAGTGACTACCATTCTAAAATTGATTAACTGATTAAATGTTTTTAATTAGAATTCAACCCTTCTTGCAACTCTCCGTAATTCAATTTCCCTCTCTTCATTTGAGAAACTGCTGACAAAAATTTCGTCGAATTCTTTCGATTCATTCATTGATCATTTTGCACTCGTTTACGAGCAGAGTTTTGAGTTTGTCTGTTTCGAATGTTTTATACGAAACATTCAGCAATAGTTAGTCTCATATTTGATCGATTTGAAAAAAAAAAATCGGTAGTTAAATTAGTAGCTTTGTAGTAATTATCGAACATTTCCAATTTGTTGGCTAAAGAATGAAGTATGTATAAAAATAAAAAAGAATTTAGTTTACGGTCGTTTTAAGGTTTAAACGACACGATGCCTCCGTAACGACCGACACGGCGGCGGCGCGGCGGGCATACAAAGGCCTGCTCTGGATTTTATGAAGAAATCTAATTTCCACAAAAATTCACGTCGAACGAATAAAATATGTATGTGAGTGTGCGCAATGACTTATAGACTGGAACCCTGCCGCATAAAACTTTACGTCATAAGCTCCCAATACCAAATCAATTTCATGCGATGGCAGGCTCAGTTATACCATTTAAAAAGTTTTACTGTCAACCGTCACTCTGGAGGGTTCCCAGTTTAAGCCAATGCTTAGAAAGAAAGAAAGAACGAAGTTCGTACAAAATCAATAAGTTTTCCGCAGCCATGACAGGAGTTGACTCAGCACCCGCTTCAGACCACATCCAAAACACTGAAAAAGTAAAGTAGAAATTATTAAGAAAAACAATTTTTACTCACTCAAAATGATTATTACCCATATTATTCTCTAAGCATTTATACCATTTAATAAGGAAATCCTAAATGCCTTTGCGATAGCACTCTGAAGAATAGGGTTTAACAGAGTTCGTAACGGCGAGTTCACTACTTCTTCGGTACGAAATTTTCCCTATCTAGAAAGTCGTCCAATGTGCGAAAAAAAGTTAGTCGGTCTGGTCTTCGCTCGGTCCAAATCTGCAGAGTACGGAAAGAGACGGAGGGTTTCTAAGTGTAACTTATGTAGTGTTGAAACGGTTTTTTGTGCAGTGTGAGGTCTTGCGTAATCGTGAAGCATAAATAGTAAAGATCGGTTGGCAGGGGACTATTTTTGTGCCAGTTTCACTACCATTTTCGGAAGTTCTTAACATATTTGATAACACCACGGTTCGACCACCAAACAGTCACAATTTATATTCAGGTGAGTTTCTTTTCAATGCATTGTTCTGCAATTCGACCTGGGTTATGCCATAGGGTTTTTCGCTTGCGGCTATCGTAAACAATGAATTGTTACACCTATCAATTTGATCCAAAATTCCTTCAATTCTGTGTTTATTGTTCAATGCAAGGCAAGCTTCAGGGCGTCCAATTGTGTGCCGGCAATTGTGCAATTCAATTCATGTGGTACTTGTTTTTAGGGTTCCATAGCCAAATGATAAAAATTGAACCTTTAAAATTTCGTCTTGTCTGTCTGTCTATCTGTTTGTCACAGGCTTATATCTCCGCTATCCTACATCATGAAATTGCATAGATCAATTTCTTATATGAACTGCCATACAATTTCGTACACAAATTATCAAGACTGAATTATCTGGGAATGACTTTTCACACATTGAACTAGGGGACAAAAAAAACGTAATGTTTCATGCGGTAGGATCCCAGTCTATAATATAAGAGCGACCGGTTTGGGAGCGTCCCGCGTGGATATCTATCTACTCATGTATGGGACAAAATAGCTCCGTATTACGTTACCTCATTCAAGAAACAGTCAAGGTTATTGCACTGCCCGTAACATGATAGTTATTTGTTTTGGGATTGTTTCACAACAATGGAGCAAGCGCGCACTGCAATTAGACGCATGACAAAAGATTTTGTGATAGCGCTAACTGAATAAATGTAATGTCGTACACATCACACATCTTGAGCACAAACTAATAAAATATCTAGGTACAGATATTTTGTATTAACTTTTTGTAGTTATGTTTCCTTTTAACCCTCGACGGAAAAGGAGAAGTGTTATAAGTTTGATTTGTGTGTCTGTGTGTCTGTCTGTGACATCGTAGCTCCCGAACGGATGAACCGATTTTGATTGAACACTTTTTCTTTGAAAGGTGATTTAATAGAGAGTGTTCTTAGCTATGATTCAAGAAAACCTGTTCAGCCGTTTGAAGATCATCAGCTTTTTCTAGTTGATGAAGAGACGTGAGCAACTTTCAAGAATTGGATCAATCCGAAATTCGGTGTCCTATTATCTACTTCAAAGATATTACAAAAGCATGGTAACCTTGACGTGATGGTGTCTATTTGTTTCAGACTGTAAAATATCTATAGATATATGTACTATGAAAAAAAATCTAAATTTGTATATCAGTTGTCTACCACCCATTAAACAGATTCTGTCCAGTTTGAGACTAGATGACAAGTATGATGGGTACTATCATTATCATAAATACGCGATACATATCTAGTAGAATTTGTCTAACAAGCTAGTACTTTTATTAATTCATCAAATAACGGAATTACACGAAATTTTAGTGTTAATAAATTAACTGAATTTTATGGCTTTATGCTAAAGTATATAATTTGTATAACTACATTAAATTCCAGCTTACAGTCATAAAATATTCTCACGTTTCGTCTCAAAATAAAAAAAAAACTTGAATCATTTAAACATACAGTGTGATATTTGACCATATTTGAAATCTTCTAAGCCGCTGCGCTGCGGTCGATATACACATTTTATAAACTGTACCTAAGGGAAGTGATAATTGACTAATTAATCATCTCAACACCCAAAATATATATTTTTTGTATTTCTGTTTGTCTGTTTGTTTGATTGAAGGATAATAAATAATAAACTACTAATCCGAGTAGTCTGTGTAAAACTAGGTTTTATCTAAAAAAATTATGGATGTTGTTTGTCGTTTTAATACGTATTTGAAGCATCAAAATCTTACTGAAAATTCATACAAGATTTTAACTTTAGTATCTTGTGCACAGATAATCTATACTAATTATAAAGCTGAAAGTTTGTTTGTTTGTTTGAACGCGCAAATCTCAGGAACTACTGGTTCGAATCGAAAAATTATTTTTGTGTTGGATAGTTTATTTATTGAGGAAGGCTATAGGCTATATGTATAATATAATAGTATTTGTATGTCTGTCTATTCGAGCAAATCTCCAAAACAGCTAAACGGATTTTGTTGAAACTTCACAGATATGGAAAAATAGTGGTCTAAAGTAAAATACACTACTTTTTGTTTGTCTGTACGTCCATCTGTCATTCGAGCTAATCTCCAAAACAGCTAAACCGATTTTAATGAAATTTCACGGGTATGAAAAGGAGGTGGTTAAAAGTGACTTACGCTACTTTTTGTTCGTCTGTCTGTCTGTACGTCTATGTGTCTATTCGAGCTAATCTCCAAAACGGCTGAACGGAACTGACATCAGCTACTTTTTGTGGCTGTCTGTCGTTTGTCCTCACTGTGCTATCAGCGTAGGTAAAGCCGAAACTACTAAGTCTAGGAAGCCAAAATTTGGAACAGAGGTTTATTTTATAACGTGAGTACAAATTTATTAAGAAAGGAATATTTGGAAATTTTAAATTTAAGGAGGGAGGGATGGAGGGGCTTTGTATTAGAGTCTTTGTTGTTTAAAGTTAGAAACATAAAAATTTTGACATAAATAAATAATGACGTTTCAGGGTTTTTGGATTTCCACATTTCAAGGGTGGGAAACGGGAGGTGAAAAGTATGGGAGTATCGCTTTTCTTAAAGGAGTGGGGAGAATGAAGATTGAAAGTTTGAATGGGTGTACCCAATATTAGTTTCAGCAAAAAGTACGTATAAACTATTTCAAATGTTAATACTACCTAAAACAGGAATGTGTAGTCTACGCAAGCGAAGCTGCGGGCGGTCGCTAGTGTTATATAAATTTAATAAAAAAACATTTACTTTAGTATAATATTCAAAATCGAAACTCTTCACAATTTTAAGAATCGAAAACCGTTTCGTTGGTATCCTGCTCCTCATATTTTATTTCCGTTGCGTTACTCTTTTTTGCCAGTATGTTCTACTCTGTCTTCCCAAAAATTATATCAAATGAAAGACCACGCAAGAATTATTATACGCTCGTGACGGTGGCAAATCTTTCGATTTGGGTTATGGATCATCAGAATACTAATTTTATGAGCAGAACTGTAAGGCATTAAGTATGAAATTTACTTAGTTGAAGGGCTGTGTAGTGAAGGTACATTTATAAATTGAGTGACTGCTTCGGTTAGTGGTCGCCGACTGTAGACCTAAAAACCGCGGTTCGATTCCTAATCGAGAACAAATATCGTGTGCACGAACATGTCTATTTGTTCAGGGTTCAAAATATTTAGGCATATCAGTTGTTTATTACCCATATAATAAGGTTCTGTGGGATCTGTCCCACATATTTATTAGTGTGTAAATATTTTGAAAATGACTGTAAGAAAAAAACATATTACAAGTACAAAAGGGCAATTTTGTCACATATAATTTTAGTTTCAACCAATGTTTCTAAACAGTTTCTTGTCACAATATTGGTGCTGCTCGGTCGTGGGCCGGTTGCGCAAACTTTCCGCTTATCTTTCCCCTACACGTGTTCGTCTTTACACGTGGATGTCTTTTTATCAACCTCTTTTTTGTTGAGAACAAATACATCATAGAACCATATTGCTACCGTTCATATTGCATCTGTTCATACGTTGCTCCGTTAATACGTAAAAAGTTTGTTTAAATTAGATTTATAACCCAGCATTGATTTTTTGATTCATTGATCCACCGATTGTACACGTGCCAAAGTCGGGTTATGGTTAGCGTGATTTCGATGAATGATTGTACCTACGTGGTGTACCTATATGACTATTGTAAGAGAGCGGTAGATTGGCCAGATCTGGAACCTGGAACTGAAACGTTTGGGATCATTTCAGCGCACATCTCGGGGGTAGTTATTGTCGGATGAATATTTAAATCGACCCTAATCTTTGCGTGCAGATTCATTAAAATACAATTAGTATATAATTTAAACAACTTTTTGTAATTTGACCAAAAAGCCACGCTAGTTTTATTGGAGCGGTAGGTACTCATTTACAACTACAATTATGAATCTATACCACATATAATAAAATCTTAACGAGATAAATCCTAAGATAATTTTCATAAACATTTATTGGAAACTGGATGCTAAAAGAAAAAGTGGTGATAGAATGGTGGTGGTGGAGTGGTAAACGAAAAAAAAATTCCCATTCATTTTGTAAAAGGAGTTACGTTTAACAAAATTAAAATTTGTCTTTTGACTCAGCTCTACCTGTTTGAGACATATAAATACCTGTGTTAGAAATGTAGAAATTGTGAGGACGTGACACACAAGACAGACGAACACACGCACATGACGAAACTACAATGGTTCCGTTTTGTGCTTTTATCTCCGGCACATTATAAACGTAAACATCAAGCATCAAAAATCCTATTTCGAGATCAAGTTCAAGATATATTTTATTATAAATAACAATGCATTATCTAAAATCGGAACACTACTTACTATAAAAATTAAACGTTAACCCTATTAAGATTAGACTGGTCACTTTACAATTAGGTATTACCATTTCTTTTTGGAGTCACTCGCACAATCGCTGCACGGCCTGAACCTCTTTGTTGGTTACCTCAGCATGCCTTAATAAGACCTTTGAGGTCATGTCGCGATGTTAATCTCTGACTAACAGCCCCAAATTACAGCAGTTAGCTCCTTAAGGAGCCTTTTTAAGTGGTTTTTGTACTGTATTCGGATTTTGTTAAGTAAATCTCTAACAGGCGAGTGCCTTTTTATGGTTTCCCTTTGCTGTAACGGCTTTCTGCTAATATTACGCTGAATCTGAAAAGAAAGATTTAATGTACATGATTTTTTTTCAGTTTTGTAAAATATATTCGCGTCATTTTTGTCATCAAGTTGGTACAGTACTTGTCGTTTATAATGTACGACTCTGAATTTAGTCACAAAAACGACTTAGTATCATAATTTCATAGAAGTGTTGCGGTGGGAAGCCTTCGAGCTGCTCATATGTATGCAAGTACTGTACTGTTAGTAGAAACTGCCCATCGTGTTGGCCTTTGCGTAAATGCGAAAGGTAAATCCAAATTAGGAACTTACAAGGTAAGCGCTTGAAGAGAAATGAAAATACGTCTAAAGCATATCTAAGGGTTGTTTTTTGACACGGCGGAGGGAAAAAATTTATTTACCGTCGGTAAAGACTTGGGCCACAAAATGAAAAACTTCTAAATAGTAGATATAATTAGTAAGTACAAAGAAATAAGTTTTGAAAGAGTAAAGGAGGGGTAGGGAAGAAAGTGCTAAAAAGAAAACTTTCTTGTTTTCCTCAAAATTTAACGAAATTTTTTAATGAATAATTTTTGTATTGCGTTCGGTGATTTAATTTTGGTGACAGAATATTATTTTGAGTACAAACCATATTCATTATGATATCCAAAAACTGTTTAATTGATAATAAATTAAAATCTTACCCTACGAAAATTTGTTGTGATTTACTTCGTAAACGGACAGTTGATAGTCACGATATAGCCCCGCGCGATCCGTCTACATAATATGTGGGGAGTATTATGAATGGCAATAGAGTTTATAAATTAGCCAATAAAATTGTCAGATTGTTGCTCTATTAACATTCATAAATGCCATAATTTCTGATTTTCTTGAAAAATTTTAATAAAAAAAAAATGAGATATCATGAAAACAATATTAGAGATTTTAAAATTGACTATTGTTTTGTTCATAAAAGTATGAATTGACTAGAAGCCCTCTTCCGAGTTTACCGTCCGACCAATCATACTCTAGCTAGCTCGTGTAAGATGGCGAGTTTTAGTCCGAGTTTTAGTGTGTAAGGTCTTCACCCCCACGAAATCCCCGCGCGCCAGTCTTCACCCTCGCACAATTGCGTAATGTAACTTCGATACTGTGAAGTGACATATGATTCTATTAAAACCATATTAAAACTAAACGCTGTTGTCAAATTCATTCACTCTATAGTTGTATTAATAGTGAAGTACAATTACTTTGCATTGGGAATCTATAGAATTCCAGCAGCGCGTGTCAAACACATAATATATATTACAGATAATTGTAAAGTTACAGAGAGCGGAGCATTGCCATTATGTTATATGCAATTGAGGAGTGAAAATAAAAATGTCATACGTAATGTAATATTTGATTGTATTGTCGAAATCGAAAACTAGGCGACGAAAAACGATTTGTTTTAATTTTCCATGTATAGAATAGACAGAACAAAGGAAAATCTTATTTGGGTTGAAAGTAGTTGCAATAACACAGCAACACATGCACACACAGACGAACATTACATAACTGTAAGCGTAAAAGGTTCTGTAGATATAGGACTTTCAAAAAATCTATATTTTTACTTAAAAATAAAATATACAAATTTTATTTGGGAGAAACATTTCAATTTTAATTTTTATTGGTTTTCATGTTATTTTCATGAAATTGTAACGCGTAGACGACGATATTACGCACGACTTTTTTGCGTTATTCAGCATGGAACACATTTTCTTACAGTACTAATTGAATAAATTTCGAGTCGAATTGTCTTACACTTACAAATATACTATATGCCTCGTACGTATGATTTTGCTGTGATTGGTATTCGCTACCAGTTCGCTAAAAAAATTCCCTGAAAAATCTGATGTTTCATGCTTACCCAAAAACGTATGTTTGAATTTATTTATATAAAATTATATTATATGCAATTGTCGTGATAGCCCAGAGCGCAACAAACCTGTCTCAAATTTAAAAGGCCATAGGGCCATGGTTCGAATCCAAGCGTGTACCAATGAGTTTTCTGACTTAAGTACATTAACTATCACTGACTCCGTGCCTCGGAGAGCACGTTAAGCAGTCGGTCCCGAACGCTGTCAATAGATGGCAGTCGTTACAATCCCCAACCCGCAGTGGAGTAGCGTGGTGGATTTAAGCTCCAAACCCCCTCCTCACCCTGGGGGAAGCCTAAGCCGATGCAGTGGGGTAAAATGGGCTGATGATAATGATGATTTTTATTTGAAATTAGACTTGCTAAATTGATAGGTGATGCATAATAACGCATTAAAAAAATGCCGAATATCTTAATGGTTACTGAGAAATTTGACCTGAAAAAATAATGTTTTTCGCTTTTCAGGTTGCAAAATCAGTAGGTAGCCTTAATGGAAATTTTCAAATGCATACGTCTGTTGCATGGGATTCCGTGTTTATCTGGAGAAATTACTTATACATGCTTTAATTTCTTATACGACTTACACTACTCCCAAACTTTAAGTAATAAAAATGTAAATTTTATGAGTTTACACATGTCACCAACAAATGTCCAATATGGTCTGTCGAAAGGCGTCTGGCCGTCGCTTAAATCGAGGGGGTCTCGAGTGCTCTCCTGTGACGCATTCACAAATGCTCCCCAAATTGCTTCAGTTCTCAATTGTTAATTGGTTTATATTTCTACGGTTGGGAATAAAAGTATGGGTCGGTTATTCGGCGATGGCTTTCAAATTGGGATGACCCTTATGGAGGGACAGTTAGAGCAAAATAACTTTCTATTAACAAAACGAAGCAATACGTTTGGGGAGATAACATAGCTCCAAATGACGAAGTGTACTCGTACCTAACAAAACCTAACCCATAAATATAAATAGAACAACGAAACTTAAAACCATAAAAGTTGGAATTGACTAAAAGCCCTCTTCTGCGTTTACCGTCTAACCACTCATACTCTAGCTAGCTGGTTCAGACGAGTTTTAGTCCGAGTTTCAGTGCGCAAGGTCCCCGCGCGCCAGTCTTCAACCCCGCAAAATTGCGTAATGTCACTCCGATACAGTGAATTGACATTTACGACTCTATTAAAATCAAACGCTGCTTTCAAATTAATTTACTTTACGCTTAAACGTAAAAATAACAAATGATTAGTGCTCGAAATGAAAAAGACTAAGTATGAGGTAGATATCAAACTTTTAGTTGCTACATAGAATAATACCATATTTTAATATAAGGTAGACACAAAAATACACTACGCTTAATAATAAATGCTAAGGCATTTAGCAACATTGCTTGTTGGAAGTTTGGTATATTCTTAATTTAAAAAAAAATAATTAAAAATGACTTTACTTTTGTTTGCTTTTCCCTGACGTACTGTCACTGGACGTGGTATCTCGTCTCATACTTTACCGCATACTTTCTTTCGCATTTGCGGGTTATGACGTTGTAATAATTCATTTGAATAGCGCTCGTTCTAGTCTTACTATTATTTTATTCCTATTTCTATGGTTGTAACCAACTAATTACGTTCCAAACAACCGATCCGTTTCTGTCCGCGCCGGGCGAATTTTACCCATCTTTACCAGATGTGACCTTTTCGTATTCTGTTTTCGCTTCAACCTTTTCGTCAAGATTATATTGCACTCTCAGACATGAGAAGATTGCTTGTAATGGTACGTGTTATATGAGTATATATCTATGCCCTTACCATAGCAATATATCTGGGGACATGAAAAGCATGGACATGAAAACACAATTTAACTCACAAGCAATACATATTGTAGTGAATAAGATTGTTTAGTGCGATTGCTAAGTCAATCTATTTTATTTAAAAATAAAAATAATTTAATATTGATGTGGTCTCTATAGCATGTTGTTAGATTAGCTAATTACGTAATAACTTAAGACAGAAGGTCCCTTAAGTAGGGACTGAATAAATCAACCAACTTGGTATTACATGGATCTCACAACTTTTACGGTAGAAGAACTGAGTTGCGAGACTTGATTTTTTTTTACAAGTTTTTTATATACCTGACTATCGGTCAAAAACAGATATGTAGAAGATACGATTTTAGTAGTTATATCTTTATGTTATAAGTACACCTAAAGTGCTAAATATAACATAACGAAATCAATATCGGAGCGCAAACGGAGACACAGTCTGACCTCGGCTTTGCGACCGAATCGCATGAAGGATGAGCATTTGCAAAACCAATTGAAAAATTGGTTAATACGCCAGTTGAACGTATACATTTCCTTTTTAAATTGGGCGGCTAGCGGGTGCCCGTTGTCAGGACGTGAGCTAATTTCGATCAATTTATCTGTTGTGTTATTTATTATTCATTCCGCGTGCTTTGTTTGTTTATTGATATGCTTTTTTTAATGGAAAATATTAATCAGAAAGTTAAATTAAGACGTAAGTTAGTAAAAAGCTTTTTTAAGTGTAAGTCGGACTCAAGCACCTATCATATAAGTTAGATAATGATAACTTCAACTCTTAGAACTATTTAGTACTTACCTACATATCCGCATGCAGAACACAGGTTCAGAGTCAGTCATTTCAGATAAGTTATTTGAGTTCATAATTTGTAAATGCAATTTTCCAAATGTGAAATGGCTAGAGAATACAGATCTATTTGTATGAAAAAAAATCGTCCTGAATTTTTCATACTTTTTTTAAGGTTTGCCTGCATATAAAAATATACAGGATGAATTTTTGAGATGGGTTAGAATGGAGAAATTTGAAAATTTTTAGAGATACAGTAATTTCTTCTAAGGAAAAATGACGTCGATTTCATAGTTCAAATAAATTGTATTTACAAAAACATTTTATTCACGACTAATTAATAGTGCAAGAAACGAATAAATGTGGCGGTGGGATCCTGCGACTGCAATAAATAGAAAATGCTTAATTTCAAAAAATTCGTTCATTTTAGTAAATGTTGAAAACTATAGCCATCACTTTGAAATTTCAATTGTAAATTTTATATACCTAATGTATTTACTTTAGACGCACAATGATTAATATATGGAGTTTGTAAGATTCCGATTATTAAAACGTTTTCTAAGTTTGCTGTTATACTTATAAATCTTTGCTGTTATAGTGGAATTTACAAATTCCTTGGGTGTATTCCCATTCCTTATAACCAAGTGTGTGAATAGAAAGTAGCCAGGCAGTATCTTTACTTAAAAAAACTGCCCAAAAAGGCGACAATTTCTGTTTAATATGTAGTTTAAATCTTCTCCATGTAAACTCATCTCAAAGACTCAGCAGGGGATATTCAACTTCGTTTCTTTCTGGTGATCTTATGACAATTTTTCCTCTTGTCAGGAACTTAAGAAACGTTTATAGAATCATCAGCTATCCTCAGATTCCGCTATGTTTGGACTAGTCACTTATTATTCTCGCAAGAAGCGGCTTAAGTAATTGTTTTTATTTGCTACCTTATTGGTTCGCTTCAAGCCTTCCGGTCATATGATCCGAAGCCGATATTTACCAACAGGTTATTTCTATGAATTACTCTGTTGTTATAGGATCAACGGTTTATTTCAATTAATTTCGTTTTATGTACTATATAATACATATTTCACTTTTTCCATTTCACGAGGAGATGCTCGTAGCAAGCTCACTGTGTTCGCTCAAGTAACCGTGGTATCAGACGTTGTGTGCCAGAACCAAATTGTTCTTCTTCTAATGATTTGATACAATTTATAATTTAATTTGTGGTCGGATCGATCTAATATAGCGTCCTTACCACTTTTAGTAAATGATTGCTTTGTTACATTTACTTTTAACTCGTATATGACTCACAGCCTGCAAAGTGAAACTTGTTATCGTGGGTAGATATTATTTTACTATTTTCATAAATCACCTTTTAAATATTTTTTTTCCATATTATCAAATTTGTTCCGGAGATAAATGAGAAGCTGCAAGTTTAAGATATTTTCCTTTATTTAAAAAAAAAATTGCATCATAAAATTATTTAAAAACTATATTTGTATTCTTTATAAGAAACCCTTTCATTTGATATATAAAAGAATGTACTTGACAATTTTTTTAAATTTTTTTATTTTTTGATTTACCCCTCAAAATTAAACCTGAAGATGAAAAGAATAATGAAAAATTCGTTTATTTACGTCATACGTCTGTGATTGGACTGGATAGTGTAACTCATTAAATGTACCTACCAAGCATCAGCTGTTATCGTCAGATAGTTTCGAAAAAAAAAATTTAACAAAAAATTTACCGACGAAAACAGAGACTGACAAGCGAAAAATATACGTTTCTAGTCTTAATAACTAAACTCCTAAAGTAATTAATGTAAGTAACTAATGCTGAGTTGGCGCAAACAAACAACGAAGATCATTACAATCATTAAACCGCACACCCCGCTGCCATTATAAGAGTTTAGTTATTATGACTAATAAAGTATATTTTTCCCTTATCGATTAATTTTTTTTCATCAGACTAATTCATTATTCTTTAACTTCCAAGAATACCCTTATCCAATAAATTTTTTTATCGGACTACGCTTTGAAAAGTTATGCCCCAACACACATTACAAAATGAAAATATATACACAGACGAATTAATTGAGAACCTCCACCTTTTTTCGTCGGTTAAAAATAGACTGCGACAGACAGACAGACCGACGCAAGAGTGATCCTAAAGGGTTCCGTTTGTTCATAACGGGTGTATGGAAGCCTAAATATGGAATAAAAATACTTTGCAATATAAAAAAAGTATATATTTTGTTTATTAAAAACACGACAAAATATTAACGTTGTTTTTTTTATTCTCTATTTTAATGTAAAGAATAGAATAATATAAAACAAATAGATGTTATACAGGTGTCAGAACATATTCTGTACGTCGTGTCGCGAGGCCTACATAACTCAAAAGTGAAGCTTATTTTGTAAAGTCCGGATGATTTATTACAGCGACGCGTGTAAATTGCAAAATCTATTGAGATTGGGCACGTTTATACGAAACCGATTTATTATTTTTACGTGAAAGCACACAGAGTGTTCAGCTGCATTTGTGGAATTTTAATAAGGGAAAATAAAATATTTTATGTAACTCCGCGGGTCGATGAACCTTTATTATTCCGTGAAGAAAAACGGTATAAATAATTTATTTTTTTGAAAAAAAAAATATATATATAGGTGTGTAATAATAATCATACTTGAGACATTCCACACAGCGCCATCTAGTTCCAAAACTAATTAAAGCTTGTATCATAGGTACTATACAACTGATACCTACTTTTATACATATATTTGGCATTAAATTACTACAGGGTATTCGTGTGGATCATAAGTGAAGTTTTCGATAAATCGTGTATATAATATAGGTATTTATATATTGACAAGCTCTTCACAATAACGTAAACGTGAAAAATAAAATTTTTCGAAATTTATCATAACAAATAGGTATATCGAGAACTTTGTAGAAATGTAATTAGTAAAGAGAAAAAAAAATCTCCCAATCAATTCAATAATACCATTTAGGTTATGTACTCATTAACTATTTATGGTATGGTCATAAGTTTCGAGTACAAAAGCCATTTTTCGTAATATGAATGGAAGGCAGTTCCGTGATATTCTCTCCCTGTAGTGAGTCATCTATCACAAACTTTTGTTTACCCAAAATTCAATATTGTGCCTTCGGGTAATCGCCCTATTGTTTCCAATAAAAGCTAATATTTGTCGACGTGACGTAACTAATATTAGAGATAAGAAAATAAAAAAACTAAGAACTATCTATATAAATATAAAAGCAACCACCTGAAAGCTCATTAACCTGATTTCTAGCTTTTCAGAAATAAGTTAGTACAACATAATTTAATTATATACAAAGGAATAACTGTCTTTAAACAAGGAAGACGTAAGACTACGGTCTGATAATGTATCCTCATTGAAACAATTGTAAAACTTTGTATGTTAATGATAAGAATAAAATTAAGTAATTTTTGTATTTAAAAAATAAATACATGAATAGTAACTTAAGAAAATGAAAACTAATTAATTACTCTTTGAATTAAATTTACTTACTTTGTGAATCGTGAACTTACTTGAGAACTAAAAAACAATCGACGCATCAGCGACTGTGCAGAATTGCGTTAAGCGAAAAATTCTTTAATTACCAAAAATACAGACGAATAATATACAGTCGAGAGTTGTTCCAAAAGATCAAAAGGCCTGCGAAGTTAGAGGAAATCTACAGTAGAGTATATTTTATTCAAATCACGAAGAGTAACTTGGAAAGTCCTGAATAAACTTTAGCCGTCCCGGGAATGTTTACGCTTTCGAACTTATTAGTGTGCGAGCGGCTCAAATGTCTGTTTGTTTAATCTGTCCGCTTTAGGCCGTACCGCAGGGTTCTGGCAAGCCTGGGAATTTCGTTATTGTATAGCGAACTTTATTTTTAGACCAACAAAGTTGTGATTCCATTGCAGCATATAAACTATTAGAACATAGTTTGATGCCATCTTGGACGTGAGCAGGCTTTGGCTAACCACGTTATGTTCATAGCGTTTGTTGTAGAACTTTAATACACAGAGCAATGCTGTAAATATTGCGTTATTTGTATTGTGTTAATAGTTTTAATCGTATTATATATAATATTTCATATTCGTAAACAAAACGGATCTCTCGACCATAGTTTAGTTAAACCATTATTGTCTCTGAATCACAGTTTTAAACAACCCAAGATATTTACCAGAAGGTCAACTTCCCGACGACAAAACCGTACGTGATTTGAATACATATTAAAATGAATGTATTTATATTATTTTTTTGTACTATGAATCCTAAATATTTTATAGCAGGCTATGTTATTGAAAATCTAATATATTTACATAAAAAAGCTTAATAATTTACACCTAAAATAATATATTTATGAGCAGATCAATAAAAAATCGTACAGTACATTGAAAAAAGTGGATAACAAAACTAGTTATGTTACCTTGAAAATAGCAAAACTTTGATAACATTTAACAAGTTCGTTAAAATGTAAGCTACTGGTTGGTAATCTGGAACAACTGAGTTATAGCAATTGTTAAGTTGTCACTATTTTTAGGTAACTAGTAATCAAACTTTTTGTTACCTATAACTAAAAACTATTTATGTGTAGGATTCGACATAGGTTTTCCCCTAGATCTGTACTACACTAGTTATTAGGGCACCTGCAACCAAAGGCGACACGCCAACTTTACTAGGGCGCCAGTTTACCTGGTGGGAGAGCGACCTACACTACGACGCGACGTTCGGTTCGTGGTTGCCAATTAAGAACCTTTTTCCCTGACGGTTATTGGTGCATTTCCACTTAGCTTGCTAATTTTTCGAGCTATTTTCTATAGCTTTTTTCGTTACGAATTTGGTCTAAAGGAACTCTAAACGGAGCTCTTTTCATAACACGTTGAGCGACTCTGGCCAACATGTAGGGATTATTAGGTCTCATTTCTGTAAGTCATCACTGGCAACACACTGTTCAAAGACTTTGGTCTTTAGCCACTGAGGTATATAGAGTTAATAAAAATAGTTTCAACTAAATACAGAAACGACTTATACAAGAGAGAGGTAGTAGGAGAAACTAGATACGGTTAACAATTGAAACTGCGTTTCACATTTTGGATACTGCGAAGTGACATTTATGACTCTATTAAAACCAAAAGCTGCTGTCAAATTTATTAAGTTGTATTACAACTAAATTCAGTCTCTTCTAAGAGGTTTTTTCTTCACTTCTTCACTTCATCAGCCCATTTTCACCCCACGGCAGGGGCTTAGGCCTCCCCCAGGGTGAGGAGGGGGGCTTGGAGCTTAAATCCACCACGCTGCTCCACTGGGGCTCCGGTTGGGGAATGTAACGACCGCCATCTATTGACGGCGTCCGGGACCGACTGCTTAACGTGCTCTCCGAGGCACGGAGTCAGTGATAGTTATGTACTTAAGTCAGAAAAACGCATTGGTACACGCCCGGATTCGAACCATGGCCCTATGGGACCTTATAAATTGAGACAGGTTCGTTGCGCTTTGGGCTATCACGACACTACACGAAAGAGGTTTTTTATTAAAGCATAATTCTTACCTAAATCAGGTGTCCAAGACCCCTTGACACACTCTTATGCAGTGCCGCCTTTACGCAAAGTCCTAATAGGCCCGGGCCTAGGGCCCCAGGCATGTTGGGGGCCCCCCAATCGCAAAAAATCATTTACAATCATCCTTTAGAAAGAACGTTGAATAACAAATCGTAAGCTTTAAAACCCCCATAGTAATAAAAATAAAGTAATTAATTACGTTAGTCATTTAATTTATAATATAATATTTATTATGTAATATAGAAATGCAACATTACAATTTTTTTCTCGATTTTTTGTGAGCGAAATCAGAAATTATGTCTTCAAAACTTATATTATTTAAAATGTCCGATTCTATAAACATAATCGAAAGATAATTCAATCGAGGATTTAACATGGCATTTCGATGATCATTTTTTATAAATTTTAAGGCTGAAAATGATCTCTCGCCGCTACAATTCGTGACCATCATGCTTAAAAAAATTCGTAAACTTATTTCTATATTAGGAAAAGTAGATTTTAAACATTCTTTTTTAATTTGGGTGTACAAATGTGAGAAATCTAACTGTATCTCTTTTCTAGTTTCTAGCAAATAATATTTAAACTGAATACATTCAGTTTAAATATTATTTGCTTCCGTGCCGCGCCGCATATAGCAGTCCAGTCGCGCATGCGCGCGCTACCAGAGCAGAGCACGCGGTAAATTTGAAAGTATTGAAAGACACTGGACAAACTTTACACGAAGATAATTTTAAACCGAACTTGAAATAATTCTAAACAGATGTTTTTTACACAAATAAAATCTACAGATTTATTACGCAGAATTTTTTTATCTACACTATAGCAAATATCTTACTCTATGTAAAATCATTTCACAAATAATTTAGGGTTATTTTTAAATAAAATTTGTGTCTGGTGTCATTTGAAATAGTTGCTTACGTGCATAATTAAGTGATTATGATGATCTAAGCTTCTATAAAAGCGACTTACAACTATAGTGTTACGCTATAAGACTTAAGGTTATGATATTCGAAAAGTTTAATTTATTCTACATTTATTGGGGGCGGGCCCCGTCGATACTTGGGCCTAGGGCCTCATACCTTGTAAAGACGGCACTGCTCTTATGGCGTCCTGCGACATGCTTCTCTATTATTAAAATATTCGATAATACTTTCCTACGGAATCACATTACTGTTTGTGGGTGGAACCGCACTTAACTGGTTTTCAATTATTTCTTTGGCGTTATTCGTTGTGACATCTTAACTGTGTTTGGACTGTGAACACAATAGCTGTGCCAGTTTCAGAAGCTATTGTTCACTGCCTTTGACTAATTTTACAGTGGGAGAACGAATTCGTTATAAACAACTACACGACAAGGAAAAATGGAATACCTAATTGTTTTCGAATAGGTGAACGATAATTGATTATAGAAACTTTACGTATCTAATTTCGTTTAATGCTTATGAATATTTAGGTATTTTTTTTTATATTTGTGTTATTATTATTATGTGTGTGGATATAGTGTCGTGATAGCCCAGAGCGCAACGAGCCTGTCTCAAATTTGGCCCCATCGGGCCATGGTTCGAATCCGGGCGTGTACCAATGAGTTTTTCTGACTTAAGTACACAAGATCACTGACACCGTGCTTCGGAGGGCACGTTAAGCAGTCGGTCCCGGACGCTGTCAATAGATGGCGGTCGTTACAGTTCCCAACCCGCAGTGGAGCAGCGTGGTGGACTTGAGGTCCAAGCCCCCCTCCTCACCCTGGGGGAGGCCTAAGCCCCTGCAGTGGGGTAAAAATGGGCTGATGATGATGATGATGATGATGTGTGGATATAGCTGTTTGAATGAAATGAAATATTTTTATGACAATTAGGTACTATTTTTGTACTGGTTCAGTTCTTTATCTTTTTTACATATCTATTATTTTATTTTGATTTATAATAATTATTATAATGTAACACACAAAAAATTGTGATCATTTCGGTCTAAGTTCTTTGACGTATAAATTAGGTATATTGTAAAAGTATAAAGTAGTATAAAAAGGTGTTTCATACATTTAGCAGCGGTGCGTAAAATACACTTTGCGACCGTGCTTTCTTTTTATCACCGAGAAGATGTCTCCAATATATTTTATAAGGTTCCGTATATTGTAACGAGCAACCTCTATAATTCGTTTTCGTACGCCAGAGTTTCGTAGTTCAAACATAGAAAAAAACCTACCTACTTAGTCAGTCGTGCTCTGAGTATTCCGAACTGCTCAACGTATTTCAATGTTTCTATCACTACTCACAGCCAGGTGACACGAAAAACGATTTGAGTTTAAAAATTATTATTAGAAAAAACATTTATGTAACATATCTAACTACAAATTAACTATATTCGGTTTTTTCCTTTCTTAGTGTTGTGACATCTTACTTCTTACCAAATTTCATGATTCTAGGGCAACGAGAACCTTTAAGCTTTTGATGACTGATATTGGGACATAAATGTCTGTACCTTGCATTACATTTAAACAAAATTTTACACGTTTAGAAGACCGTGCGTATACTTGAGAATTTGTATTAATATCAACTTCTATCTATTCCTGAAAAAAGGGTCTTAATAGAATACCCTTATGGGTTTAATCCTTCAAACATCGTTTACTCATTCGTGTGTCCATAACTTCTCTCTCTAGAGTTCCAAATAATTAAATTTGAAAATCAGAAAAAGGACCGTATTTATAAAGAGTTGTGTAAATAATAATTAATAAACATTTTTTTCGTATTCATTTGTTTATGAATGCTAAAAGTTTTCAATCGATGGCTTTTGATAATATGCTATGAACACAATTTGAATAATAATAATGCATGGAACATTCCACTCAACGCCATCTAGTCTCCAACGAAGCAAGTATTATACTTGTAGGTATACATACTTGACATTTATAGTTATGTATACATATATTTAGGAAAATTTTTGTACACCTAGACACGAAACAAATAGATATGTTTACGTACACAAATATTTGTCCCGGGCGAGAATCGAATCTGTGACCTTTGGTTCTACAGTTAGGGTCTCTAATCACTCAATCGGTCAGACAATACATTCTTATTGGCTGCTACAAAAACTGCATTTTGTTTTGATTTTATAGCGTTTTTTATTGTTCCATTGAATTAGTGATAACAATTTTCTTTTGGCTTTGATAACATATCCCCGAAAACTTGTCTACGGCCTACGGTTGTATCAGCTGAGAGGCGCGTCAGTGCGAGCGCGCGCGCCCGGCCGGCTGCCCGCCGCCTAACACTTAGGGCGGATTTAATACACCGTTTTGATGTATAACTAAAGCCCATAGGACCACATATTTAATGAGTAATAAAAAAAATATTATTTTTTTTAGTAAAAATTAAGTTACGTGAAAGAGTTCGTAGGAGGGGGTGAGAGATAAAAATGCCCTGGAGCTGTCTGTGGGGGTATGAGCCGCCGCCACCCTGCCATGTTAGCGCGCCGCTCGCAGTTCTGTTGAAGGTAATTGTCATTTGAAATCGTTAGAAAGTTATATAAAAAATAATAATAATTTATATTACATATCTTTTTAATATGTGAAAACTTATACTGTGCTCACTACACATGGTGCACATTAAGATTGGTATTCTGTTGTAGAAGTTTAGTTTATTCAGTTTTTCGTTTTGCTAATTTTTTTTGTCTATTTTGCCAAAAAACTGACGGACTTCTTGTTGACGACTGTGTACTAAAAACATTGAGAAGACTCAAATTTTTCATCCAGAAGATGTGGCTGAATTATCACTTGTAGGTATCAAGGTTTATTTCTTCTTTGTATATAAGGCGGAGAACTGTGTACCTTTAATGATCGAAATATGCAAATATTCTTGGTAATGATACAAGCTTCTTCTTTCATTGTGACACTGAATTACTTTTCTTCCCGAATGTGATACAACTTTGATTTTGTCAATGACTTTGGTGAATGTAGCACTGAATATTCAGAATATGATTCAGGCAAAGACCATGGTTTATGGTTCGGAAAATTAAAAAAAAAAACGAATATCTGATTACTAGTCCTAAATCTTATATTATTAATATTAACAACGTTCTAGCTACGTTCTACCTTATATAAAAAGGGCACCTACGTACTTTTGAGGTTACTTGTGATATAGGATGACTTTGTTTGTGTTTTTTTCGTTCGGCGCGCGGTCCTTAGTTCAAAGGATATCCGCGGTTCCCACGCGGCTGTCGGTTAATGAGCGCAATGAGATATAATTGATGCAGCATAGAGCCACGACCACCGACGCGCCGCCGCCGGCTGGTCGACGCTGAACCTGTTTTATAGAGGGTATCAATCTATTTTCTTAGATCAACTGATAAACTTATAATCCTATTTTGTCACCCACAGTGAGTTTAATGAAAAAAAGCCTTACGCAAGCCGCGGAGGTATAGATAAAACAGCGGCTGCTACGTTTAAAACGAAAATTTTTTTGTTTCCAATTAGCTCTTTTTGGTCTTGACTTAAAATTAATATGAAGGAAAAAACTATATTTAAAAAAAATAAAAATCGTAACCAGCCGATTTTATTACAAAACGTTAATGATTATTAGAAAGTCTAGAATTTGTAAGCTTTACAAAAATTTGGCGTAACATTAACACGGTATAAGGAAGGAATTTATTGAGTGATTGAGCACATGATCGTTACGTGATTGGTCCAATAGTACCACCAACCAGGTTATACAGTTTGTATAAAAAAACAGCTTTTACGTGGATCGTGTATAAAGCTCTAGGCAACGCTTCAATATACAGGTACATTTTAGTTCTATAGAGTATTTTATATAATGGCTGTAATGACGATATCCTATCAAAGTGTATTTAAACACACCAACAAACAAAATTAGTTTAACTGACACGAAAAAGGGAATAGTTCTTTATTAATGTGATAGTTTTCCGCCCGATGTTTCGTTCGCCTGGACGTCACTTTTGTATCGGGACCGCTAAAGGGATATTCCGGTTTAGCCGCGAAAGGGTGACAAACGCACAAACACGTTTTCTGCGATAAAAACTAGCCTATATCCTTTCTCAGGTTTCAAGTTATTTATATGCCGAATCCCATCAAAATCGGTTCAACTTTTAGCCATGAAATCATAACAGACAGACAAGCAGAGATACTCTCGCGTTTATAATATATAGTATGTATGTTTTTTCGCAGATTTGAACGTCCAAATAAATTACACACGAAATAGGATATATTGTAAATCGAAAACATTAAGAAACGGTGGATTTTTATTGAAGTAGAATGTTACCGTGAAGTAATTTTGCTGCAAAGTTACTTGGACTCGGGTAGTTTTTCGTGCCGACCTACTTCACAACTTGTCCGCGAATATAAATCACTGAAAAGAATCGCACCGACTAACAAAGCACTAACGGGTCTAGATTTATTTTGAAAGTTTCAGTGGTCAAGCTTCTTATCTACCGGCCTTAGAAAAATTGTTAGAATAACAAATTAAGGACAGATTCATGAACTATGTGGTAAGTTCGAAATTCAAATCTGGGTTCTGTAGTTGGGTCTATATGCCGATAGTATAGGCTCGCCGGTCAGTAGGTATCCGAAGTTCGAGCCAAAGTGAACCAAGGGATTTGGAAATGAAACGGAAGAGTGAACATAAGACCTATTACCTAATCTAATATATGTCCATATATATATATATATATCCATAAACCTAATCAATTCATTTTGACTTTCAATAAATGCGTGTTATATTATATTGGATAAAAACTTTTTGAATTGAATTTTTTAAATTTTAAGAAATCAGTGCTTAATCTGACTGACGTTTTGATACTTGAAGTGTACGGCATTATAGAAGTGTAATACCACCACCACCTGGGACATCCCACACAGCGCCATGCAGCCCAAACTAAGCTAAGCTTGTATTATGAGCACAACTGATGTTTATACTTAAATATTTTTTATAATATATACGTATATAGATATTTTACACCTAGACACGGAACAAATGGACATCTTTATGCACACAAACACAAATATTTGTCCCGGCTAGGTGTCGAACCCGCGACCTTTGTTTCTACAGTTAGGGTCTCTAACCGCTCTGCCAATCGGCCAGTCAGTAAATAATACATGTTACAATATTTAATATACAAGAAATAGTAACGTTATAAAAACGTTCTGTAATGGCCGATTGATTGTGCATATGATACAAAGGTCGTAGGTTTAATTCCCGCTATAGGTGTGATTTTTTACTACTAGTAGTTACTAGTTTTACTACTATTACTTTTTCTACTACTTTTTCTACCAATAAGTTTATAATTAATTAAAACTTTAGTCACATAAATACCACAAACTTCGCCATTTGGAAGGGTTGAAAGGTGAAAGGTGACCTAATAACAAATAATAAAGCAAACAACAGTTCGAACAGTAATGATTATTATAAAATTAGTTTGTACATCTTCAGCTTTATGTTATTCAATATTAAACACTAACACTATCAGCTCAAAGCTTTACTCGAAAATTACTTAAACATAGACATTCTTGTACATGATAAATATGATAATATGATTTTAAGGTGGCAATACCCATTAAAATTTTGTCTAAAGGATCTTTGGATCTGAATGTTTTATAAAGTCTAAAAAGTCTTGATACTACATGCATGAAGGTTATAACAGGATCCTCGACGACCTCGGCACTCCTAGCGGAAGTCAAATCCAGACCTACATTATGCGTTATTTGCTTTACCGTGACAGGTCGTACTTGAAAGACAATACTCATATGAATTTTAGAATAAAATATTAGGAATGTATGTTATGATAATACAATCAGTCGCGTTCCCGCGCAGTACGGTGCTATGGGTTGCAAAGAATTAAATAAAAAATAGGAATACAACTTAGCTTAGAAGTAACTTAAAAGATTCCCCACAGATGAAGTCGCAGGCGGTCGCTAGAGTACTTTATCTGCTTATATTATACGGTAAATAATATATGTTTATTGACGAGCACATCCTTGTAGCGATATGTTGGCACGTTCTATTGTGGAAATTATACGTGGACGTAACAAAGGCAATGTCTTCAATCGTATCATCTATGGAATGAAGCTACTCTTATATTTACTGTGATACGACGCCAGTTTGAGCACGCGTTGCGCAAACGCAAGTGCGCGTCCACATTCACACAGACACCCACGCTAGACTAGCTCCCTGCCCCGCTCCGCCCGCTACTGCATCTCAGAAAGTTCAATGTCACAGCTGACCTTGTTTTACAGTTCGACAGGCACCAATTGGTTAAACCAAGTTTGAACAGTTGCTCTTAACGGATACTTCTCCATAAGGAGGTACGGGTAATTAGTAATGCAAGAATTTAGGGAAAAGGTGGCACCACTAGCACCATCATAAGCTCTTTAACGCTTTAGCCGTAGAGATAGTAAAGCAGTAGGCAACCATTATTGTCTACATTTTAATTTTATTTTACAGACGTATGAATAAGAAAAGTTCTTTGTTCCTTATGAAGCTTTTCGTACAGCCCTTCTCGTACACCGTCGATAAAGTTTGTGAAATTTATTATACTTTAGCTTTTATAAATTAAAAACTGATTGGTCAATACGCCTATGACGAGAATCGAACTCAGGACCTTTGCATCAAAGGCGTGGAGTGTTTAACCACTCAGCTACCACTGCTTATATGCTTGCACGCCATTTAAAAACCCTTTTTGTTTTGTTTTATTAGAGGTGAGTCGTATAGGTACAACAGTTCCAACTCGTGGAACCTTTTTTGCTCAAATACGGAAACAGTAACAAGAATTTAAAATTTTATCTTGTATAACTTACTTCTAATTTTCACAAGTTCTATATTGACAGGCTGAAGTGTTCTACCGGATTTCATCTCTAAACATCACCTGGTAAACTAATATTTTCAATCAATAAATATAAAGGGGTAAATTATCCATAATTCTATAATCTTCTTTTCTTCTTCTTCTTTCTTCTTTTTATAATATAAAGCTGAAGAGTTTGTTTGTTTGAACGCGCAAATCTCAGGAAGTACTGGTTCGAATTGAGAAATTCTTTTTGTGATGGATAGTCCATTTATTGAGGAAAGCTATAGGTTATATTTTTTGTTTGTTTATTTGAACGCGCTTATCTCAGGAACTACCAATTCGAATTGAAAAATTCTTTTTATGTTAGATAGTCCATTTATCGAGAAAGGCTATAGGCTATTATTATATCACGTTACGACCAACAGGAGCGGTGCATCAACGAAAAATGTTGCAAAAACGGGAAAAATTATTCCTTTTAAGAGCTTCCGTTACGCGCGCTGCGTAAACGTTGATGTTAAGCAAAAATCATGTATTACGGAATTGTTCCCTTTTAAAAGTTCTAACTAAAAGTCCGCGACAGCATATGTGTATCTTTTAAGGTTAACTTACTATAACCTTTTTTTAAGGCAATCAAATTTGGCGCTAGACGCGCCAGAGAATTTATTTGTTTGGATGATGACGATGATACCATAGTGTAATGATATTATATGATTGGACTAGCGACCCATCCCGACTTCGAACGGGTGCAATGTATTAATGCGTGGAACGGGAAGAGGAACGTTTCCGTAGTCCACCCGGGCGAAGCCGGGTACGACCGCTATTAAATTGCAAGATGTTATAAAACATGTACAACATGAAACTACTTGCATTGTCACAACATCTCATCGAAATTGATAATATGTATGTATATATATATATATATATATATATATATATATATATTATACATATTTTATATAAATTATATATATTTTATATATTTTTACAGCATGTGAAAATGTAATATCTTCATATTGAATATGTGAAAAATTAAGCAATAAATCGAAATTTTTTTTCGCGCATTTAAATTTTTTTCTTATTATGATGTATCAAAATATTTAAAAAATTAAAAACGTATAAACTTAGGTTGTTTTGATCTGAATTCCATATTATTTTTTTGCGCTAATCGGTTAAGGTTAATGGGGTGCAACAGTTTCCGCCGTTTGAAAGGAAATTTTCCACTACACAATACTGGTATTAAATCTATTTGTTTTGTACGACAAGAATACATGTACATTCACATCAAAATCAGTTATTTCAGTCGTTAAATTGTCATATATTCCTCAATTTTGTTTCTATTAGCCATTAGGGCAATGTGGCGGGGACGAGCGAGCCTTCACATGTCTCGTTAACTCGTCGCGTTATTTTTATGACTTTGAGCACTTAAACGATACGCCGGCACTAAAATAAATAAACATTTTATTATTGTGTGTCACTTTGTAATATTTCAAAATTATTTCAGTAAAAGGATAATAGCTTTAAATACGACCATTGGCTTCGTCATTACTTAACGCATTGTTGATTTCACGTCCGACTTAATTATTGCTATTTACATACATACAAAATATTAAATAACACCGGTGCGTATTTCATTTTATATTAAACTCTATTTGTTGCTTAATAGGGTATATATTTGTGCAGAAACTATTTAGAATAACACGGCACCACACCGTTCCACATATGCGTATAATTTAAATGAAGGGGAGATATTGTTCGGACTGGCATCTATTATCTAACACGCGGGCATTGTGCTGGCGCATTCGTTCGCGTTATCTCGGTTAATAAGTTAATTAGGAGCGTATGCGGATGGGCAAGAGAAACGCATACAATGCATTCACACATCTTCGACATCCTTTTGATGTCCCGACTTCAATCGAGCCGTCGATGGCTGCACGCGAGCGAGGCCTACGTTTTACATTGGAGCGACATAACCGACCGTAAACACGTAACACTTGAGTACACACTGTAAAGCTACACTTATTTTCTTAATATGCATAGATGTAAATTGAAATTCAACATGTTGAAGTGTAAAATATCCATTATTTGCATTTGTAGAGTCCGCCTCAAACTTTATGACGGATCGGAATTCAACGCTGTAAGATTGCTTGCGCAGGTACAGTCATATACCTCTCGCTCTACTGCGTCCCGCTACACCTAAAACTGGTTACTGCGACCCGATTTGTGCCTATATTCGGATCCGCCATAAAGTTTGATTGTAACTGTAGAAGCTATGAAAATTTTGGTTATCTTCTTTTAACCTGTCTTGTCTATGGGTCAAAATGCTGCAATCAAAGATGGCTGTAGTCAATTTAGTTTATTTATGACCGAAAACGTTACAAAACAAGGTAATTAAATGTATTCGGATTCAAAACAAGATATTGGAAGTTATCAGTTAATGTACCTAGGTATATATATTTAAATGTCTGGGTGGAAATTCAATATAAGATAAGAGAAATCATTGAAATTTTTAACTTTTTGTCTGTTTTCATTTCTGGAGCGATACCTAAACAAAATAAAAACAACTTTAAATTTTTTAGATATCTCACATCTACTTGATTCGTTACTATTGAACTTTGTATTTGAACTGTATTTAGGTATTTAGGTCTTTCACGTGCCAAGAATTGAAAAACGGGTACAAACCTCAGTGGTACACACTACCTTTATTTTACTCACTATACTGTTTATATTAGATACTCTAATTCCTTGTTTGTTTTTGTACAGTACTTCACTGCGACCGCTCCGGCATCCACTCGTTCGCATACATTCGAATTATGGTTTGTTCTAGAATGTTCGTGGAATAGTTTCATCTACATCAGTATTAACAAGGTACCTACTTTAGTTAATGTCACTAAGTTGATTGGCCGAATGGCCGAGTGGTTAGAGACCGTAACCGCGGATCTGAAGGTCGCGGGTTCGATTCCCGTCCGGGACAAATATTTGTGTGCATGAACATGTTTATTTCGTTTGGGTCTGTATGGGTGTAATTTATATATAATGTATATATTATAAAAAATATTGAAGTATGTATATCAGTTGTCTAGTAACCCATAACACAAGTGTAATACTTGCATAATTTGAGACTAGATGGCGCTGTGTGTGAAGTCCCAGGTATTATTATTATTTAGTATATCAATAATTATAACAAAATATATTATCATACCGTATATCCGTCTTTACCAAGTGCTTATACTACAGTATGATGTTATTGTAATGATCGCAGAAACTGCCGCGGTAGTTCCGACATGGCTTATTTATGGGTGAGAAAGCTCTTATATGAAGTAGTGGAAGTCAATAAAGCCGATAGTAGGGGGAGAGGGGACGAAATGGCGCGATAAAGGCTCACCGGCCTCTGGACAAATCGTTCGACTGACCCGCAGTCACTTTACGAAAGAAGTTTCAATATATATAGAAAATGGATCAATCGAAGTAGGTTATATATGGATCTGGACAGGAGAACTGGGTGTGCTGTGAGCTGTGGGACGTAGTATCATAAATTATGTCTGAATAAATTCAACTATTTCCAAGTTGGATTTTTTTTATTATGTATTGTTACCTATAATAAACAGACATACATATGTTTTACATAACATGTAAAAAATTAAAAAAAAAATCATATTCGCGTTAATGTCTAGTTCAATATACACTTTCAAAAAAATATGTTACTGGGTGATGAGTGTGCGTGATTTAAATGTAGATCGTCATAGACTAATAAGGATATATTTAAAATAATAAAAAACATTAATTAATTTTTTTCTCTAATATTCCCAAATTCTTAAAAAAATATCCTAATTAGGTGAGGGCATGGATTTTCATGGAGATACCGCGCTGTGACCTGCGACAACAAAAATGTGTTCAAAAAATATACGTCACAGACCAAGTAGGTATACGCCAGTTGAATATTAGTGTAGTAAAATTTCGTGTGGGCTACATGTAAAATGTAGGTACTGGAAAAGAAAATATCACATTTTGAAATTACATTCTATGTCTAAGAATTTGTTTAAGACATGTAGTAAAGATTATTGCCTGCCAATGGTCAATGGCCAATGGTCTGTGTAATCATTGTACCTGACATTTTACTACGTTTTGTAATTTAAATAAAATTAAAAAAAATATCTTTTTTTGATATACTAGTACCAATTTTACATTATTATTATTATTACTTCAGATCACTCTGAAGTGTGAATATGAAATGTGAATACTCACATAGGTATGCCAAAAAATAAGGTGGCGAATATTTAGACTGTGGCGTCTTTTTTTCCTCACCTTTTTGTGATCACGCCGCCGGTTTATTATGAGATACCACCTGAGATTTGGAGAACTGTCGCCGAGCTATCATTACGTAACTCGAAATCGATTTCCCCGAATTTCGCGGTTCGTGTACGAATCGCACAGACGCCGTCACGCACGGACGGAGCTTCGAAGTTGATAGCTAAGAAAAGAGGCAGCTAAATCCGCCCTTAAAATAGAGCCATTGTCCCATTTCATTTGGATGTCTACTTTCCAAAAGTATATCGTTTGAAAACAAAAATAGGATAAATTGGGTGAAATTCAAAATATGATATCACCTGAATTAAGAGTAATATAGTTCCAGAAACCTATAATTAAAGTTTAAAAATTCGGAAAATTCAAATTAATAAATCATGTTTTTCAATAAAAATAAATAAAAGCTTGTAAAAAAATGGACTTGATTATCCTTGTAACTAATTATTTTAAGAGCTCTTTTATTTAAGGATTTGTAATTCTGGCCGATGTTAACTAAAACTCTGTGTATTTTTCGTTGATTACTAAAAAGACAATTTAAAAAAAGCATTCTTTGAATAGATCACAAATTACTTAAAAAATTGCAATGGTAGAAGGGCTGTTGTTTTGTTTGTGCTGTACCAGTATTGAATTTTGTAAAATGTATTTTCATCTCCAGGGATAAAGTGCTACTTTAGTAACTTTAAACATAGATGTTATGAAACATAGACTTCGTAGACTAACGTAGATGCATCGTCATTTCTTACACGACATATCATTAAGGTATTGCTGGATTCCGATCACATTAAAATACTATTTCACTCTACACTATAGTTGTCGCTCCTGCGACGTATGAGAGCAATGATATGACCCCCAACAAACACGTGTATGAAAGATGTGTATAGTTCCAATCAAACTTTATGGCGGATCTGAACATAGGCACAAGTCGCGTTGCAGTATAACCTGTTTTGGATGTAGCGGGATGCAGTAGAGTGAGGGGTACATGGAAAAAAGTGCATAACAAAAGTAATTGTGTTACCATGAAAATAGCAAAACCTTGATAATTTTTAAACAAAGTTAGTTAAAATGCAAGCTACTGGTTGGTAAATGGTACAACTGAGTTTGATTACTTATAGCAGTAGTTATGTTGTCACTATTTTTAGGTAACTAGTACCTAACCAAATTTTTTGTTACTTATAACCAATATAACCTTTATAACCTTTTTCTGTGTATATGACTGCGCCTGCGCAAGCACGCTTATAGCGTTGTATTCCGATCCGCCATAAAGTTTGATGCGAATTATATCTCACTAAAGACACCCAAACTCACCTTCACCCAAATGAATGTGATGCATTTGCAGCGACCGTGTACGGCTTTAGATTGTGTCTCTTACTTCATAATTAATACCTTTTATATAATATTGTCTTGCAAATTTGTCATACACGTTCGAAATAAATTTGCGTTACCCCAGTTACAATATTTGCGATATTTTATTCCTTTGGACCTTCTTAACATGACACCGACATAATAATAGTATTTAAATCGAGAGAAATTATAATTATTTAATCTTATTTAAAATTTTTAGGTTTCCGTACATCCGAGACGAAAAAACAGAAACCTTGGTGATTGTCTGTCTGTCACAGCCTATTTTCTTCGAAGCTTTTGAACCAAAAAAAGTTGAGAATTGGTATTGATTGAATTATTAGGTATTACCCAATTCATCATCATCATCATCATCATCAGCCCGTGTCTCTCCACTGCAAGATATAGGCCTCTTCCAAGGCTCGCCACCACACACGGTCCTCCGCCTTTCGCATCCAACTACCCCCGGTATGGTGCTTCAGGTCATCTGTCCACCTGGCCGGGGGGCGTCGAACGCTTCGCTTTCCGGCACGTGGCCTCCATTCGAGAACTCATCTACCCCATCGGTTATCAGTTCTACGGCAAATGTGACCGGCCCATTGCCACTTCAGCTTGCTGATTGCTTCGGCTATGTCGACAACTTTAGTTCTTTGACGGATTTCAGTGTTTCTGATTTTATCCATCAAAGAAACACCGAGCATAGCCCGCTCCATAGCACGCTGAGCGACTTTAAATTTGTTATTACCCAAATAAATTATTATCCAATTATAAATACATAATTGTAAATAAAAGTATTCTGATTTTGAGGGAAAGTACAAAATTTAAAACATAGATATTTTTTTTGTTAATTAGGAATATCCAATACGGCGGCGTAACAAATAATTAAGGGCTTGTTATAAGAAATACAAATCGATTTTTGTATTTTTATAATACATAGTCTGAACGATACCAAAGAAAAGAAACCCCATACGCCCGAAAATATTGGAGCCAAACATTGAAAAAAATACGGTATTAAGGGCCAAAGACGACTGCGACTACTGCGACGATTTTGTGTATAACAAGAGGGCCGCATATATGCACTGTAGAGCGTATTGAGCTTATCAAACTAATCAAAAAGTTTCAAGTGAGCCGATGCCGCAAACTGACGGTTACCGAGAAAAATAAAATAATAATGCTTTGGACATTCCACACAGCGCCATCTAGTTCCAAACTAAGCAAAGCTTGTACTATAGATACCACACAGACCGAGAAAAACATGTTTAAAGTATCTTTTTTCACTTCTATTATTTTTTTTATAACGACCAATAAAACTAATACAGAATTACAATATGACAGTATTATATTTTTATTTTGTCAGGTTTATTTGCAAACTTAATAAAATACCGCGAGACTGTTTCAAAATCCCAAAATTGGCAACATTACTTGTGTAGCAGCTGGTATGATCAATGACCGACTATTCTTTGGATTGAAATATTAGTGCAATATTATTATGTAATCATTTTTAAATTGGCAGCTGGCGGAAGAGCGCAACTGCCTCGGAATAGTTAGATATCTTAACAATAGGGTGACCAAGCATTTGGGTGGTCTGTATTGTGAATATTTTTCTCGGTAACCATTAGTTTGCGCCACCTGCTAACTTAAAACTTTTTTTAGCTTGTTAAGCTGTACGCGTTGTTTAAGTTTGGACTACGTTCGGCCAAATACTGTGTATATGGTAAGTTGTGTACATGTATCTTATATACGTATTTCATAAAATGTAGACATAATAAGCATCAGGAATAGAAGTCGACAAATACTTCTTTTCTCAATTCTCGGTTTCATTCGTCGGCGGCTGTGTCGGCGGCGCGTCTGTCTTCGGATAAATGCCATGATTTACGGTCGGCGACGCATTCCGGCCCCTTCCCTTCCTCACCCCGTCATGAGAAACACGACCAGACAGATTTATAGTAAGTCGCTTTGTTATGCACGGTTACTGAACTTGAAGAAACTCCTATTCATCTACTAACTCCATTAACGTTCGGTAGAAGTTCCGAAGTTGGTAGATTTAACTCTCAGTGTCTCGGTAGATAAATATAGGCAATTTTAAACGCGAATAACAAATGTAGAAACATGAACGTAATACCTTCTTTATCAAAACACTTCGGGAAGATATTCGTTCGTGAATGATGAAACTTGATTTTAATTCGAGTACCTATTGCCTTATCGAAAGACGGCCTACGAAATTAATTTGCCTACAGTACAATAAATAATTTTAACGCTGCAGCTTCGGATATCCAATTAATTACCATAATTGGTATTGGTAGGTGTACACTGAATAAGTAGATGCAATATATCACTGTGAACATAAACGCAGCAATGCGATAGGCTGCACGCTTTTAACGCAATTTATTTGCGTAATTTTTAATTTAGATTATCTGGCTGCGATTCCAAATTAAATATAATTTAAAATTTTGGAAATCGAGTGTACTACCTGGTTAAGATGCTATTAAGATTGGGTGTTTTGGATCTGAACACTAATGACAGGATTGCAGTATTACCCTCGTAGAATTATAGAATTCAAACGACTTTTATATTTATTGCGAAATTGCATATTTTTATTTATAATTTTAACTAGCGACCTGCCCCGGCTTTGCACGGGTAGCAGAGCATATGCCTACATTTTTTATTTCTCGTAGTTTTGTATGTTGCTTCGAACATATGGATTAGATTTAATTAGATTTAAATGTAGCGTATGCTCATCCTACTTGGAATATTTTTAATGTATTAACTAAAAATATTTCTTTGTATAGGTACTTTATTGATAACTTTTGCCCAGGTAATTATATCATGCGTGTCGCGTCGGTATGGGATTGGTTGAATTTATTTTGTCGCGCGATAGTCGATGTTGATGTAAGCCAATCACCCATGTTGTTTTTTTTTTTGATGACATTGTCAGTGTCTTAATCTATGCACTACACATTAACCCAATTGGGTCAGTTTGAAAGTCACGAGCCATTTAATTGACAGAGATAATTTATTGATAATGATTGATGATAAGTGAATAGGTTAATAATAATAATAAGAATAAAATAATTAATAAAATTTAATTTAATAAAAATATTTTTTTAATATATACATATATGGATTTAGGTTATGATCCCTAACCACTCGGCCAACCGGTGAGTCATTAAGAATGTTAATAATAATGACATCAATAACCAATAATGTTTAAGCCCCTGTTATGTATTAGGGTTTGAATATTTTCGTGTTAAATTTTCTCGTAAGAAGCGGCTTCAACAGCGTCGAGCACGAAGTCTTGGATATAAGAAAACGTCAGGCAAATCAAATTAAAATAATTTTTAAACAATAAAATTACACACGAAAAAAATTAATGGAGTGAATGACTGTACTCATATAAGAATGTAACGACACACATAAATATTTTTTTTTTATATTTTGCTTCCCTTCCTGTGAAAAAAACCCGCTAGCCGATAAACAATGTTTTTCCCGTTTTTCATCACCGTCATCCGTTAGATATGACGGGAAAATTATCAATTTGGTAATACTGTGGATGATGACGAAGCAGGAATATATATCTATATAAATAAATTGAAAATTATATATATATATATATATATATAATTTTCAATTTATATATATATATATATATATATATATATATAATTTATATATATATATATATATATATAATTTTCAATTTATTTATATTATTGTTATGTATGAAATAGAAGGTATTTTTGTATTAATTAAATGTGTACTCAGTTTGCCGCTGAGCACAGACTAGATTGGTTGTTTCCTTAAATCCCCGTACTTAACAGTGGCGACGAGGTAAAATTACCCACTAATAATTTCTAGTGCTCCGTCCATTTTTCAGCGCACTATAGAGAAATTATTAGCAGACATAGAAGGTGTTTGCATTTTTTTGGACGATATTTTAATCACGGGTCCCAGCAAAGCTTTACATCTCGACAGATTGAATACGCTCTTTAAAAGATTATTAGATGCAGGATTACGCTTAAAGGAGGATAAATGTGAGTTGTTTAAAGATTCAATAGAATATCTCGGTTTTGTTATCGATAAAAACGGATTACATAAATCACAAGAAAAAGTAGACGCGATCGTAAGCGCTGCGAATCCTAAAAATTTAACGGAACTTAAGTCATTTTTAGGGTTGGTCAATTACTACAGAGCATTCGTACCTAATACGTCGAGTGTACTCAGTCCCTTAAATAAATTATTAAAGAAAGGTGAAAAATTTGAATGGGGAAAGGAACAGGCAGAAGCGTTCGATAAAATTAAGAACGAATTGTCATCGGAGCGCGTATTGGCACACTACTGCCCTGAGTTTGAGACCGTGTTGACGGTGGACGCGAGTCCCCGTGGGCTGGGCGCGGTGCGGTCGCAGCGTGCGCCCGGCGGCGCAGAGCGCGTCGTGTCGTATGCATCGCGTTCGCTCACACCCCCCGAATTAAATTACGCGCAAATACAAAAAGAAGCAGCAGCTATAATTTTTGGTGTTAAAAAATTTCATCAATATCTGTACGGGCGCACTGAGCCTTTCGTGTTGAGAACGGATCATAAGCCGTTAGTATCTATTTTCGGTAACAAACGCGGGGTACCGGAAATTGCCGCTAATAGATTGCAGCGCTATGCGATATTTCTGTCTGCTTATAATTTTACTATTCAGTATATAAATAGTAGCAGTAATGTCGCCGATTATTTTTCACGGTGCGGAGGAGGGTTGGTGGCGAGCCCGGGTGCCGACACTGCCGACTCCACGGCTACCACATATGTGCACTATATCGGGGAGGCGATCGTGCCGCTTACGACTGATGACGTGCGGCGGGAAACCGCGAGCGATCCAACACTGTTTAAAGTGTTGCAATATATCGAGAACGGCTGGCCGAGAAAAGTTTCAGATTCCGAGTTACTTCCTTATCATAGGTGTAAATTAGAATTGATTTCAGAAAACGGTTGCATTATGCGAGGCCATCGAGTGATCATTCCGTCGATTTTCCGAGAACAATTACTAAACGAGTTACACAAACCGCATTTCGGAGTAGTAAAGACGAAATCGGAGGCGAGAAGCCGCATGTGGTGGCCCGGCATCGACCGTCATATCGAAAATAAAATAGGATCGTGTGAAATTTGCAACGCGTTACGGTACACACCTCCGCGCGCGCCCCTTGCGCCATGGCCATACCCCGAGCGCGCCTGGCAACGTCTGCACCTTGATATTTTTTTTGTAAACGGCAAGGAGTTTTTAGTCGCCGTCGACGCTCACTCAAAATGGGTCGAATGTTTCTACATGACATCGATCACCACGAGTGCTATTAAAGAAAAAGTAAATGAAATTTTTAGTAGATTCGGCACGGTAGAAACTATTGTAACCGATAATGCTAGTAATTTTGTATCCACCGAATTCAATGATTTTTGTGTGTATAACGGTATAGAACATATCACTATCGCCCCATACCATCCATCCTCAAATGGACAGGCTGAAAACAGCGTGAAAACAATCAAGAGAGGTATCAAATCAATTTTGTCACAAAATATCTGTAAAAGAAATTTAACTGAAAAATTACACGACTTTTTGTTCCACTATCGCAATTCCATTCATAGCACGACCGGATTTTCACCAGCTCAGTTGCTATTGGGACGACCGTTGCGCTGCAGATTAGATTTGATACGATCCCGTACGTACAATGCGTCACCGCGCAAAGATGTGGAGGAGACGACACTCATAGCTAAATCAAATGTTTCCAAACAACAGATCTCACAACGTAGGAACTTCAATGGTAATAGAAACGTTACGTTTAGAGTAGGAGACCAAGTTTTAGTAAAGGTTTTTTATAAAAACGGAACGAAGTGTATATGGACCAAAGGATTTTTAGAGGAAAAGCGAGGCAGAAGAATGTTTGTAGTTCGATGTCCAAAGCTAAGGCGAAACTTGATAAAACACGTGGATCAGTTACTTTCATACCGAGGATCGAAAGAGGACAACGACAGCTACGACGACGACGATGACGCTAGCAGCATGGCCAGTGCACATTCGACGAGCGATGTCGCACATACCTCTGCACATACCGATGGAGAGAGCAGCCAAGGAAACGATGAGGTTTCGGGCGATATAAACGTGCCCGAACATCAACGGCAACCATCGGGAACGGATTTAGAAGCAGACTCGCACGCTGAAGTACTACCTTCCTCCGAACGAGAAGAAGAAACGGTTACAATTCGTCGTCCTGCTTACATAAAAGCAAAACAACTTATACTTGGTCTTCCTCCGGAAACGTAGCTATCTTCGTACTTAGACTCTTAATTTTAATGTATGTACTTTTAAATTTAAAAGGGGGTAATGTTATGTATGAAATAGAGGGTATTTTTGTATTAATTAAATGTGTACTCAGTTTGCCGCTGAGCACAGACTAGATTGGTTGTTTTCTTAAATCCCCGTACTTAACAATTATATTAAACCTAAAGTGTCAGCACATAGAGAGTTGCCTTTGTCTACGTGTATCAAAATATGAATATATAATATTATTAAATACTAGCGACCGCCCGCAGCTTCGCTTGCGTATACTACGCATTCCTGTTTTAGGTAGTATTAACATTCGAAATGGTTTATATGTAGGTACTTTTTGCTGAAACTAATATTGGGTACACCCATTCAAACTTTCAATCTTCATTCTCCCCACTCCTTTAAGAAAACCGATACTCCCATACTTTTCACCTCCCATTTCCCACCCTTAAAATGTGGAAATCCAAAAACCCGGAAACACGTCATGATTTATTTATGTTAAAATTTTTATGTTTCTAACTTTAAAGAACAAAGACTCTCATACAAAGCCCCTCCATCCCTCCCTCCTTAAATTTGAAATTTCCAAATATTCCTTTCTTAAAAAATTAATACTCACGTTATAAAATAAACCACTGTTCCAAATTTCGACTTCCTAGACTTAGTAGTTTCGGCTTTATCTACGTTGATAGATCAGTGAAGACAAACGACAGACAGACACAAAAAGTAGCTGATGTCACTCTTGACAACCTTCTTTCACGTCTGCAAAGTTTCATTAAAATCTGTTGAGCCGTTTTGAAGATTAGCTTGAATAGACACATAGACGTACAGACAAACAGACGGACAAAAAGTAGCGTATGCCACTTTTGACCATCTCCTTTTCATACCCGTGAAATTTCATTAAAGTCGGTTAAACCGTTTTGGAGATTAGCTCAAATAGACAGATGGGCGTACATACAGACATACAAAAAGTAGTTTATGTCACTTTTGACCCCTGTCTTTCCATATCTGTGAAGTTTCATCAAAATCAGTTTAGCCGTTTTTGAGATTTGCTCAAATGGACAGACAGAGATAGTATTATTTTATACATATAGCCTATAGCCTTTCTCAATAAATAGACTATCCAACACAAAAAGAATTTTTTAATTCGAACCAGTAGTTCCTGAGGTTTACGCGTTCAAACAAACAAACAAACAAACAAACAAACAAACAAACAAACAAACAAACAAACAAACAAACAAACAAACAAACTCTTCAGCTTTATAATATTAGTATAGATTAATTAATTATAATAATATAATATAAAATATAATTGTTATTATTATTTAAAAATTTAACACATTTAACACATTTAAAAAATTTAAAACATTTTTTTTAATGTGAAATAATTAAAATATTATGATTTTTTCCTTCACTTGTGTTATGAGACCTTGCTTCTTGCCTTTCATAATTCTAGGTCAATGGGAAGTATATGCCCTATATAGGTTTTGATTTTGAAATTTGAGTTTTTGACTTTGACAGACGGACAACGTGATCCTATAAGGGTATATTTTTCTTTTGGAGGTACGCAACCTCAAAGAGAAATATATTTGAAAGTATTACTATATACACTGAAGGTTGTACGACAGAAACAAATATCAGGAAGTGCAACCTATTTGGGTGAAATATTATACGCAGTATGTGGTAAGAGTAGAGCGTTGGAGCCCCGCCAGCCTCAATCCGCGCACCCGTTGTCACTATTGGCCTACATTTGCCATTGTTTTCCTTGTAAACACTTGAAATTGGTCCTCAGTGAAATAAAGATCGTCGACATTTTCGCGGGCTTTTTACGATGTGACTTCTAGAACATATGAAAATGATCGCTAAGGTTTATTAGAGAATAGAGATGTAGCGCATATATCGATATAGGTTTAAAAATATCTGTCACGATAAAGTCGACAAACCAGTAACATAATAACAGGTGTTTTTATTTCTTATTTACCTAGTAAGAACTTTTATTTAGCATGAACTTGTTTACATCATAGATCGGAACTGTTCTTTTTATAAATATCTTTTATTGTCAAATAGCAACAGATCCCTGTAGCTTGAAAGCAGATGGTGGACATGACAATCCTAAGAATCCCACATTAATCACCAGTAACACAACAGTCAACCTATTTAAGCTACAATAACATATTACAGCTCTTAAAGATATCAAGGATCCGTTGTTTTCTAATAATATTATTATTATCATCACATAGTACCTAACAGTTCCTTGTTGACTGTACCCAATAATAAAAGGTGGACAGATGTTGATGTGTGACTATTTGTTTCGTCTTAAGTATACATTGTATCCAAAACTTCTGAAATCAAATAAAATTCTATTCATTTCGTCGGTCTTTCTGTTTTTCACCGTTTCTAGAATTTTAGATCTAACACATGAAATTGTGCATGTGTTTCGTAGAGATCTTAATAAACTGTTTATTGCATTATATACCGTCTCTTGAAACACGATTCAGTTCCTTCAAACCATTTTTTATATTATTGGGCTTTGAAACAGCTTCAAAACAATTTTTGTCTGTAGCAATTTGGTTAGAATGCTAATAACTGTTTCGTGGAGTGTCTACGAGACTTGACCAGCTTTTAGGTTTTCAAGCAAACACGCCCCAGAGGCATCCCGTACTGCATACGGCACCCATACGGGATGCCCAGGTTATACTCGTACTGAGCCTTTGGCATATAATACGCAGATCAGTTTTCACTCTATATCTTTGTGGGAGTTTGTCACAGACAAAAATTACCATATTAATTTATACTCCTATTTGTGTAATCTATCCAGTTATATCATAAAAATATAAGTTAAACAGGTTCGATAAAATTGAAATTTTTTCGAAGTCCCTGAATATTTTTCGGCGATCAGTAAGGTCCCCTTATATCTCGCCGAGAGTTGGTCACAGACAAAAATAACCTAATTTATTTATACTCCTATTCAGTGATAGCAAAAAAAATTAAGTTAAACAGGTTTGAAAAAATTCAATGAAATTTTTTCAGTCCCGTTGCGTTCAAAACAGCATACGGTACCCATACGGGGTGCCTAGGTTAATATCATACGGAAACTTGGCATATAATACCCAGATCAGTTTTTACTCTAAATTATCTTTGTGGAGTTTGTCTGCGACGAAATACTGGGTGGGGGGGGGGGGGGGGGGGCAGCTACAGCCTTATATGAAATGTAATTTGCGTAAATTTGTAATTGGCTTTATAGATGTATATTCGAAAAACTTCAAGTCTCGATTATGTAGCTTTAAGTTTGCTTTGAATAAATAAATAAATTGGTTTGCTTAAATAATACTAAGTAATTTTATTTTACATTATAATAATAATACCTTTTATTTGTTTCACTTTGTAATATCAGATAATTTTATTTAATTGTGTTTTTAGATTAGCTTTAAGAGTATTGCTAACAACGAATGATGGACCCTAGTCTGAAATAAATGTTTATTTATTTATTTGCTGTTTGGGTTCACGTGAAAATGATTAAAACCAATATCGGAAATGTATTTCTGTGTAACTTTTATTAAGTACCCATAGTGTATGTCGTTAAATAATGTTCACACGTTGTCCGGCTCAACCAGCCAGTGTTGTCTGGCAATAAATTGTTAGCCTAGTTATTGTGCCATATAAAATCGGTCATAAACTAAAATTGCCGATAAACTGAGTACGGATAACATCGGCCCATGAAAACGAACATCAGTGTATTCAAGTCTACTTTTTTTATTATTCAATATTTCTTGCACAATAAATTAAATTACAATTGTGAATTTTTTATGACTATATTCTAATGAAATATATTCAAACTTTATGGCGGATCTGAATACAACGCTTTATGCATGCTTGCGCAGGTTCACTCATATGCCCCTCGCTCAACTGCATCCCGCTACACCTAAAACTGGTTACTGCGACGCGACTTGTGCCTATGTTCACATCCACCATAAAGGTTGATTGGAACTGTACCTATCTTAGAATTCAGGTTCAAAAAAGAGCGTACCTACCAGTAGCAAATGGTAACCTATAAAAAAGGAAGCCGGCCGTGATAATCTAGGCGATAGACACCTATTGTGATATTATATTCTTATGTTTTAGCATACGTTAGTATTTAAACATGAGAATAGACCATAACAATATGAATGACAGGTATTTTATGGCTTTACGGCCGGCCTCCCTTTTTATAGGCCACCCTTCGCCACTGATGCCTACACATATGTACATCAGCAGTCATTATTAATATAATAATATCATATGTTCATAATGTAAGAGGCAGTGAAATAAACCGGATTTTCAGTTAAACGTAGTACAAACTTATAGCATCTACAGCCGACCGAACGAAATAAAGTCCAAACTAACGGTTACCGAGAAAAACACGTTTAAAAATTGATTATTAAAAAAAGTATTATTTTTTTCTTATCTTTTTGTTGCTTTTTGTAAGCAGTACACGCTCAATAAGTTTGGAATACGTTCAACCGAACACCAGGTAATATGTAATGTTATATATTTTTACATAAAAGTTTATAACTAATCATACTTCATTATAACTTGCGTTTTTAAAATACAAGGTATATAACTACGTGGACGTACCCCGCGAGTAGCAACCGTCCGTCCCTTTTTGGGCCTCCGCGTTTTGGCCCGGAATAGCAACCGTCTCTATTATGGACGATTTCTCATACGTTTTATGGGTGCTTGCACCAAGCATTTTGAAATGCCAAAGTCATTGTAGGTGTTGCAGAATGGTTTTAATAGAAGGTATGATAAAATACTTGCCATAATAAAGAAAAAAAAAATGTAAAAAATTGAATAGTTATTTCAGGAGGACGGTCGACATTTTGTTTTTAATTGCTTTTTTTTTGCTTGTAAAAAAATTTTGTGAATACTTTCTATTGCTTTCTGTTTTATGTTTTTAAATGTAAAAACATAGCTAATACTACAAATATAACACAATTCCGACAGCAAAATTGTTTATAGTTTTTTTTTTGTTTGCGATTTTCGCCTATTTTTTTTAACAAACAGCGGCGTATTTGTTTCTGGGCCAAACGATGTGAAATGTAGATAACTTTTTTGGCAATTTTAATCTAGTTTTCAGCAATATATAACACTCAATAACGTTTTATACATTAAAATTCAGATTAAATAAGTTCAGGTAAATTATTATTCGCAAAAATTTGACATCCTTATTATCATTGACACCCACAGATTCTATTGCAGATATGTAATGAATTCGCACATGTACATAAATGAAAAGCTATTTCGATAATTTCTCATTTATCGTATATTTTGAGTCGCTTTTACACGTGAAAGCATACCTACTCAGAGCAAAGTCAGAAGAGTTTCTATTGAGAACAATTGCGGTAACTTTATATAGTGTTTTTTTTTTATGGAAACTAACTAATATGTATAGCTAGTAGTATTTTAATAGTTCTCTGTAGCTAGTCTTTATAATTAGTGGACACATCATTTATAAATAGTTTATTTTATTCTAATAGAATTCGCATTTGCGTTAGCATTCGCGATTTAAATATTCGAATTCGCATTTGTATTTGCGAATGTCTGAATTGTCATATTTAGAACAGTAAACATCCAAAGCTTTTTAAAAAAATTGTCTAAGTTACGGTGAAAAAAAATTGTCTATAAACTAGAACGTTTTAAAGAGTTTTAATATACATAAGCGTTAAAAGGAAGACACAGAGTGTTGGCACGTCTTGTACAACAGCCTGTAATGTATAAGAGGTAAAAATAAGTTGAGATTAAAATAGAAGGGAAATGAAGCAACTTTTTCCTTTCATCGAATCTACTATATTTGTAAATCAACGACGGCTCAAATCTGTTGCTGTCGTAGCGTGGAATTTACTTTTATTGCATGCCTACTTCTTTTTGCATAAGTTTTCTCACTACCACTTTTCATTGGTCATCTCTGAATGGTTTATTTGAATGTTTTTTTTTTGTTTGCGATTTTCGCCTATTTTTTTTAACAAACAGCGGCGTATTTGTTTCTGGGCCAAACGATGTGAAATGTAGATAACTTTTTAGCAAATTTAATCTAGTTTTCAGCAATATATAACACTCAATAACGTTTTATACATTAAAATTCAGAAAATAGGTTAAGAAGCACGCGCGCCCCCCCTTTGGGGGCCCATACGAAAATCGCTTGCTATTCCGCGGGCGGTTCGCTGTTTCGCCTTGCTACTTTCGGGGTCTACATCTCTCATCGGATTCTCCCGTCGCTCGTATTTATAATTTCCATGTATCATTTGAATGCAAGAAACGAGATAAAAATATTGCGTAACGCCACATAATAGTACCTACTACGTTATGCGAGTAGATAGATATCAGTTTGTTTGCCGCATTGTAATTGTCACTACGGCGGAAGTTGGCCAAACAGAGCCGTGCGCCCGCCCGGAACCGCTCAGTTGAAACCCAGGCACGTGACGGTTACCCGCACGATCAAAGGAAGTGATCGGACTCTCCGATGACCCAAAAAGTCTAAACAATTATGACGAAATTGACGACCGATTGGCCGAGTGGTTAGAGACCCTAACTGCGGAGCCAAAGGTCGCGGGTTCGATTCCCGCCCGGGACATATATTTGTGTGCATGAGCATGTTTATTTCGTTCCGGGTCAGGGTGTAAAATATTAACACTAACCATAATTTTTAAAATAATAATTGGACTCGCAAGTAGATATGGCCTAAATTATTTTAAACGAGAAATTAACAAGTATTTATTTGTTTGGTCATAAGCCATTTCATCACCCTTTTTTATACGCCACTGCAGGGGCTTAGGCCTCTCCTCAAGATGAGGGAGCTTGGAGCTTAAATCCACCACACCAATTACGTTTATACAATTTAAATAGATTTAATCGACTTGACGTGTCAATATGTATCTTGAAATGAATGCACATTTTTGCACGTTAATACTAATACTAAAAATTAGTATTAACCTTAATATATAAAAACAATTTCATTAAATAACTTTACAAATGTTAACTAAATGAAATAAATCAAAACAACGACAAGTAAAATTGTCAATAAAATAAATTAGATTAATAAAATAAAATATGACTAAGCACACAAAATAAAATAAATAAAATCAGAATTACAAAATAATTAAAATAATAAATAATCAACGTCCAACAATAGCTAATTGCAAATGATTTCAAAACCAAAAAATCTTATCATTTTAGAGTCATAACTTCTGGCCATTAGGAGCCGTACCCAGATGTAGGAGGTTGGTGCTGTCTAGCAGTCTCTGTCTCTGTGAAGCCACTTTTTTTCTAATAACAGCTGCAAAGATAAAACCAAATGGATAAAAACCCCGATTGAAGAAGGCTCCCAAAATTCGTACCTATTCTGTCATTCAGACAGAAAACGAAAAAGAACCCGACTCTCAGGTTAATCTAAAACAAAGTGATTTCCGGAGTATGTCAAACTCATCATAGAAAATATTATACTTTTTTAGCCATTCCGAAATTTTTGTTTTTATGGTCTTATAGTTTTTAGTACAATAATAATGAAAATATTTTTCATCAAGGTAAAAATTTTGGTGAAAGAATATTTAGTACATTTAAAAAAATCATACCTTATTTTTAAATATATTTAAAATATTTATTTGGTAAGTTTCATAACGATATCTTTTTAACGATCTATAATTTGCTACATAAAATAATCTTCATTGAATCTTCACTTCACCGGGGTTTTTAATTAATTTTAAATACGAGTTACCGTCCGAAAACTTTCTGTTCTTATGCTACATTATACCTTTATATTAAATTAAAGCCATATCGCAGCGTACTGGCCATGCGTTTGGTTGACAACATTTCGATATAAACTAGAAAAAATCAACAATATGTCAGAGTAATTTAACTTTAAAGTAAAGAAAGACTATGTAATTAACGGGAGCGGTTAGGGCCAGTGTCCGCACACAAAGAGCCATCAATCGTTAGTCGGTTACGCAATGCAATCACTGGACAACTACCTAATGGACGCAACATATCAATTCATTCCGAACAGTTAAAAATGTTTAATAGAATTGCTATTCTATGGGTTTCGTCATTATTGTTGTTTTGGATGTTTTATTATACGCAGACTAACCGTGGTTGCAATTGAGCGAAGTTAGCGCTGAAACCCGAAAAGCTGTATTAATGATGACAACCTTTGAGCTGTGTGTAATTAATGAATTGGCCTTTTCAGCCCTAGATTTAATTTATTAGATATGATTTACGAGCCGGAAAAAACGTTGCTTACAAAATATATTTCTTTCCTCCTGAATGCAAATGAATGTGTTGGAAGGAATCACCGATTGGTAGATTGGTTAGAGATCCTATCTGCAGACCTAAAAATCGCGGATTCGATTCCCGCCCGAGACAAATATTTCTGTTTGTGAACATGTAGATTTTTTTCGTGTTTGGGTGTAAATTATTTATGCATATACAACTCAATAAAAAAATTCAATTATATTTGTATATATCAGTTATTTAGTACCCAATAATACAGGCTCTGCCTTGTTTAAGACTTGATAGTAGTGTGTTAAATGTTCCAGGAATTACTATTTTTATAATAATATTATGAATTTAGGAATTTTGAATCAGTCCAACCACTATTTAGAACTAACACAAAGATCCATATAATGGAGTTGTCCCAAATACGCCATTACGAAGGTAAATTAATCGCAAAAATTTTACATCCTTATTATTACTCGCATCCACAGATTCTATTGCACATATGTGATGAATGCAAAAGTACGGATAGATATAATAATATTAGTAATAACGTATACATCACAACAAAGTCTAGGCCCCGAATTAAGCATTAGCTTGTGTTTTGGGTACCAAGTGAAGGCACCACGTACATATAACAACCAAGACCCGGTACCATTGTCGATATTCATCATATAAATACTGACCCCACCTGGGATACGGAGCCGGGACCTCCAGCTTCGTAGGCAGGATCGCTACCCACTAGGCTAAGCGGTCGTCTGATGAAAAGGTATTTCGATACTTCCTCAATTATCGTATATTTTGATTAGCTTTTACACGTGAAAGCAGCCACAGAGCAAAATCAGATGAATTTTTATTGAGAATAATTACAGTAACTTCGTGTAATTTTTTAAATCTTCTTATGAAAACTACCATTTAATGATAAGATCATGAATAAAGTAGCACGTATATGGAGCTTTGACTTTAATCTCTGAACTTTTTATATGTATTAATTTTGGGATTGTTGTAGTAAATCTCTGTAAATAGTAGACGTGTTATTTATGAATGGTTTTTTATTAGTATTTACATCCATGTTAGCTTTCGCTATTTAAAATATTCCAATTAGCAATTAGAATTAGCAATTAGCATTTTTTATTGCGAATGTCTAAATTTTCATATCCAGAACAGTAAAAATTCAAAGCTTTCTATATAAATGGTCTAAGTTACGGTGAAAAAAAAAATAGGTCCATTTACTAAAACGTTTTAAGAGTTTTAATATACATAAGCGTCAAAAGGAAGACACATCGCAACAGAGTGTTGGCACGTCTTGTACAACAGCCTGTAATGTATAGGAGGTAAAAATAAGTTGAGATTGAAATAGAAGGGAAATGAAGCAACTTTTTCCTTTCATCGAATCTACTATATTTGTAAATCAACGACGGCTCAAGTCTGTCGCTGTTGTCGCGTGGAATTTACTTTTATTGCATGCCTACTTCTTTTTGCATAAGTTTTCTCACTACCACTCTTCATTGGTCATCTCTGAACGGTTTATCTAAATGTTCTTTGGGATGCTAAACTATCACCAATTGATTTTGATATCACTTTAAACAACATATTCGGAGGAGTCACCTCTTGGGAGTAACTCGGTGTGAACCAGAGAACCTTGTTATGTTATGGTAAGTTGTAGCCTAGGCCTCAAACTATAGAAGCTTCGTAAATCCTAGTTCGCTTCGGGCATCTCAAAACCCCAAAGGCCATTACTTTTGTATCAGTTTATAAGCTCCTTGTCGTAACAAATAAAATAATTTACGTCACGGTCCCTAAATCACATTCATATACGTATAAATAAACGGCAAACGTGAATTTCTAAGTTTCACTCCGCTAACTTCGCGTTATCGCTGTTGCGGGCCCGTGTCGTTACCTCTAATTAAATTCGGTGCGCGTTCGGCTCTGCGCTGGAGGTCGTCGCCTCCGAAACAACCATCTAACGTTTCTCAGATCCGATTTCCTTGCTGAAATTTATACGGCGTTACAATAAAAACATCTAGCGTTGAGCAAAAAAATATCACGCTCTGCGAAACATGGACAGCTGTCCAGTATTGAGTTCCAAGTGATTCGAGTTTTAAATTACGATAAAAAAGTGTCGCAATTTTTTTAATTTTAAACGTCATCTTTTAAAATTATAATTGTAATTTTTTTTTTATAATAACACACACAATCACAACAACGCTTAGGTCCCAAACTAAGCATTAGCTTGTACTTTGGGTACCAAGCGAAGACAACACATACATATAACAACCAAGACCCGGTGCCAGTATTAATATTCATCATATAAATACTGACCCGACCTGGGATTCGAACCCGGGACCTCCAGCTTCGCAGGCAGGGTTGCTGCCCACTAGGCTAAGCGGTCGTCGGATTGCGGAGTTGCAACCAAAATCAAATGCCACTTTTTGGTTATTAATTATATTAATGAAAATCTACCAAACTTTGCGTCGCAAAAACTTAATCAGACTTATTTATAGCTGCAATTAAATGTTTACACGTATTACGAATCAATTCGATGTCAACAGAAACTGTTAACGACCGGTTTGTACCGCTATTTCAAATCAAAACTTATATTCGAATATAGATACACACATGGCTTTCGCCTAAAGTCTTGTGTATACATCTACGGTATTATATTATCGTCTATTAATTTAAATAAAGGTTAGATGCCATTTCGTTATTATACGTGAGAGGATGCTACTGGTAACTTATACTGTGGAAGAAAGGCAATCTCGACAATATGGACTGTCCTATTACGATTAAAGAAACGATCCTCAATGTCGAATTATTTTTGTCACTTGTAACTGAACCACATCATCATCATCATCAGCCCATTTTTACCCCACTGTAGGGGCTTAGGCCTCCCCCAGGGTGAGGAGGGGGGCTTGGAGCTTAAGTCCACCACGCTGCTCCACTGCGGGTTGGGAACTGTAACGACCGCCATCTATTGACAGCGTCCGGGACTGCCTGCTTAACGTGCCCTCCGAAGCACGGTGTCAGTGATATTGTGTACTTAAGTCAGAAAAACTCATTGGTACACGCCCGGTTTCGAACCATGGTCCTATGGGGTCTTATAAATTTGAGACAGGTTCGTTGCGCTCTGGGCTATCACGACACGCATGTCAGATAATACTGTTTCTGATCCTGAAACAGGTGAAAAAGTAAAATTTTAATGTCAATATTCAATGTGAACTTTGACACCGAACAATAAGGTTCAATTAATTTATTGGCATAGCTAGAATTCGTACGAAGTATTTTGATCTTCTGATCCATACTGGCAATTCATTAATTTTGCTCTAAATGTGACACTTGTCAAGCGCGTTTTATATATTGGAAGGTTCTAACGTTTTCACGTCTTCCAGAAAACTACGGTGATAGAGATGAGTGATGGAGAATATGTCTATACATGATGCGAAGCGACAACGAGAATGTATACGGACAATATTTACAATCCAAGCACTTCCAATAAAACAGAGGGTTTAGATAGATAGATGCTATACCACATTATGGGTGCGGTTTGCGGGCTTGTGCGCGTAGGATAATATTGTGATTTTGGTATGTTACTCTGAGGCAACAAACGCACCCAGCTATACGAAGTGCCACTTCCGTCGTCGCTTAGACATAAATAATCCGGACGGCCCCGAATAGCAAATTTAAACTTTATAATACTCCCCTGTTATGAATCAAAATAAATATTAAATGGAAATAATAAAAGAGAAAATATAGGAGTAACTATTGGTGCATGAACAACAATTGAAAAATGCACGCGACCACCTGGTCTCACTTTCTATTTTCGTGAGTTTCTTCGAGCGGGGAGCATAAATCATCGTACATATAACAATACGGGCGCATATGGGAATTAATAGTTTTCGTCACAATAAGGGGTTAGAGCTGTTGCGGTTGGCCTTTTGTATTTCTTATGTGGTAAACAATTTTTTTTTTTTAATACGTGACCTTCCATACATTAATTATAAATTGCTTAGGTTAGAAATGTGTTAATCTGAGAATATATGGATAATATTATTTTCTATACTAGCAACATCTGAAACTAATCTATAGTTTAAAGGACAATTTTGTGAGAAGAATTTTAATTTTTGTCTTACATAATTTGATGGCTATTGGATGAACTGGACCAATGGATGAAACTACATGCTATTTCATCATATATCCTACACGAATGATTTTGTGATGCCCCTAGTGGAACACATTCACGAAGAATGTGTAGCATTGTCTCCTTCGCAACACTACATACCCTCACAGTGATGTCTCCATGAGTCTCATGTGTTGAAGAGCCTATTGGTGGTGAAGTGACCAGACGATGCTCTTGTAACTATAAGTTTTCTATCTAGTTCTAGAAGTTGCCTAGTTGCAGGTTGTGTTCTCTTAGGAACGTTTTGGCGTGTACTTGCTCTTAAACTTTATTTCATAACTAATTTTGAGCTTCTTTAGTTCACTCATTAATTTTTGTCTTAATGGTGTTTCTTGAATTAGGTTGAAAGCAATGTATGGTTTTGGATCGCATATACGGTTAGAAAATCCTTTTAGCTCACCAACCCTTCGATTCCCTCTTATCTTGATATCCAAACCAATGTTACCTTGTTCTTTGATGCCAGTTCCTCCAGGTCTTCCAGGCAATTGAGAGTTATTGATGAGCTCATTTTTGTATTGGTTAAAGCCTTGATGGCTGCTTGGCTGTCACTTAGAATAAATATGGAAAGTAGATTACATTCGAATTTTGAAATATGCTTCACCTATTTCAAACCCCGAAAACAGTAAGACTGGTTTATATAGTATAAATACTACAAGTGGGCCAATTTTATTGTAGGTATTCTTCGACTTTGATTATGCTAAATGTGGTTCAAAATTACCATTTAGTTTATATCTAAGTACTGGCACATTTTAAGAACTAGTATATGCAAACTTATAGAGTCAAATACTCTATTCTGGAGAGTAAATACTTGTTCGTCCCTCTTGCGGTGGAAGATGTTGGCTGTTGGGGGATTGAAGCCAAACGTTTCGTCGCGAGCATCGGCCGTCGTCTAAAAGAAAGGGGACTCGACCCCCGTTCCGGTTCTTTCCTGGTGCAAAGAATTGCCATTGCAATTCAGAGCGGCAATACGATGAGCGTCATGGGCACATTTGCGTCTGGGGCGACGAGGGGTGGATTATTGCATTAGTTTTATTTTCTTATAATCTTATAATCTATTAATGCAAACTCATTTAATTTTATCCACCGACCCGCACTGGAGCAGCGTGATGGATCAAGCTCCACGTTTTCTCCCCCTAGAAGGAGATTTAAGCCTCTGCAGTGGGGAATAATGGGCTGGTGGAATGGAATGGATATGCAAACAACTTTGAAACTTTTTCACATTCAGTGAGATATTTCGATGTATCGTCTTCTCTAACACCTCGTTTCCACCAAGTATAATACACTGTATCATACTGTCATTTCCATACTGTGTCACTGTATCATACAGTGTATTATACTAGGTGGAAACGAGGTGTAACGGCGACATATTACTTTTTGACAGCTTTCGATCAAACATCTGACATCTGACAGACAGCGTACACAAACAAGGTGACATATCGGCAATATAGCCAAATGATCTAGAACGATCCTAATTCGAACACATTAACTTGATGCAGAGGTCAATAGGTGCTTAATTGAACATTATTCAGCTTATTCACGGATGAATGGTAGCCAATTACAGCGAATAGTCACCAGTAGGTACTTGCGGTTAATAGATAATCCTATATAGTAGGTGCGGTGAACCATCGCCCGCCGCGCCGCCACAGCCGGGTGGTCCAAGACAAATCTCGGTGTACTGTAGCGTCCATTATATTACAATATTACATTGTAATTTATACATAATTATCGGTTATTATCACTATAATTACAATGTATGAAACCATTTTGGACAATAATGAAGTCGTTGTTTATTCTCAGTCTTGTATGGGTTACGGGTTAATCCACTTCATTTTATTTTTATTAAAATATAATTAAAATAACGATTTCATCTGTAATATTCATGTGATGATTCTAAACAGACATGTGATACCACTTACTATAAATTAAAGTTAGTCAAGATTTGTTGCTTATAGTTAATTTAAAGTCTGAAAATATGGACCGCTGATTTAGCAATCTGGAAAAATAAATGAAAAACAAATGAAATACGATTACTTGTACCTATTCGAAGTCGTCTTCTTGAAACAATGAGAAAAAACATGGAATGAACTGAATAAACTACTGCTTTGTCGAAGGGTGTGTCTTGGAGTCAACGCCTTTCTGAATAGCTCACAAGGAAAGCGAACCAAAATTGAATCAAGTGAAATACTAAAATTGAATACAGTGTAGGCACTCCCCATAGTACCCCATAGTAGGCACTCATGTTGAGACTTTCAATATGTAAGCCACTGAAATTTCTCACATTGAATACCAACAGTCTGAATATAGGACATAAATATTTGAGCCTATGAACGAAAGTGTACCTTATGCTGAGAGAATAGGATGAATTAGACGCAGATAAAGCAGCAAATACTCGAAATAATTAACAAGGAACATCTGCTAAAACACTCAAGTACGCAATATAACCAGTGATGTACATTAAATTACTACCAGGCCACAAGGCCTGTGTTTTAATTAAATAAATCAGTGAAGAATGTGGTGCCATTTATTGTAACTTTGCTGCGAAGTATGAAATGATAAAATGGTCGTAACTCTGCACACACTGGCACTTGGAAACATGGAAACGCTAAATTATTTTTATTGCCCGATATTAAGTGCAGGCGCACGCCGCGAGGCACACACTGTGCCCTAAACTGTATCGCGGCTCGTAGATTTTATGGTCCCATATGTGAGTATTTCAGGTGATAAATATCTTCAAGTTCTTTTTGCTCGCGAAAGTTTTAATAAAAAATCAAAGGGACCTGTGTTATTAACTGATTTCAATATTTAATTACTCCATTGAATAATTACAAATTTTGTTTTGATTATATCGCACGATGGGCTGAATATAATTCGTTTGGCTGCAAAAATGTAATAAAAATACGAATTGACTAGAAGCCCTCTTCTGCGTTTACCGTCTAACCATTCATACTCTAGCTAACTGGTGCAAGATGGAAAGTTTCAGTCCGCGAGGTCCCCATGTGCCGGTCTCCCCCCCCCCCCCACCCGAAATTGCGTTTGACATTTTCGATAAGATGAAGTGACGTTTCTGACTCAATTAAAACGCAACGCTGCTTTCATATTTTTTTACGCTATGAAAAAAGATCAGCAGATGGTGTACTTGAAAATGTCATTGATGTGTCATAATTTTTTTTTTTAATAATTGGCGAATTCAAAGCCAGTTTATCTTCTGATACCATAGAAATCAAACAGAGGTATGTTAAAATGTTTAAAATGAATGTATCTAGGTACTATTTACGATTTACTATAGAATTATGAATTGTCTTTTGTTTTATTCGATGTTCTCTTTGTTTAACTGCAAAAATGAAAATGTAATGTTTGTGTTTTTTTCTTTCAAGTAAATAAAATTAACGATATTGTTAGAAAGAGCTCGTTGTTTAATTCGTAAAATTTCAAGAAGATGAACGGTATTTCATTGCAAATATACATAATCTTAGACTCTACCCAAACGTAAAAGTACTTTTCCCATAAATCGTGTTCTGAAATTTGGCGTACCTACCTACTCATAAAATTGTCGTAAATAGACACACGGAGGTGATGTTTGTAGGATTCACTTTCTACTTTCACGATTGTAGCAATAAACTACGAAGTACCCATCACTCGAGAAAACATCTCGTGGCGGTACATGTGTTCGTAAACCCAAGAAATGGCTTTTGTCTCTTTTCAAGACCTCACTGCCCAAATATTAAAGGATACATAAACAATCTGCTTTATAAAGAACACGCTCATCCGGGATTCGTCCCTCGTTTTAGTACGTACAAAAGATATAAAAACCGGTAAAAAATCTCTACCCCCTGTCAAAACATTGTCGCTGTTTTTTCGTGAAATAAAAAATATTCTCGTGACGGAAGTGACAGTGCTGAAAAAAAGTTTATATGTTTGAGCGTAATGAAATTAATCGGATTTTAACTATTTACGAAATCATTGCGGTAAACATCGAGAATACTTAGATTTTTTTTAAACTGTACATAATATAGTTTTGTGATTAATTAGGGCAAAAAAATCTTTCGGAAATACAGATGAAACCAATCACTTATTGGAAAACTAATCATAGGAAGCAAAATCGGAGAATCCAATCCTAATCCCCAATCAAAGCAGAATTTCTGAATGATTTTAAATATTATTATGCAGCCGATAAACTGACTCCAGAAGTGTAGCAGTCATCTAGGTAGCAACTCTGACAAAATCATTATTAGGCAATGAAATGAATGACAATTTTGAGATCTATGAGAATACATTTGAAAATTCAATTCGACTTCCCGATTTTTTAGTTTAAATTTTATTTTATTTCATAACATTTTTTAAATTACAAACCTTTGATAATTTTGTTTTTTTTTTTAAATAGTTGTAATTTTTTTCAACTCTATTTAAAAGAATACCTTACAATTTTCCAGATTAAAACAGCCTTCAATAAAAAAATCGCATTTAAATTGATTCATTCATTCAATAGCTACAATGTCGAAGACAGACATACAGACACACATATCGCAATGCAGCTAAAAACATCCCTATAAACCGCTTCCAATAAAAAAAACTGCATTAAAATTTATCTGTTTAGGGGATACGATACCACAGCCGACACACATGCAGACATAAACCTCAAATTCTCGTTTTAATTCTTGAGTAGAAGGGCATGCCGCAATATGAATTAAAACCTTTATTTCAGTTCAGTTTATTGCAGTTCAAAAGGCATAATGCTAGGACCATGCCAAGACTGTTATTTCAGCGACACAGTATGGCGGCATTTCGCGGTAGCTTTCGGTATGCTGCCTCTAAGTGTTGGAATAACCTCCCACCACCAGTTGCAAGTTCAAAGTCTATTTACTCCTTTAAAAAAAATCTTAAGAAACATTTACTAGAAATACAGATTTCAAATACTTGAATAGCCGTGCAGTGTACATACCTACCTATACTTTTTCGGATATTTGTTGTGCCCACATGTATCATGGTGTATATTTGTTTTTTGTTTTCCTGCATGTTCCTCACATCTCTACAAGATAAATTTATTGCAACATATTTACAACACATCTCGCATTAATATACAACTATCACTATTTTTACATTATTAAGTTTTTAAGTTTTTTAATATTAAGTTTTTAGATTACAATTTACTGGGTACCACTTATTAATTTTGTTTAAACTTTCAATTTGAATAGCAAAACTGAATACTATACCATACCGAGCCATTGGCCACTCCTTGGTTCCACAGAAAACCAGCGTCTCGGCATTCAAATGCCCTGACATATAGCTGAGTGGAAACCATTTTGGTCACTTACTTTTTGTTATTGTTTTAGTTTATTTAGAATTCCAACTGTTATATTTTTATTTTTTTATTAATTTACTTTGTTTATTTTTATATTTCTAATTTTACCTGTTATATTTTAAAACATTATTACTGGTGTTATTGTAAGTGTGCCAAATAAATATTCTTTTCTTTCTTCTTCTTCTTCTTTCTATTTCACCCTTGTACTTATGTAATGTAGCACCGCCTAGAATTATGGTAATAATACATGGGATATCTCACACTACGCCATCTAGTCCCAAAGTAAGCAAGTGTTATACTTGTATTATGGGTTACTAGACAACTAATATACATACTTAATTTTTTTTTTTAATAATATGTACGTATATAAATATGTTACATCCAGACACGGAACGAAATAGTAAGTAAATAATAGAAAAGTAAGTAAACACACAGTTATTTCAATTCAAATTGATCAATTAAGACGCAATATTTCAAACTTTATCGACTAGTAACTATAATTATCTGTAAATTATCATACGATTCATATGGACGTAATGCATCGATTTATGTCCCCTGTGATAACCCTACAGCGCCACCTATCTGTGATGACGGGCATAAAGTGTTCTAGCGATAACCTAGTCCGAGATGAAAACATTTGGCGCGAACTTAACAGTAATTTGCAGGAAATTATGCACTTTATTATGCTTATTTCTGTATTGAGTAATAAAATTTTAAACAAGATATGTTATTACCATTTTATCAACAAGGTCACTAGTTATTAGCCCTGCGTTAAGAAGTAATAAATTTGCTTGTAAATAAACAATTCGTTACTGTAGGACTTATTAATCAAGTACTATCGCACCCACCAGAATTATTTCAGCATGAAATTGTAATAAGGGTTTTTTTTGCAATTTTGCGAAATAATTAAAATTTTGATTTTACTAGAAATCTAAGGTTTCCGTACTGACTGACTGACATACATAACAAAATACATAACAAAAATAAAATAATTTTTGTTATGTATTTATTTAGAAAAATGTCTATTTTTCATTCAGTTTGTGATTTTTAGCGCGAGCACAATTCACACTTAGTCGGTTGTCATTTTTTATTGTTTTATTTTAGAGTTTCGAGTTTGCACTGTAATCACACCAAGCTTGACTCTTGCTTGCATAGAGTTAATAGATTTAACAGCAGCGTTTGATTTTAATAGAGTCATAAATGTCACTTCACAGTATCGAAGTGACATTACGCAGTTTTGCGGGGTTGAAGACTGGCGCGAGGGGATATCGCAGAGGTAAAGACCGGCGCGCAGAGACCTCGTGCACTGAAACTCGAACTGAAACTTGCCATCTTGCACCAGCTAGCTAGAGTATGAGTGGTTAGACGGTAAACGCAGAAGAGGGCTTCTAGTCAATTCTTACTTTTATGGACTCTTGTATGTTTTATCGTTTTCACAAGAGCAAAAATATGGGGATGCCTTAATTTTAAACTTTTTTTTTTAAATCATTCGTCGTAACAACACACATTCTGTAAAAATTTCAATCGGCTTCTATTACGGTACTACAGATGGACGGACAGACGGGCATATTTATACACTTCTATTTGGATATACAGTACCTACTACCTACCCCAAAAATTATAATCGTCCGTTTTTTTTATATATCAATTTTAGTGGTATATGGAACGTGAATCGAGATGGCATGTGTGAACAATCTAATTATAATTTATAGGTATAATTTTTTTTTAGTCCGTAGATTCAAATTTATAATTTGGTTTTAGAAAAATAATCTTTTATTTCTCGAAGCAATATTGTCGTATAACTAAAGTAAACATACAGATTCACTTATTGATATGTCTCCTTATTTATGTGTTGAGAAAAGAAATTTTTTTTTTCTTATTTTATCTCGGGATCGAACTAATTACATTTTATGTCTTTTATTTAGAAAAACTAAACAACTTTTTTCCAAACTCGACGAATTTAGCATCGTGTAGCAACACTGAGCATCGCAGTGTAGCTCGCGCAAAACTTATAAAGTTGAAGTCGATTGAGTATCTAGCGTGACAGTAGGTAAAATGGGTATCAGAGGGGCGAGAGCGTGGCCTATGTCTGCGCAAAACACACCTGCCTCAACTTCAGAGCGAACAAAAAGTTTAGTGCGAGCTGTAGCATAATTTAGGTGTCTAAGTGTCAGCGGAAGGGAGGGCTGTACCGTCGCAAACTTTCATTTGCTTAGTGTTTACAACGGACATGAACTTTTCCTCTTAAAATACCAAAAGTACCAACTAAATGTTTAGTAGATATAGTGCATAAACAGACTTGTATAGACGAGATATATATGATCTGCACGTACTTCCTGTTCATGAATTGTATTAAATAATTCAATTATATTAAGTGGTCGCGGCTTACACATTGGTGTTATTTACACAATAACACAGATATCATTGGTCGCGGTTTTCTCAATTACTAATACATAGTTCGAATTATTTTGACTTTAAAACAAATCATATTAATGCATGCTGATTACATCCAAAGCTAGATTTTTCCCATGATTAAAGTTAACTTTTTTCTTCTCTTCGTCTTTTATTTTTCTCACTTTATTTCCAGACCCCTCCCCAGCCCTTAAAAAAGGGGAATACAAGGGATAATCTGCTAAAACTTTTAGTATTTCTACTACAAAAGAATTTAATATTTTGTGCGCTATTTTTTTTTTTAAATTATTTATTTATTCATTCAAGACAAGATGTTTTAAATGAAAACAAATCTTTATTTGATCGATAGCTTTTCAGCGTGTTATAGAGTGTATATAAACAATGTGATATACAGTATTGGCCAGACCCAAGAGAAAAGAGAAGTAATAGGTACCATTATTGCCTACAAAGCGAATGACACTTGATACTTGACAGCCTCCATGGTCGTAATCAATTTAAATAATGAAAATTGTTATTAGAATACAAATTTATTAATTCAAAAATAGCGAAGGCTTCTACCAATAAAGCATTTGATTATATTAGAAAATTTGTCAAAATTATGAACGGTATTTTACACGGGAAAGACACGGAGTGGGGTTCCAATCCCAATCCCAATGGTAATAATGTTTCTCGGTATGTAGACAGAAGAATTAAAAAACACTTTTGAAGAATAGTTCCTTGACAGCATGTCAGACTGACGCCCGCGGAGCTCTGCCATCGTTCCGAGCAACCGCTGACACCTTAAGCCATTAAGCCGTCACCGCACCACACATCCGACCATCACGATACCAAGTCTCACCACCCTCACGTGTAATTTAATTAATGCGCGCGCCGGCGCAAGGGATTTTAAAGTAAATATTATGGCGGATAACGATCCCGTGACTAAAAAGCTAAGTGTCACTCGTGCTCGAATGCGTCGTTTCGAATTCGTGTTGTACAAAAACTTTAATTTTTTTTTACCCACAACGGAAAGTAAAGTAAAAAAATTAAAAAGGTGGTCCTTTGAAAAGAGGTACATAAAAATAAATGTGTTTAACCGTATAATCCACCTAAAACAATAAAATTCAAGATGCTAATTAACTGTTGTGTGTACACTGAGAAAACTGTTCTGTTAAATATTGAGATAATTCAACGTAATTTGAGCAATGGATATCCTAGAGACCATTTCCTTCTCGTAATTTTCGTATTTTATGATGTCGTCGGTCACCCATTGCGGTGCTGATAATGAATACTTTTCTCAGTGGATTATAACAAAAGTGTATCTATGCAGACTTTGGGCCACGCGCAACGGTTAATTAACATCTTAAATTTTGTTGTTTTAGGTCGATTATAAGGATCATTTTTGTAATATATTCCTACTTAATGGCTATTCGCAGTAGTTTAAAAAAAAAATTATCTTTTATATTTATTTATTTGATAAATTTAATTAATAATCTAATCTATGAACCTGCTCTGAAATAATATCTATGTAATTCAGAAAACAGATCCAAATCAGTTCAGCTGTTTTAGATCCGAAACACACATGTGATGTTTTAGGCTGAAGTAATTACCTATGCAAAACAAAAATGTTACAGAACTGTCGACCACTTAGCCTAGTGGGTAGCGACCCTGCCTACGAAGCTGGAGGTCCCGGGTTCGAATCCCAGGTCGGGTCAGTATTTATATGATGAATATTAATACTGGTACCGGGTCTTGGTTGTTATATGTATGTGGTGTCTTCACTTGGTACCCATAACACAAGCTAATGCTTAGTTTGGGGCCTAGACGTTGTAGTTCATGTATACGTTATTATTATTATTATTATTATTATTATTATTATTATTATTATTGTTATTACTAGTTCATTCATTTTAGGTATTGCATCTATTGCAGCGTCTCCTGCTCATAACCAGTAAACATATCTATGAAACTAGTCTGCAGTGGTACTAATGTAAAACAAAAACTAGGCATCTGAAATCGGCCAAACCATTTTAGACAACCACATCTACTGTAGCGTTCCTGATGGCCTATAACCCTAAAATATGTGTAAAAATTGGCTATCTATATAATACAAAAAAAAGGTCAAAATCGGCCTAGCTGTTTCAGAAAATACATCAACTGTAGAGCCATCTGGTCGCCATTATTCGTGAAACATATCTTAAAACCTGCTCTGAGATGATACCTATAGGTAATATGAAAAATCGCATTGCAATCAGTTAAGTAGATTTGATGAAAATGATAATAAATATGCACAAACACACAACAGCACACAACCTTTTACTCTAAACGCATATATCGTCTCCGTACCGTCCTGCGTAAAAAGTAAAATGATCTCTGTGTATTTGCCCTTCTATCACGATAAATTAAAATACTGTTGGGTACAAAATGGACAAATTGTATTATCTATTTTATATTATATATTTTTACTTAACATAATTTTTAAAATGTGAATTAAATTATTATTAACAATTTCCAATTGTACAGTCCTGTGATATGGTACAGATATAAGGGAGAGGACACACAGACAAAGGATTGAGTCCAACTTGCAGAACCCTTTTAAACCATAGACATATAGATATGGAGCACGATATGAACTCATTAAAATAAGAACCCGCTTTCATTACGGAGAACTTCACGTTTACAATAATAGAAATACATTAGATATGGACATGATATCTGTTGTATTGAATCTTTTAAGTTAAAAGCATCCACCGACATAATTTATGGTCTTAACGTAACAAACTGTCACGGGATCGGTGACATTTTGGGGATTCAACGCCAAGATGTCATCGCCAGCGCGGCGTATTTATATTAGTCATTCATTATTTTTTTGTTTCAGTCTTATTCGTTACTATCTCATTTTAGGATTCCGTGGTTTTAAAAGGAACCCTCATAGTTTCTCCATATCCGTCTGTATGTCTGGGTCCGTATGTCACAGTTAGTTTACACGCAAACTATTAGGGCTTTAAAGCTGATTGGCATGGTCATACGTATTTATAACCGTTATATAGGTGTACATTAAAATCTCGGCAAAAGTTCTAGAATTGTGCAAAACATGCAAATCGTGGATTAAAAAAAGTTTTGACTTAACCCCTCGAATGAGATAGTATCTTGAATAGACCTTTTAAAATCATAATGAGATTCTTTCATGGTTTATCAAAATTATGTATAAAATCCGAGTAATTTCAAAGATATTAAAATTTAATGCATCGAAGGTACATAACAATAGTACACTACACAGTACGAACTTACTACGACAATTCTCCAGTAGCAACATTTTGTTTCATAATGGTTGCGACAACGTTTACGCGACGCGAAAACGTCTCGTATAATAGCATTCAACTTCAATTCGTATACAGGTCGTGTTAAAGTTGTTGTTATAATAAATTATTTGAATAGCCAATACGTAAATATTTATCATGCGTGACGGTTTTCTAAAATATCACTTATCACGTATAGTAAACGTAGTAACAAATGCGCGTATACTGTACCTACATATCTACTCATAACGCACTTAGTAAATGACTCAGCTCTCAGTTCTAGTGGTCGGTTTAACTGTGATTTATAGCTAACATGCGGGTCTGTTCCATCACTTCTTTAATCTAATAAAGGATTTTTTCATTGAATGACGTTTAAAAACGATTTGAATCAAGACAAGATGTTAATACCTGTCTAACGAAATTAGTGATGCATTGTATATATAAATCTTAATTAATAAAGTTTCTCATGATGAGCTGACAGTGCTCTACTGGCTTTCGTTACTGAGAAGTAGAATAACTAATATTGATGATGTGGCCATGCGGTACGGAAGTAAAACTTTTTTGAGCATCGACAGAAGAAAGAAAAGCCATCATTTAGTTATTTACTTTATAGGAGACAACCTGTAACAAAAGGCATAATAAAATATGGACAGTATAAGCATACAAACTTGATTACATTTGTTCCATTACATACATACATCGAACATGTATGTAACATAAGGAATGGAATATTTCGCTACATCAAACGAATTCGCATGAAGATTTAGTTCGATTGGTACAGATCTAACAGAAAAGTAATGTGACTGGTATTTGTTAGACAATTTGAACCAAATGTATTTAGTAATGAAGTTGTTTTTACAGTATTTTTCTTATAATTTATGACTTTTCTTATAAAAATTATTTCATTGGATAAGTTCGGGCAAACCGGCGCGTCTGATGTTAACCGATTCCTCGATTCCTATTACTTTTCTGATACATCTGTACCTTATTATAGTATAACAAGGGAAACTAATATCGCCAGATATTGTCCGTTATAATTTTCAACGACAAATAACAAACAGCAAAAAAATCTGACAATATCTATTAATTAAATTTGCATTTTATTGACACTGCTTTTATTTGTAAATAATTACGTATAATATGTTACGCGAAATTGACTAAAACGGTTCATAATTTAATATTATTAGAAGCGACCGCATCTGAAGCTAACGGATGACGTCAGATTATTGGTGTTTCCACATTGAGTAAACATTACGCGCGAACGCCTGAGCCCATTACGTGCCCAGAAGCAAACATGTGCTCGCTTTAAGTACTCCTCGATTTGATACTTGCGTTCCGATATAATATAGTTAGTAATTTAACAACATGTGCATAATCTATTGATTGCTACAATTTATAGAAATGAGTTAATAAACTACTAGAGTATTGAATGTATATGGCAAATATTATGATTATTTGAGCCATGTCATAAACTATAATTTGCGGAGATGGTCAAATTCAATAATTTGCCATCAATTCAATACGGTTTATACAAATATCTATTATATGAATAGGGTACGAAAGAATATAAGATAAACAAACACTAAGTAAGGGAGTAAAATGTGGAATAAAATAACATAGAGTAGGTACATATTATTAAGTTCGTAAGTAAAATAAGTAATATTTATGTAAATCTCAATTATATCTAAGCGTCTTACATTATGAGAGTTCTTTTCTGTTTTAAATTTAACATGCTCTCAAGGTACAGTGTACATAGTTATGTATTTAACCCAGAAAACTCATACAATACATACCCTGGGATTCGAACCACGACCTTCTGAACAAAAAGTGGGCTTGCCACCGCTGGCTATCATGACAGCCGTCAATGACGATCACGGTGATCAAAACCTATTTGTAATTTTTGTAATTCTAATTGTTACATAAACAAAAATTGCCATTCTCGTTTTACCAGATTTTAGGAAGGATTCGTCGGATTTAGTAGGGTTCGTTTAAAGCCTGATCCTGAAGCCTGAAAGCGTGTCGTGATAGCCCAAAGCGCAACGAACCTGTCTCAAATTCATAAGGCCCCATAGGGCCATGGTTCGAATCCGGGCGTGTACCAATGAGTTTTCTGATTTATGTACATAACTATCACTGACTCCGTGCTTCGGAGAGCACGTTAAGCAGTCGGTCCCGAACGCTGTCAATAGATGGCGGTCGCTACAATCCCCAACCCGCAGTGGAGCAGCGTGGTGGATTTAAGCTCCAAACTTCACCCTGGGGAAGGCCTAAGCCCCTGCAGTGGGATAAAAATGGGCTGATAAAGTGAAGTGAAGTTTACAGCTTTGTGTTTCATTGTATTCTTGGAACACTGCTGACGTGTCTAACACCAAGATAAAGTTGACAGGCTGGTACGACAGCCTGAACTAGCAGTATACGAAAAATTAAACATAGGACCTGCATGTATTAAATAATGTAGCTAAATTTTGTATTGAATATAAATAAATAAAAAAATTTTTTGAATATTTTTGCACTTGTTTTTAATTTTTAAATATTCGTAAGAGTGTCGCACTTTAAGCGGGTAGGCTTCTCATACAAAAAGAGGGTTCGGTCCGTGTCTAATCCTCGCTGTATTTCGGTATCAATACTTACAGAAAAAAAAATATGTAATAGGAGAAATACTGTTACATAGCGGTATGTTTTTGTTTTTTTGATATCTGATTTAGTTGTTTAAGAATAAATTCCTGCAAAACATTATTTCCGTCGGTTCTTTGTTTTTGAAAATATTGAGCTGTAAATTCGATATTAATGTAAATTAAAAAAAAAAAACGTGCCGCCCTAGGGACAACTTTTCTTAATGACCCTGCAAATTTTGGTTCCAATTCATACACATTTCAGGGGTGTAAACAGACACGGCCTGCAGGCTGTTTCGACGAGTATTTCATAGGCATTTTTGGGAATTTGTTTGTGTCATCTCTATCACTAAGGACTAGGTTGGGGAAGAGGGTTGGAAACGGAGATAGCGATGCCAATTCGAAGCCGCGGGTTGATCGATCCCAAGTACACGAGTGAGCTCTGTAAGTTCTATCATCTGCCAAAAATTCAGATTTTCAGAACTCACGGGCTTCTCGATTATTAGCTGTGCGGTTATGTAGATTATGAGGAGTGTTTAAAAGGAAATTAGAATGAGAGAACACAGTTACCTTCTTTGTATTAATTTTTTTAAAGTATTCTACACCCTTGTTGTTACAAGTATAGTCCACTGAATTTGTTAGGTTACTCGTCGACCGCTAGAACAATTTAATGGATTATTATCGACGGTGCATTCATTGATTTCGGTGAGTCGTCTATTTGGAATACTCGGCGGACCATCAACGCTTTAAGGCAGAAAAAGTGTCTTGTACTTTAAGCCGACGTGCCGCGTACAAATAGGTGATCAATGGATATGAATAGCTGATGCGTCAGGGGCGGTACCGAGGTCGCGCATTTCACGCGGCTCGACAGGGTTCGTGTGCCGACCCGTATAAATCATGAGCATACAAAATTACACGGCGTTAACTTCATTATATACGGTGCGGGTGGTCGCGAGAATTAATCGGGAACATGGAGAAATCGCCGGCATCGATTATGTGAAATATTGCAGGAATTCGTGATTGTACGATCGGAAACGGCATCGCTCGCGTTAATGTCGAACTGAATGATGATTAATGCATAATAAGTAGTGTATACGTACCTGACAGTAATGAAATGATTGGCGTTATTAATAATAGCCCCTGTGAATTAATGTCAGTTTTGTAATAGGTACAACTGCAGGTGAATAAATCTCGTAAACCACGGGTGCGTCCTTGTAAACAGGTCTTCCAGAAACCACGCAAGCGGTCGTCACAACGTTTAGTGCAATTTTTTCTTAAATTTATCAACTTACAACAATTTATACACGTACTATGCATATTTGTTCAACGTATAGGTATCTACCTACTGCTCTGTATTTTGATGTAGACTATAATGTAATTAATGCTCCCCATTTCAATAATTGTCAAACTTACCTATGGCGAAAAAGGCATTAAATATATATATATTTCTTCTAAAGTAAACCACGGATGTCAGATTTGCGTTAATGTTAATAGGGTGTATGGTGTATCACTGCCCTTTTTTTCTCGCCAGGTGGCGCATGAGCGACGGTACTTGATCGTCTGTTCTTCTTCATCTTCATAGAAAAGTTGAAAATTTTAAAAACATATATATGTACACATAGATATATAGATACATATAAATATATTCACTAAATATAAGATGTCACAATATGTAAAGAAGGTACCTTCGCCGAGAGCGCCATCTACAAAAGTTGTGCGTGACACACCCCATTACACTGTAACCAACGTTCAAACGCAGATATTTACACGTATAAACTTTAACGCAAATGAGATTGTTTAATTCATTGTTTAGCATTCGTATGATTGTTTCGAATAATAAATATTATATATATAACATTCGATGTGGTAATTGTTTATCCTGCGCCGCTGGCCAGTTCGGATAGCGGATTTACATGTGTTCTCTTAAAAATTATTAAAACCTAGGAGCTGATGATTTTTAGATTTTTGCTTTGTATATTCCCTGCTATCTAACTATTAATGGCTCGACTTTTTAATTGCGTTAGGGTAAAGTCCCCCGTTAATTTAGAGAGTATCTTCCCCGACAATTTGCTGTCGCTTTAATTCAGGTCGGCATTTGTTTTGTTTATTGGCTAGATTATGTTCAGTTATGTTTCTGGTGTTTATTGTGGACATTTTGGACTGTATTATAATAGCGTTGTGAACCATAATGTTTGTTAATAATTACAGGTTGTTACTAATTTTCAGCGTTGTACACCAAAAGTACTAGAGTCCAACAGAAAACATGTTTGTATGTCTGTATGTCATAGCGTTCTATCGCCGAGTTTGTGGAAGGAGACTGAGTGCTAAAATTGAAATTTTAAATTTTTGGGGTCGTTCGAGTTTCCAAAAAAGTTTCGCAAAATTTCGCAAAGTCTATATGTCGCACGGATTTTCATCCTTGCGAAACTCTGCGATTTTTTTGCAATTCTAAGCTCAATTACTCAATTTTTTTTTCTCACAAAGTATAGTTCCGTTCAAACTTTATGGCGGATTGGAATACAACGCTTTATGCATGCTTGCTCAGTTCAGTCATATGCCCGTCGCTCCACTGCGTCCCGCTACACCTGAAATTGGTTGGAACTGTATTATGTGTCATATATCTGTTAAATAAAAAGGATAAAAAAATGTTAAAAAAGGAAATTAGTACGATTAATGGTAAAACATATTCTCAGCTCGCTGCTTGTATAAGTGCAATATTATTTAAAAATTTGTAATTATACTCAAAGCTTATTTACGTTTATATATTAACAGTTTTATGGAAAATGTTATGAGCTAGATTTCCATCTTAATGTTTTCCGGACGATATTTAATAGCTTATTTAGTTAGAGTAGTTGGTCACACTTAAAAAGTTTTTGTCGTATGAGCTACAACTTGATACACTGAGAAAAATTTGAAACATGAAAAAAAGAAATTGTATACTTAAATCGTGGTATTAGGTACTTGATTTAACGTAACACCAGAGGTAACACTATATTACAACATGCAGCTGCAGGACAAGTCAGTCGGTGTACTTTTGATGTATCCGTATTAATGTTATATTGTAAGTATTTAAGTCTAAAGTATACGCTGCTTGTATATTTCTAAAATATGAATCTCTCAGTGTAGCCACATAGTAAGTTTTATTTAGTAAATGATATATATGTACATCGAGTGTTTCAGATTAATGCGAGATTAATGTAGTCTGTGGCAAATGTTTGTGTCAAGGTTTCTTACTGAAGCAGGAAATGAAAATATAGACCGACCTCAAAGTAGAAGCGCTGGTTTTCCAACCCAGCACGTACGCTTTCCTTGGCATGTCCACTTTCTTCACGTGCCATCGAACATGACATGAATCATAAGTAATGTTTATAACGCCTCTATTTTTAACGCTATACTGTGTTAGTTTCTCTATACATTTTCGTAGTGTTCATAACAAGGCTCAGTGATATGTGTACCTATTGCAAATAATATTTATGCGTTTAGGGAAGCTAATTTTATAACTGTCTTTGCCCTTTGCTATTTCCAATATAGATTTAGATTTGTTTCGTACGATAGAAAAAAATAATAAAAATCATATCCCTCTAAAATACTTTATGCAAAATTACAGTAAAAATACTAATCATATACAGTTGTGAAAAATCTTGCCAATTCATATTATTGAGTATTTCTCTTATTATATTCGTATTATTCTTCTTTTCCTATCAGATTTATTTGGTTAATATTCTGGTTATGGTGAAATTGATTAATTTTCTTTTTTCGTTAGTAACGCAGTGTGTTCTTTATCTCGTTAAAATAAAATTAGTGTGATCTTATCGTGTTGCCAATTTCAGGAAAGATAACAGTTACTTTGTAGAAAACAATTTGGGATTCAGAGTTCATTTGAATATGAGTTCTTAGAATTTTACCCTCGAGGTGTCAATCCAAGTATTATGATTTAATTTGCATGCCTTACCAAGATCTCAAAACGTGGAGATCTGTTGAAAACTCGATTTTCGAAAATCGGACCCAAACCAATAACTTCCTTTAGATAGCGGGAAATTAAAAAAAACTGTGATAGCTTTCGTCTGTTCGTAATTCTGTTTAAAAGTATAAAACTAAAACAAAAACAGTAAACCATTTCTGATGAAAGTTGATGAAATGATCCACATTTTAAATGAAATAAAATTAAACATATAAGCATATGGTATGTGTCATCACGCTGCTATGTTTAGGAGAAATGCTGTAAGAAGAAGAGAATATTATATGCTTTAATATTTATCTATTAGTAGTCCCTCAGTATGTCGTGATAGCCCAAAGCGCAACGAACCTGTCTCAAATTTATAAGGCCCCATAGGGCCATGGTTCGAATCCGGGCGTGTACCAATGAGTTTTTCTGACTTAAGTACACAACTATCACTGACACCGTGCTTCGGAGGGCACGTTAAGCAGTCGGTCTCGGACGTTGTCAATAGATAGCGGTCGTTACAGTCCCCAACCCGCAGTGGAGCAGCGTGGTGGATTTAAGCTCCAAGCCCCTCTCCTCACCCTGGGGGAGGCCTAAGCTCCCGCAAGTGGGGTAAAAATGGGCTGATGAAGATGAAGTCCCTCAGTGGTAGAAATTCGAACGTATAAAAATTTTATGTTTGTAACTTATTGAGGTTATTTTATCAAAGAGTATAGGTACTCCTCTTTTGCATTTTTTTTTTGGAATCTTGTTTTATTACTTCAGCTGCGATGGACACCTGATCACAATGTATTTATGTGAAGGAACGTTGCACTTGATATGTGTTTGAAATTGTCTAACGTTTGACATCGACTGACAGTATGAACATAAACAAACGACAGACTAATTCCTCCTAGCGACAGACTGAGGTTACGTTCAGAATTGCAGCACTTTTGGCGCTGTAAAGGTTAATTCATAGTTATTAGTAACACATAAAATATATATTTTTTAGCTTTCTGCACTCCTTCTACATATAAACGTTAATTATGCTAAATCTCACCCTCGTCCATGCGCGCAGTAAGCTTAAAGGGGTACAAAGTTTTGATGAATAGACGCAGATTCTTAAAGTACGTTATATACGTAATTAATATACTATAATAATATTACGTTATATACGTAATTAATATATAATAACGTAATTTTAGATTTTTGTTTTAAAATTAACTTTTTGAAATTTTGAAAGAAGCTTTGGAATCAGCTTGTCGAGTTCTATCGGGAGGCACTTTTTCCCGCGCGATTTGGCGAAGGATCACCGTTTTGGAAAACTTTGGGAAATTTGGGAAATTTTTGGGAAAACCGGGAAATTTTTATAAATTACTTTGAATACATACAGGGACTCTATTGCGATACGAAAGGGAAGAATCTAAGCAAAATTGAAGAAAACTTGTGGGAAAATTGGTTTTTAGAAAAATAAAATTTTGGGATTATATGAAAATTTGAAAAGTGCCTTGGATGCGCTTCGTTGAGTATTATATATAGGGAAAGTTCAGGGATAGTCGGAGTAGTGGTTCGGGAGACATCGCGGGAAACCAAAAAATTTTGGAAAAATTGGGGTAGTGATATTTCGGGTCCAGGAGGTGTGCTTAGATGATATAGTAAAGGGAAATCAAAAATCTTTTCAGTCTAGGAGCATTTTCTTTTCTTTCTCATCTTGGAAAATTTTGGAATTTGGGAAAATTGAGTCATTGACATTCTTGGAATTGGAGGAGAGGATTTTCGATCGTTGGAAATTTGGGGAATTTCGAAAAATTTGGGAAGTTTCGGACTCTGAAGTTAGGGTAAAGATTTTTCGGAAAATTTTAGGAACTTTAATAAGATTTTTGATTCCCAAAAATTAGCTGGATTTTGGCGGACTGAATCTTCCGGCTGTGCTGCTGCTGTTGCCAGGGCGACAAGAGGAGCAGACCACTCAAATTTTGCTGCTCACACTGGTCGGAGTCCGGGCGGCGGCGCGGCGGGGGCGCGGCGGTCGGTTGCTGTTGTTCATACTCGAGTCTTCAATTTTGTTTTTTTGAATAGGATCTTAAATTTGGAATCTATGTAATTTGGATTTTGGCTTTAATTTTAAAACTTATGAATTGTGAATAGGTATAAGGATTTAGGCTAGGTTTTTATCTTTACAATTTTATGATTTGACATTTAAAAATTTTAACTATACTTATACATTTTAATAATTGACGATAAACCCCCTATAATTTATTTAATGAACAGAACTTTTTTTTTTTTTTTTTTTTTTGATGTTTTAATTGTTTTCTGACTTCGATATTTTATTTGATTTCAATTAATCCGCATTTTGGATTTTGAATTTATTAATTGAGATTTTAAATTTCTCTGGCTCGAATTTCTCTCTGATTTTTATGACAGTTTGCTTCGTTTGTGTTTTTGATCGTTTTTATTGACTTTGTGTCCGATTCTTGTTCTCGGGAGGGGAGGATAGTTGATGATGCCACAGGCTGGAAGCTCGTCCGTGGGGTCCTCTCCCTCCGCGACGGCTGACAGGGTGACCAGTAAAACACAGCTCAGGAGAACGCCGTCTCTCATGTCGACGGGAGCTGCAAAAGCCCCCATAAAAAAGTCCGTGGCGATCAAAAAGGTCGCAAAGACGGTTCCTGTCGCGGTCGCGGGGGGCGGGAGGGGTCGCGGGTCGTCCCCGAGTCTGGGCAGAAAGTTGGAAACGAAGTCTGCTGGGGCCGCGGCGACCGCAAGCCCTGTGGAGCAGACGCCACCTGCCGCGGAGGTTTGGTCAATGCCGAGACCGACAATTAATAGGGTGGTGACAGAGCAAGACGCTTCTGGGTTGCGGAGCGCGGCGGCCCTCGCGGAGTCCGAAGGGGGTGCTTTTGTGAGCGTCGAGGCTGTAGGTCGTTTCCGGGGGGGGGGGTGCACTGGCGCGGGAGTCACTCTTGGGTTCCCCTGTGACAGTGGGCTCCCCTGCAGTGTCGTTGGTGCCGTCGCCGACGATTAGTTTCACGTCGGCGGGGGGGGCGGTAGGGGCGCTCACAATTGCGAGGGTGGCAACTACGATAGGAGGACTTGTTCTGGAGGCGAAGGGCCGGCTCGAGAGCCTGAAAAACATAAATAAAGAAGTCAAAGAGGATGTCATAGACAAGCTTCTACAGGTTAACGAACTGGTCCTTCGCCTGGAGGAGTCGCGTGCCCGGAACGCCATTGAGTTGGAAAGGGAGAAAGCGAGAAGGGCACGCGACAGCGAGTTGGGCGAAAAGCGGCACGGGAGGGCGTTGGAGCAGGTCCTGGGCCGCTGTCTCGCCCTAGAGGAAAAGGTAGACGCGGTTGTCAAAGAGACAAAGGGGACTCGCGACCTCTTGGGCTATTACGACGTCCCTCACAGGATAGAGGAGGTGAAAAAACTTATAGAGAAAGGTCCGGCTTCGCCGCCATTGGCAACATATGCACAAATGGCTGCGAGACCGGCAGTTGCTGCAATCGTAGCGGATGCCGGTCTCGCAGCGACTAAGGGATCAAGCGGCGGGGCGGCGCACACCCTTATCATATCGTCCACAAACGACAGACACACTGCGGAACAAGTCACAGACCGAGTCCGCAGTGTGGTTGACGCGAGACGGATGGGGGTGTGCGTCGACCGGCTGCGGAAAGCTAAGAATCAGAAGGTCGTTCTCAGTTGCTCCTCTAAAAGCGACAGCGCTCGCATAGAGGAGCGACTGAGAGCGGAAGGAGCGGAGCTGAGGGTGGTGAGGCCGGAGAGTAGAAACCCTCTGGTCATTGTGAGGGACGTCCTGAAAATAAACACGGATGAGCAGATCGTGGAATCTCTCAGGACGCAGAACAGGCACGCAACTGACGGTCTCGATTGGAGGACCATCGAGGTGTCCGTCCGCTACCGAAGGCCAGCGCGGAATAGCCTGGAGTGCCACCCGGTGCTCGAGGTGTCACCCGAGCTGTGGCGTCGCCTGACCGGGGCAGGATTCATTTATGTGGGTCTCCAGCGCCGACCTGTCCGGGATCACTCTCCGCTGATCCAGTGCTCGCGCTGCCTTGGCTTCGGCCACTCCAAGCGCTACTGCAAGGACAAGGCCGACAAATGCAGCCATTGCGGCGGAGAGCACCTAAGTGCGGGGTGCCCGGTTAGGAAGGCGGGAGGCGCACCATCCTGCCTTAATTGTAGGGCAGCGGGCATTGACGACGTTGCACACACCGCCTTTAGCGATGAGTGCGGCGTCAGAGCCAAATGGGACGCCATAGCTCGGTCCCGCGTGGCTTATTGTTAGCGGCGGGCACCGCGAGGAACCCTACCAGTGTACGACTCGGCGCAACCTCATCCCGGGTAGGGTTAGCCGACGCGACATCGCTCCTGTTCGTCCAAGCCAACCTGCAGCGTTCGAAGCTGGCAACAGCGGAGTTGCTGGTTGGTGCGGAAAGGCGTAAAATCACGGTAGCCATGGTCCAGGAACCCTATGTGGGTATTGATGGCGAGCTTCGGCGGTTTTCCGGCTGTAGGGTCATTCAAAAGGTGGCCCCGCGCCGGAAACCCGTCAAAGCAGCTATCCTTGTCCTGGGCAGCGGCGTTAAGGTGATTGAGGACCCGAGCCTCAGCACCGAAAACGTCGCGGCTGCCGTGATCGAAGCCGGTCGTGACAGGATAGGTGTCGTTTCGGTGTACTTCGAAGGGACTGAGCCGGTCGGGGATTACCTCGACTGGGTGAGACACGTTTGCTCGGAGCTCGGAACGGACCGGATCATACTTGGTGGCGACGTCAATGCCTGGAATCTGTGGTGGGGCAGCGAACGCAATGACGCGCGTGGTGTGGAGGTCTGCGATTTCCTTGATGAAATGGGGCTGAACATCTTAAACGAGGGAAATATTCCCACGTTTGAGGTTTTTAGGGGGGGCCGTCTCTTCAAGAGTGCGGTGGATGTGACGGCGTGCACCTCCGCTCTACTTAGTAGGGTGGATAGGTGGTCCGTGGAGCGTGACTTTGTCACATCTGACCACAACGCCGTCACATTCGCCGTCGGTTTGGGGGGGCGACTTGAACCTCAGCCTCATACCGGCACGCGGCTGTACAATACGAAGAAGGCCGACTGGTCGGAGTTTGGCAGGGTTCTGGACGTAGCAATCCAGGATTCTGCCTTGACCGAGGAGTCGGTAGGGTCGTTGCAGTCGCGTGACGAACTCGAGGGGATTGCGGAGCTCTACACCGGGTGCGTCCGACAAGCATGCGAAGCTGCTATACCCGCGCCGGGCAGTGGGCGTCGCGTCAGGCTGCCATGGTGGAGTTCCGAGCTCGAGGGCCTGCAGAAGGATGTGCAGAGGAAGAGGAGGCGCATCCGGAACGCAGCCCCTAGCAGACGTACTTATGTTGTAGCCGAGTATGTCGAGGCTAAGGAAGTTTACGCGCGGGCGGCAGCGGAAGCACAGACCAGCAGCTGGAAGAAGTTTTGTAGTGCGCAGGACCGAGAGAGTATGTGGGACGGTATATACAGGGTCATCCGGAACACTTCAAAACGCCAGGAGGACGTCCTCTTAAAGGACAGCGCGGGGAATACTCTCAGTCCGAGAGACTCCGCGCGCCTCCTGGCTGAGACGTTCTTTCCGGATGACCGTGTAGATACGGACAACGCCCACCACGGTGAGGTAAGGGAGCGGACGGAGGGGGGGGGGGTGTTTCCTTGCGGGCAAGTGGATTATTGTCCGGGGCGGATCCGTCTTTCACCGAGGCTGAAGTGCATCAGGCCTTGATGGATTTTAATCCCAAAAAAGCCCCGGGGATTGACGGATTCACCGCTGACATATGCCGAGCCGCTGTTTTCCGAAACCTGGGATTGTTTAGGGCCATAGCTAACAGATGCTTGGCCCTAGGATGCTTTCCTAGGGTTTGGAAAATAGCGGTGATAAAGGTTATTCCAAAGTCCGGGAGGGAGGACTACTCCCAGCCGAAATCCCGTCGTCCCATAGGACTACTCTCGGTCCTGGGCAAAACATTGGAGAGGCTGCTGGTCAAACGCCTACAATGGCATTTGTTGCCGAAGCTGCAGGCGACTCAGTATGGCTTCATGCCACAGCGCGGAACCGAGGACTCCCTCTATGACCTGATGGCTCACCTCAGACATCAACTTAAATCCAAGTTGATCGTCTTGATGGTGTCCTTGGACATAGAGGGAGCCTTCGATAACGCCTGGTGGCCTGCATTGAAGGACCAACTGATCGCCAAAGCCTGCCCCGTGAACCTCTACGGCATGGTAGTGGACTACCTGCGAGACCGTCGGGTGCTGGTCAGGTACGCCGGGGAGGAGTTCAGTAAAAGGACTACGGGAGGTTGTATACAGGGCTCTATTGCCGGTCCAACCTTCTGGAACCTGATACTGGACTCCCTACTCCAAGAACTCGGGGGGCTCGGCGTGTATGTGCAGGCATTCGCGGATGATGTGGTCCTCATGTTCTCCGGACGGTCGGGTCCTGATCTGGAAGTGCAGGCCGACCGGGCCTTGGCTGCGGTGTATGGCTGGGGCGTCAAGAATAAGCTGAGGTTTGCACCATCTAAAACTAAGGCGATGGTGCTCACCAGAAAGCGGAAATTTGATGTCCCAGTCATACACATGAACGGCGAACAAATAGGCCTGGTCGAGGACATCCGTCTCCTTGGCCTCACCATAGACAGGAAACTGACGTTCACTCCCCACGTGACTAAGGTGTGCGCAAAAGCTGCCAACATCTATAAGCAGCTAGCTCGCGCTGCCAAGGTCACGTGGGGACTGAACCCGGAGGTCGTGAGGGCCATATATATTTCCGTCATAGAGCCTATCGTCTTGTACGCTGCGTGCGCTTGGGCACCGGCGGCTAAGAAGCTCGGCATGCGTAAAATGCTGGGCGCCCTACAAAGGAGCGTCGCCCTGAAGGCATGTCGGGCTTATCGTACTGTCTCGCTTCATTCGTCGCTGATCCTCGCTGGATTTCTGCCGCTTGACTTGCGTGTGGGTGAGGCGGCTGAGCTCTACGAGGTGAGGCGGGGAAGGGGGCTGGGCAGTGTTGCAGCCGACCGGATGTTCGAGAGTCCCGTGCCCTTCGACGAGGCGCTACACCCTGCGCACCAGCCTAAAATCGGGTACGAGAGTGTCGGGTGCATGGAACCCGAAACGATAGACCAGTACGCCATCGTCGGGCCGCACATCTATACGGACGGAAGCCGTATAGACGACAAAGTAGGTGCGGCCATGACAGTGTGGCGGGACGGATCGGAGACCATGCACTCGGCTTTTCGGCTCGAGCCTTTCTGCACAGTTTTTCAGGCCGAGATGTACGCGCTGCACAGGGCTGTACGGTGGGTGGTTCGGAGTCGGGAGCCGCTGGTTAACATTTTCAGCGACTCTAGGTCCTCGCTGGAACTGGTGACCAGTGCGCGGACTTTCCACCCGCTGGCCTTCGCCGTTCGGCGCGACATCTCGGACCTGTGTGCGGAGGGCAGGCGGGTGCGCCTATTCTGGGTGAGGGCGCATGTCGGGGTGGCCGGAAACGAGCGTGCAGACGAGCTCGCCAGGAGCGCCGCTCTGACCGAACGGACGGCAGCGGATTACGACCGATATCCGCTGTCGTACGCTAAACGTGTGATCAGAGCGGCGACCCTGGAAAAGTGGCAGCACAGATACGCCGAGGGAAGCACGGCGTCGGTCACGAAGTGCTTCTTTCCCCGGGTGGACGAGGCGTATAGGGTCCTGAGAGGGATCACGATGACGCAGCGACTGGCCCAGGCATTGACGGGGCACGGCGGGTTCGCCCACTACCTCCATAGGTTTAAGTTGAAGGACTCGCCGTGCTGCGCCTGCGACCCCTCCTGCGAGCAGACCGTGTTGCATGTAATTTGCGATTGCAACATGTTTTTGAGGGAGAGGGTGGCGTCAGAAATTGAAATAGGTATAAAAATAGAAAGAGAAAAGTTGGGAGGAATTTTAGGAGATAAGGGAAAAAGTAAGAAATTTGTAGAGTTTTTAAATAATGTGGTAGGAAGGGTAAATTTGATGAATAGAATATAAATAGAAATAAGAAATAAATGTAATGATATTATTGTAATGTGGTAAATTGTAAAAAGAAATAAAAGATAAATGTAATGAGAATGTTGAAATGAAATGAATTGTTATTAGAAATAAGAAAATGCAATGTAATAGTTATGGAAATGTTTTAAAATAATGTAACAAAAATAAAAATAAAAGAAAGTGATGACAAGATTGAGAAAGTAGGAATAATAAAGAAATGTAGATAAATAAATACCCTATAATTTTAAGACATAGGGCAAACGATGAAAAAATGGATGAGGTAAGACTGGAGACGGAAGCATGCCAAAGGGCCCGGCCAGTGAAAAGCCGGGGGGTTTAAAAAAAAAAAAAAAAAAAAAAAAAAATATAACGTACTACGAAGACGAAAATTAAGTAGAAGTTAAAAAAGAAAGAAACAACTTAACATTGAAACAATCACATGTCATAGGCCCCACTTTTTATGAGGTTCCGTGTAATAAGTCAATTTTGGTTTATTAGGGCGAAACCCTCGCATTCGTACCGGGCAGGGAGCTGTCAGGGCGTGGCGCTCATCATCATCGTTCAACAGACGGGGGGCTATCTGTATTAACCCCAAATTAGGGTTCCACAGTCCGTTACCTATATGACGAGTAGGTATACGAATAGTGCAGGTGTGACTTCTAATTTTAGTAATGGGCGAACCTCGTGTGCCTTGTACGTGGGTTATTTATGTTGTTATCATCGACGTTACTTTAATTTTCATTGGCGTGACAAAGTTTTTGTTTTTGTAATAACTGTAAAAAATATTGTAAACTCTATGCTGTCATGAAACTGTAAAAGAGATATATTAAAACCTACCTATTTCCAACTGGTTTTTTTTATAAATATAACCCCCCGGCTTTTCGCTGGCCGGACCCTTTGGCATGCTTCTGTAATACACACATACTTCGCGCAACTTTTCTTCAAGGGCCCTATCTCTTAATACTATAGGGTGAAATAATTATTTTCTGTTCTTTATTATTTCAATTAAAGAATTTTTACATTTACATTACAAACTTTACAATTATCTTATTTGCAGTATATAAATCAATTACAACACTTATTGGCATTTTAACAATTTAATTTAATTACATTTCCAACTGGTTAACTTGTAAACTCTGGACCCACAATACCTGCTCGTACTTAGTACATATTTTTATTTTAGGTATGCATTTTTGGTTTGAAAGCTTAAAACTCGAAAGCAATTGTGATGAAACTTTAACATTGTAATGATTATTTTATAAAAGTATTAATATGATGAATATTGATACTGGTACCGGGTCTTGGTTGTTATATGTGTGTGGCGTCTTTGCAAAAAAAAAAAAAAAATATTTATATATGTATATATTATAAAGAATATTTAAGTATGTATATCAGTTGTCTAGTAACCCATAACACAAGCATAATACTTGCTTACTTTGGGACTAGATGACGCTGTGTGGGAAGTCCCATGTATTATTATTATTATATGTATTCAACATGTAGAGCATGCATAGGCAGACAATCATGTAGTTATTTTTAAGAGCAAAGAAGTAAGAAGAAAAGTAATCTCGAGCATTCAATTATTTATACAGGTATACCTAGATAAAGTCATGCAATGCAATACCAACGAAAAGATGCCAACTTAAAAATGCATGCTTATGGGTGTGACTAAACAAACCACTTACTCCCGCTACGCCGTATTAATTATATACTAACATCTCCGTGCGAGCATTATAACCGAACGGTTAGGTCATATTAATTTCTACGTTTTTTTTTGACGCGGAATCTAAATATAATAATCAAAAGTCTGGAGCGGCATCACACAACGCGTTATACCAAAAGACAGTTTAGATTAAATGATAAGAAATATGCTTTAATATTCGTATGTATATGTACGCAGATCAAACACTAAGTGATTCCGGCGAAGGCGAAAATAGTTTAATTATATTTTTATTAGTTTAATGGGTACTGACTTGACAAGGAAAAATACGAATAAAGTATATGGAATTGGAACACGTGTTTTCCATAGGAAATATGGAGGTATGACCGTCTTTTCGCCTCCGTACCCTATGGAGAAACCAGAAAAGAACGTCAGGAAAGCCATATAATAATATCATAAATTTTAATGAAATTATTTTTGTTAAAATAAATTTTTTGTTTACCTATAATTTTTTTATCAGAGCAATCGATGGATTACTATGGGACAAAATTGACTCGTTGTTTATTTTTTATTACTAATGGTTTGGGACGCTTGTTTGTCGATTGAAGGACTAAATATACGTATATATATATAATTTAATTTAGTTTTTAAAAGTTATTTAAAAAAAATAAATTATTAGCAGAGCGTGGTTTCGATCCACGGACCTCTGGGTTATGGGCCCAGCACGCTTCCACTGCGCCACTCTGCTACTGGCAAGCCCTTTCCAAATAAGAATATACTATCTGAACGAATAAATTTTAGGTATGCACTTTACGAACCGACGACGTGAAGGTGTAACCATCCATAGAAAATTTTGTCTAATCATTTCTGTGCCGAGACCTATTCAGATAAGTTGGTAGTCGGAAATCGGAATAATATGGACACTAGATGACGCTAGTTATGGTTTTGTATGAACGTTAATTTTTTAATATATAAGTAATTTTTTTTTTAATATTATTCGTATCATATTAAGCTGAAATCAATCTTATATTTCTTAAACATCAAACAAAATTAACATCAGACCTTTCATCGAACGATGTTTATTTTAAATCTTTAATATGTAAAATTTTTCAACTTGTTAGATTATTGTACGTAAGTAACTTGATTTATATGAAATTCAATACTTATCATACAAAAAATTATTTAAGACATTTTTCATGTACGCAAAATTGGCACAAATGATGTTCCTTATTATAAATCAGTGATCACGAAAATATAAAAGAATATAAGACAAAGTTCGTAGCTCGTAGTTCGTCAATCGTGTAAGGGTAATATAAAATTAAATGAAACAAGCTTTTTATTAACTGAAAAATCGACATTTGGTTTTGTAATAGAAATTCTATATCGTTAACTGACTGGTTTGTGAAACAAAGGCGAAGGATAGAAAACAGAATAAATTAATTTTTATTACGTTCTGTTTGGTACCAATTTTGCAGTCGGCTTTGACTTGAAACATTAAATGTAGATCAGAACTAATAGATGTAAAATTTTACAAACACAAGACTGAAAATCAGCAAAATAATTATATATTTTTTTTAACCAAGTTTTTAATACGGATTAAAAATTATAAAATAATTTCTCCTAAGTGAAAAATAAAAAAAACGTGGTTAAAATAATAACATTTTTTTTTTAAATTAATAGCATAAGTGTCTTTACTTTGAAAACTCTGATCATCATCTATCAGAGTTTTCAGAGGAAAATTACACAAATTACACGAATCCCTGAGAAAATTCGTGAATTCTTGCGTAATGAAATCGTAATGACGATCGTAATTTACGTGTAATGACAATGGACCGTGCAACATTACAGCTCGAGGCCGTCCTCAGTGTAATAATGATAATGAGTAATGACACATTGCAATGAAATTGCATTCGCGATCCGTTACGCGTAATCTCTCTCGCCACTCTATAGTGGCCACTTATTTCAAATACCAAATCGATGTAGGTACCTTATCAAGTAATGAAAGGGCAAATCTGATGTGAGGAAATACTAAACGTATACCGCTTAAGGTTAGCAATCCCTGCGGCCGTTGAGCGAAGCGGCAAGGGCGATTTCGCGTTGTCTTTTAGTTGCATATATGGATTGGACTAATTAATAGCGCGGAAGCACCTCTTTTCCGGCACCGCAAGCTATCGAAAAAAGCAACATTACAGTTTTTCTAGGTTGAAACGTATGTCTACGGCAGGGTTAAAAACTTTATGTAGTTACCCAAATATATAGGGTATTTTCCCAAGCAGTAATACCTATTGTTCATTAGACGTGTCGACATCAATACATATTACAAAATAAAGTCCCAGGCCACGTCTATCTGTCTGAACGCGAAAAACTCAAAAAGTACCGAACGGATTGGCATATGGTTGACACCAATGGACAATGCGATTCAAGAGGAAGATTTATGTGTATAATTCATCAATATTTTGTGCAAGTTATTTGAAATGTGATTATTATTGAAGACGTCGGAAAAAAATTATGCCGACTTTGAGCTTTCGTCGAAAACGCTGCCTAATTAATCCCTTTGAGATATAACAAAATAACATATGGAGGGATTATTTCTCTTTCAAAGGACTAAAGAAAAGTATTGCATATTTTTTTTGGCATATTATATAGTATAAATATTTTTCTATGTTATGTAACTAGAAATTAACGATTTTTGGATTTTTTTCTTTATTTGTGCTGTGAGACGTTGCTTCTTGCCTTTCATAATGTAAAGTCGACGGAAAGTACTCTATTGGTTTGGCGGCATAAATGGCCATATTTTTTGATTGCGTTGACTAAGAAGCTTACATTTTTGGATATTAATATTTGATAATAATTTCAACTCGATACCTCTGCGCATTCCTGAAGAAAAGGGTCTTGATAGGTAGACAGACCTTTATGAACATCTTTTTTTTTTTCATTTGAGCTACGGAATACTAAAAATATCGGATGCTATACATCGGCCGTCGAGAGTTTGCGTTCCTGACAGTAGGTCGTGATCGGCATAGTAATCGGCTGGTTGATGTGAATTTGTACCGTCGGAAGATTCCCGTTTTCAAATATTATTATCGCTTACATGCACGAATGACCGAAAATTAAATTAAAAATTATATTATTTTTTCAAGTCACAACAAACATATTATAGCTATAAATCTCATGTGTTAGAAACGCAAACTCTCGACGACACGGCCGATGTATTGTATTTGGAAATCGATACCGGGAGAATATAATGAAATAAATATTATAGACAATGTTACAGCATTAAAATATTTAGAAAAAGGGTAATATGTTGTCAATAAAATCGGAGGTTTTTTTTTTCGATTGGATTGTTTTTGAAATCAGTAAGTAAATATGCCAGGTTAATCATTTTGTTAACAATTTTAATCGGATTTTTTTTTTAAATTTGTGCATCTAAAATGCGCTATTTCACATAGACTAAAGGCGCAGTGTGCCGTAGTTGCTTTGCATAATTTGTCGGCTATGATGCGTTCTTAAAAGACAATTTATACTAAACGAAATTTAATTAAACTTAAATTCTTTCTGTCTTAGCTGTAGGTTTTTCATAAATAAATAAATAAAATAAATAAACTAATTTTAAAAAATATCAAGAACACATAGCCATTAAGTGCCTAAACACTTCAAGCTATGTTTTATCTTTTCAGGTAAAGTCATACATAGGTAAGTCACACACCGCAAAATCCATAAATATGTAAATATTTACGCAAGGAATACAAAATATATAATTAATGAATACATTTGTATAGCTTTATCGATCTTTTGCAATCGTCCGCATTCATTTCAACCCCCGAAACAACTGACATCGGTGATAAGACTGGCAATGGCTTCATCGACGGCTTACAAAAAGTACTTAGGTAGATACTACAATATGCCTGGTGATCGGCTGAACGTAGTCCAAATTTATAGAGCGCGTAGAGCTTACCGAACTAAACAAAAACTTCTAATAAAAAATGAAACTTTAAACTTGTTTTTTTTCGGTAGCCGTTAGTTTGCGCCATCTGCTCACTTGAAATTTTTGTTTAGTTCGGTAAACTCTACACGGTCTATGAGTTTGGACGTTCAGCCAAACACGCAGTAATATACGGGTTGTTCGGATGAATGTAGTTCAACTTTGAACATGTTTTTCTCGGTAACCGATAGTTGCGCCATCTGCTCACTTGGCACTTTTTGTTTAATTCGGTAAGCTCTACATGCTCTATGAGTTTGGACTACGTTCAGCTGCTATAGTATAGTAGAATAGAAACATAGTATCATACTTTGATAACAAAATTATAATGTGTGTTGATTTGTGCCTTCAGTTATGACTTCGCGTGAAATATAATAAAATTTAAGCTTTAAAAATCTGATTAGTAATAAAGTGATAACACTGAAAGAGGAAAGCTTTTATTTATTACTACCATAATATTATGCCAGCATCTCATTTAGAATAAACCTATAGATTTATTCATTACAGCCATCCATCCATCCACCCCAAAATCCATTCATATCCATCACAAATATGTTTCACATTTTACGTACAACTAAACAGAAAGCTTTTACTTGTTACCAAAAAAAATATCCAAAAATGTTAACAACTTAATCTTTAACAGAATACCGGTCCTTCAACAATTTATATTTAGTATCTTCCATCTGAGTGTTAAAACATGTTATTCAAAGATACTGAGATATAATCGTTTCCCATAATTTTACACTAATTAATTTTCCGGTAGCTGTAAAAGACCGCTTCCCGTCCACAAGGTAGTTACAAATCTCATTAAATTGCCGCCTCTCCCAGGCTTATTAACTAAATACAGAAATCGATTTCGATTTCGAACCGATTTGCAAATCGAATTTGCGTGAAATTAAAAATTCGTATTACCTAAACAAATCATTCCTGATTTCATCGTAATTTTATCGATGTTTCGATCGCATAGAAACAAGCGCCACTGAAATCGGTGGCAAGAATCGTAAACAATAGTGATTACTGTTGTGTGATTATTTGAATTTTACGTTTTATACCATTATAAACAGTTATAAAATAAAGAAGGAAATCTATCCCACATCTACATTATTTTAAAGTAAGTATTAATAAAAAATATTAAAACATCTAATTTGTGATAATTTAATTTTTTGTATCTGATTTGTGATAATTTTTTTCTATTCAATAATTTTCTCTTTCTCTTTCTCCACATTCGCTACAGCCATCAAAATCAAATGCAAATATTTTGTTACAGTTCGATGCTGATGCGATGGAGAGCATAATTTCAGGTATAGTGTTTGATATCAGATTAATGTATTGGGATATCAATTATTGATATGTAAATTTCAATTGTTCTAAGGTACAAATACTTTAAAATATGTATTTCTGTCATAATATTTTGATTGTACCATTAAATACAGAAAACAATTTAATTCAAATGTTTCAAAACAACCAACGTTGCATTTGCTCAAAGAAAATATAAATATTTATGTTTTCTTATATATAAATATTTATATTATATTTTTACTGTTTATAGAAGTCCAATCAACCAAAAATGACGCTGTCCCAGTCCGAGAGGAACCATGCATAGAAAGTAAGTTTTATCAACCATCCTGAGCAAAAAGCTTACTAAAAAAAGTAGTTAAGTGCTATGGTGGTGTATGTATGGTGCTATGATGAGGGTGTTTTTTTTTTTGAGTAGTTTTTAATGGTGAATCAAACCTATGACAGAATGTGAACCAATTGAATCTTCAAATTTTGGACATTATTGTCATACAAAGTTTAATTATATACATGTATTTATTACATGTATATGCATACATGTATTAGTATATCAAATCAGAAACAACAGCTAAAAGGTGATCAAATACGAGGTGACAAGTATAATTGATTTAAAAGGCTTAATCACTATATTTGTATATATTAATATATCCTTGAAAATTGCCTTTATTAAGATTACTGATATTAAAAAAATATTGTTAATTTCAATAGAAGATTTTTAGTGTAAACATTGCTTGCTTGGAATTAACATTTCATTTGTTGTATGTAAATATGGTTTTAAATATACTCTTTTACAGATGACCCGCAACCAGTTCCTCTGCCAGAATTTCAAGATCCCAAGCGCCCGGGCCAAAAAAAGAGAAGAGTTGAATCGTGGGTTCTGGAACTTGAAGAACGCAGGGTTAGATCTGAAGAAAAAAATTGGCAGACGCTATGAAAATAATGGCTGATGCTGCCTTAATAAGCGCTGAAGCCGCGAGAACTGTGGCCCAGGCTCAAGAAACTTTAATTAGAATTTTAAATAAAACTATTGATAAAATGTAATAAATATTTTTATTCATTCCTGTATTATAAAATGACTCTCATTATGTGGCAGTGGCATAATTAGCCATTACTGTCTCCAGTTGCACAAACGTTGTACAATGTATTCTCTGGTTTGTTGACCACCATCTAAATCGATATTTCAGTTCCTTGGTGAAACATTTGGAGCAACTTGTCTGTGTGAGTCTCTGGCAATCTCATTACTAGGGATGTCGACTGGAAGCCTTGCCCTATTGGCTATATTGTGTAACACAACACAACACAAGCATTAACCATCATTGCCACAGATTTGTTATAATGTAGAACTCTGTGCCCATAAACAATGCCAACGACCTTTCAAAACCCCTATGCATCGTCCTACTGTGTTTCGAGATCTACAATGTAAGCTAGTGTAGTGTGCTTCTGCACTGCCTGGTACAGCATCTACAATAGGTGTCAACAGCCAAGGCCGGAGTGGATACCCACTGTCACCTGCAAATAATATTGAATTGATGGATATGTGTGAGAAACTTTTATATTTTATCATAAATAATTATTCATAACCAATAAAATAAACAGTAATTATACTTTTATTCCCTCCAATTCCACAAACGTTGAACCATGTACTCTCGCGTTCGTTGACCACCTTCCAAATCCATATTTAGGTTCACTGGAACAACATTTGGGGCAACTTGTCGAGCTGAATCTCTAACCATTTCATCGCTTCTGATGTCCACTGGAAGCCTTGCTTGGTTTGCCATATTGTGTAATACAACACATGCATTAATGATTGCTGCAACTATTTTGTCATCGTAGTGGAGCACTCTATGTGCCAATAAGCACCGCCAACGAGCCTTTAGAACTCCAATACACCTCTCCACCGTATTCCGAGTCCTACAGTGCAAGTCTGTATAATGTGCTTCTGCACTGCCAGCTGTGGCACCTACAATAGGCGTCAATAACCATGGTCTGAGTCCATAGCCACTATCACCTGAAAATAACATTTAATTAATGAACGCATAGATATTTTTTTCTTCTTATTTTATATTCTAAAACAATAAACTGCATATACAAAGTATATATGTTATGTGGCATTATATTGATACAGAAGATAAAATTTTGACCAAGAAGTTTACCACATTTTTATACAGTTATGCATACTATTCATATCAGTGTTCATCAAGATACAATGCACATAATATAAAAATGTGTTCAAAAATTAAGTTCTAAAATGTTGTTTTAGATATAAGATTTGACTTTGATTATTTTAGTATTCTAAGCTAAGTTGACAAATTGAATTAATACCCAAAAAATAAATATTTTCTCCATCTCGATGCAGTTGTTGAAGGTGCTCATTCAGAACGTGGTTTCGCCATATGTAAGAATCATGAGTAGCACCCCCAAATGTTGCATCAACATTTAAAATATTTAAATCTCTGTCACATATCTGTAAAAAACATGTTATTTTATGTATAGTTACACACTAGTATAGTTCGCCTCAAACTTTATGGCGGATTGGAATACAACGCTATAAGCATGCCTGTGCAGGTATAGTCATATACCCCTCGCTCCACTGCATCCCCGTACACCTAAAATTAGTTACTGCGACGCGACTTGTACCTATGTTCACATCCGCCATAAAGTTTGATTGGAACTGTAACATATGTAAGCAGAATTACATCATTAACTGATCAAAAAATATAATGAACAGATATCACATAGAGTTATCACAATTTCAGTTTGACAATAAAAAAATATGGAACCTTATGAATGGTAGACTGACAAGTAAAACTAGATCACAAATACAAAATACCTACATTAGATATTTTTTTCACTATTATATTTAAATATAGGTATGAAAAAACCAATTTGCATAGACAGCATAGTAGGGATGAAGCAGACTATAGTAGTTAGTACAACTTTTCCTGACTCAACATTTCAATATGGTATCTATGATAATTCAATACAAGTGAGACATGTAACTGGTACTTTTTCTTTGTATCAAATTATATTAATTTATAGCTATCACTTACTATTTGTACATTCCTTGAATGATAGTGCTTCCTATTGAAAAACCTTTCTTCATATAGTATAGGGCGTACTAGTGCTACATGCGTACAATCAACACAACCCAAGACTCCTGGGAAGCCAAACTCATTGTAAAATCTACAACATACAATAATTAATAATTATAATATTTACAGGAAAAAAACCAAGCAAAATCATGATAGCATCAACGAACCCATTCACAATTGCATTTCTTTCCTGATGTGTCTGAGGGAACTTGATGTATTTGCTTAGGATACTTGGGTGGTTAAGTGCCAGTGTGACTTCTCTAATAATATTAGAGACACTGGCTTGGCTAAGGTTATGCAAATAATTCATGCCTACTGGTTTTTGATAGGAGCCGCTTGCATAAAATGCCAAAGTGGTAAGCACCTAAAAAACATAAAAGTAATTTTTTTTGTTATAAGGTATGGGTTTCCAAAACTTAGCAGTTTAAACTACCCTAAAAGTGTTAATAACAATTTGGGGAAGGGGCGAGCAAGGGCATGAAATCATGACTTGCTCGTATTACTACCAGGGTTGAGTTGATCCACAAAGATTTTTTTCGCCCGTGGTCCTGCTATGTACAGATGGTTGTACAATGGTACATTTTTTACTTGCTTGTGGTACTTATCAACCTAACCGAACTTAATAGACGATGATAACTTAAATTATGATAATGATGGTTACAATTTTCAACTAACTCAAGACCTATTGCTTGGTAGTACCACGGACTAGTAAAAAATCTCCCGTTGTACAACCACTTTATTATATACCATTATTTTGGGTTGCAGACACCAACCTTACATTCGACGGAGATTTTCGTTCGTCTTTGAGTCCTCGACAGTATTGGTCTCAATTCTGAGCACAGAAGTAAAAATAGATGTTTACTCAGTCGGTAATGGGCTTGAAACTCTGGCTCGGAAAGTTCCGTCGGGGTGGCATTAGCTCGTAATTGCCGCCGCAGTCTAGATGTTTCGAGGCATCTACTTCGGTCGGCCTCAGCATCCAGCAGTCCCATTATCATTAAAGCTCGTGCCATTTTCTAGATGAAACAACAATAACTTATGCGTTCGGCAAAGCTTTTTACAATAGCAGGTCCTAATAAATGTAATTTTTAAAAATATCTGGTACTATTTCCAAAAACGTTATCACAAAAATCGTTTGCAAATCACCTAAAAATCACTCTTGAGTAGTCCTCTTCAGAAATTTGAATTTTAGAATGATTATGAAATCGATTTCGATTTTATGCCTTAGGTAATTAGATAATATGTCAAATTCACACTTACAATGAAATTACGATGAAATTGTAATGTCATTTTAGTTCACCGATTCGCAATGGCAGCAGCACCATCGATACCAAATTATTTTGCGTTACGTAATACGAAATCGAGTTTGACAGATATTATTTCAAAATTATTTCCAATTCGCAATCGATTCCTGCTTAGATAATAACCCTGCCGTACAGAAACTAATCGCTCCGATAGAGAATTCGAAGCTCGTTCAGAAATTGTTAATCCAATTCCAGATATGTCTACAAGTACGGATAGATCAAAACAACGCGGTGTATGTACTACGATGACGATCTTTGTAATGTATATTTGATATAATAATAATACAGAGGGCATTCCACACAGCGCCATCTAGTTCCAAATTAAGCGAGTATTATGCCTGTGTTATGGGTTACTAGACAACTAATGTATATACTTAAATATTGTTTTTGTAATATATACATATATAAATATTTTACACCCAGACACTCAACGAAATAAACATGTTCATGCAGACCTTTGGCTTCGCAGTTGAGGCCTCTAACCACTCGACCGTTTGATCAGTCAAAGATAATATGTACTCTACGTACTTAGATATTCACCTCAATATTGATTAAAGAGTAACTTTACACCAAAATAGCACTCGTAATTTGTCGAACCTAAAGGCAAGATTAATTACTAGCAGTTTTACTTTCTACATTGTAGGTACTGCCACTCTGAAAAATCGAGCCAACTAAAAAAAATTTTCTTTTAGCTAGCTTTAAATTAATAAAGAACTATGTTCATGGATCACTTTTGTCGATGTGACTTGTATATGTTGATCTAACTTATGTTTTGATAGGCTTTTGTGAAATCAAAAAGCTTCACTTCACTTCACTTCATCAGCCCACTTTTACCCCATTGCAGGGGCTTAGGCCTCCCCCAGGGTGAGAGGGGGGGCTTGGAGCTTAAATCCACCACTCTGCTCCACTGCGGGTTGGGGATTGTAACGACCGCCATCTATTGACAGCGCCTGGGACCGACTGCTTAACGTGCTCTCCGAGGCACGGTGTCAGTGATAGTTAATGTACTTAAGTCAGAAAAACTCATTGGTACACGCCCGGATTCGAACCATGGCCCTATGGGGCCTTATAAATTTGAGACAGGTTTGCTGCGCTTCGGGCTATCACGACACGAAAAATGCTTAAGTTATGTATAAAAAGTGTCAAAATATGCAACACCAAATAATGAAAAAACATAGTAATTAATTAATTTAGTTATTAGAAATAATTTTTTTTATTTTATTTCAAATTAAACATACGAACAGTACTATCGCAAACAGAAACGATCAGGTATGTATATACTCTTCCAAATATTTGGTAGTAAGGTTGTGCCTTCTATCGCTCATATTATTTTTGTAAACAGAAAAGAACCATTCCACGTCAACCGAAGTAACTTGGCAGTTTGGATGCTATTTCGGCACTTATTATGACATTTCTGGCAAAAATTCGCCAGTCCCATTAATAAATCTATTAATTCGATACAAAGTCTGGGTTATTAAACAAAATGTTTTCAAAGTTTTCTTTAAGTTTGCTCGGGAATACCTACCGCAATGAGGAGTTTCACGTGACGTGGGTTCAGTTATAGCTTGCGGTCACTCAAGCGCGGTGTGGGCTTACTGTCCGCCTTTCTAAATTTTAAAATTAATTGTAGGTAAATATAGCAGGGAAAATATGTACATTTTGTCAAAATATACAATAGCCAATGAAAAGCCTGGAATCAAAAAGCTTCATCACGACAAACACATGACATGATTCATAAAGAACTAAATTTTTTAGAGTACTACCAGATAAAACTCAAAATAACTTACGAGTATTATTTCTGTTATTCAGTTATAATAACGAAATATATTTTTTTATTCCCCCTGTCTTATTTGATTCGCAGGCGCCATATTTCAATATGGCGTTTGCAAATGTCACTCCTACAATTAAAATGAATCTATCGATACCTCATTTGTGAAATTACATTAAGCCGTTTAAGCTATAGGACGTGCCAAATAAATAGGCATAAAATATGCATACATTAACCCTCTGCAGCCGGGTAAAAAAATTATCTTGCCTCTTTCATTTCCACGTCTTGGGCTAACTTTAAGCAACGGTGGCCCGCCTCCTTTTGTCCGATCGACTGACCTTTACTAGGTTATCAGGCATTCCTATGGGCAGTAGAAATCGCTTTTACAAACTTTGTTGAATCCCGGGTCTACAGAGTTGTATAGAAAAGGCATTGATGATCTAATTAGATGGCGAAAATGCTTAGAGAATATGGGTAGTTATTATGATTAAATAAATACTTTTTTCTTTGTACTTTCTAGTTTCCCTTTTTTATATGAAAAAGCAATTTCTTACTTCAACCCTTAATATGAATACTAAATTAAATTAGTGGTCGCCCAGTGGTCGAAATTTAACCGTATTTCGTTATTTTTTACTAACTGTTTCAAAAAAAATTATTGATACCTAACACTAAAGCCCGTCAATAGCTAATAACCAAAAAAAGAAAATCGCTCGACAAACAGATTAGGAAAAGGTATTGAACTGTTTTGTCTTTGACTGTTTTTTGTAAATATTAATACTGCACCAGTAAAAACTAAGATATTGATACTTTAAAAAATAACTACTTTTAATAGCAGTTCATACAATGTCATCTGATCAATCACTAATAAATGGACCATTAAGTATTTACAAAACTATGTTTGACAAAACATCCGCTTGGGCAACGCCCTAATCTGACCATTCAGTCTAATAAATTACCTACAAGCGTTATTGATTACTTGTGCACACCGTACACGTTTCCTTAAGATAAAGTTCCATTTTTATCGAGAATTAATTAATATTATTCTAGCATACGATTGTAAAGTAACGGACCGAACGCATATCCGGTCGGGGCTTTTTGAAGATTTCTTTGCCGCTCGTGCGAATGCTCTACCAAAGCGAGCGTCGTTTCCTGTGTTCGTGCTTCCTCGGTAAACGTTCATTTTGGTCTAAAACATTAATATATATTAAAACGTTTTCAAAGCTATTAAGAACTGAAATAACATTAATAAGTTGTTTTGTAAATAAAGAGAAAAAAGTTGTATTATCGCTCAGCCGAATAAAAAAAATCCAAAGAAAAACAAGCTATTTTATTTTCATAAAACTTCAATATTTTTTTGAAGATGAAATTGGCGCGACCTTTGCCTGAGTAAGGGTCGCGATAGGTATGAAGATGTATGGAGTCGGTCCCTCATATTTCTTGATGATTGATCACGAGTGGAAAATATTTCATTTTTTATGGGAAGCATTAGGTCTGGTAAACTTTCTTCATCAATTTACGTTCTTTAGCTTTTGATGCGCCATTCACAGTGTGTTTAAATTTCGATAATTAATCATCTGTACGATAATCCGTACTGCTAAATATATTAAAGCACATTAGAACCAATTTAGATTTCCAAAAGAAAAATAGATGAGAGAATTTAACCAAGATATCTTAAGTCAATTCTTGTTCACCGAATCGATTATTAATCAGATATGCTTATGGACATCGTTTGAAATCTGATCGCTTGAAAGCGCATCTGTGAATGCTGTGGATGCTATTGATGTACCGAGAGCCAGGTGCCGCGGCGCATCTGTGCACACGCCGGCTCTTTGGCGCGTGCATTATTGTGCATCTGCTCTCGCGCCCTTATTATCTCCTTGACGTTTTCACTTTCCTTTCTACTTTGTGACGTTAAAATGAATAAGCCGAATAAATTTTTTTTAGACCGGTCAAGTTCCAAAGGGCATTGTTCAAAATTTTGCAACATGGTCCCATTTTTTTTGTATTTATAGAAATAAATGCTGTCGTTATTCCAACAGATGAAATATGAATTTTTTGGAGGCGTAATAACAGAGATATAAAAGAAAAACATGAAACATTAATGTGAAGTCATTACTACATGCAGCGGTCGATAGCCATATAAACAAGTGCAATATAGTTAGTTTAGTGGCACCAAGTAAGCTACTCATCAGCTATAAATTTTTAACAATCGATTATTCCTTAAATATCCTTACATACAATAAAAAAATTCTAATGTATTTCAGGTTTATTCAAATGTATTGTCAAAATTTTTGTATAATGCCCATGGGTTTTACTGGGAGGTTCCCGTATAATCAACAAACTCTTAATTAGTATTTTTTCGATTTATGTTATTTAGCTTTAATCAAGGCATTTTCCAAATTACACAAATTCTGCCGTTAATTTTCCTAAAAAAAGTATTTAGTTAGCTTTTTTTGAGTCTCAAATTGCATAATGATATTTTTTATTAAATATATTTTAGTGGCGCCAAGTGAGTTCGTAAAAATCAGATTCCTGGTTGAAAATCTATAGATGAAGCGCGTGCGTCCGGTTTTGCCTATATCCTTTGTTACACCTATAAAGTCTGGATGAACTCGCGCAATACAATGTCAAAAATGACAGGCCAACTTTTACATACTAATATGTGGGACTCAACAGACTACATACTCACGGTCTATGCACGTGTGCGTGAATTATAACCGAACTGTTAGGTGATATATTTTTGACGACGACTCTATATCGAGACATTATATAATCAAAACCTATATCGTGCCCTTATCACTTTTGCGACTCAATATCGAAAAACGGACAATTTTCCTATTATATGTAACATATAGGTACTTTTGTACACTGACAGCTCTTGAATATAAATGAATTATTATGGAAATTAAAAAAATAATAATTAAGAGTTAGCTGTGAATTTATTACGTAATTTTTTTCGCTTTTTAATTTCGTAACATTTATATGTTTACAAATTCTATTTATTATTAACTCAGTGTGATAATAGATCAATACAAAAAGTACGTTGTTTTTTATAAAACTCAAAAAATCTATACCCCATCAAAAATTATCTTATTTAAAAAAAAAGAAATATCTCAGTTTTTTTTTGGCCACTCTATATTTAATTCAATTTATCTAAGTTATAACTTATAACATGAACTTCAGAATCACGAGGCATAAGGATATAGTGTACTGTGTACAAGGCATGTTAGTCATGGAGTAAAAAATGAATCATATTTCTTTTAATAAAATTAATTTCTCATAACCGTATATCCAGTCAAAAGTTTCCACTGTATGTTGTATAAATACGTTAAATATTAAAATTAAAAAAAAATCTCATTTCATTCCAAGTCCAAAAGTACAAGTTTTAAATAAATGCAAATCGGGTATAGTTCAAATAGAATAGGTAACTTACGTCAGATACCTACATATTCTCTACTAACAACTTTCAGGTTTTGTTTGCATTAGTAACAGAGACATAGAAAGTTTAAGTGTCTCGAGTTCTTCAAGAAAACTGTCCCCGGAGGCGGTTGTTGTTGTTAACTCAACTTGGTAGGACCACTACCGTGACCTCTGTTCTTCTTCTACTTCCATGTTCCCATGTCATTTGGGGTCGGCTCTCCGTGTTCTTTTGCGTTATTCCATTCTATTGACTATTAAGAACAATTAAAAAAAAAAATGATACCTCCACATGTCTACGCTACGTTTAACCTATCTGATTCCATTTCGTCTATTTTACCCATCTAAGCTAGATACATTCGTATATGCGCGACGCGACGCAGTTAAAGGTCAAGATATTGTTAACCCTCACTTTACTTAGCCTTCCCTTTTTTAAGAGAGGTTGAGGGCCATTATGATTTATAGGAATTATTTTTCATGGTAATCTTGAAAAAGTGCATAACATAACTTTCTTAATAATAACTATATTGAAATGAGTATTAGGTATGAAACAACAAATCGCTATATTTATGTAAGATATGTATGCATGCCTAATTATCGAATTATGAATCGATAACTATTAGAATTTGAGAGAACAGTCATAGCATCTGGCGTAACGGTTAGACTACAAAAACAGGAAGCTGTGGAGCAAGCGGATGGTATGATATGAATTAAATTGCTAACAGTAGCTCAACTAGGACACAAGCGGTATATACAAACAGCTGTAGTGTACCAAAGAGGCAGATTATATGCCTCGTTGTATAAATGTACGTTTTAAGCTATACAAGGAGACTATTTGTGGTTTCTGCAAAAAGAAGTATTTCATAGTATCTCTATTCTATTTAGAATCCCAAAATACCTCTATAATAGGAGTTTTGTCCCCTTTTTAAGTAGCAAGAGATCTGTACACATAATTATTATATTGGTCATGATACAGATATTGAGTCACCTATATGGTTGATGTAACAAAGTATGATTTGTGTACTAATTTTATTTATTATCTTATCTGTAAAAATTCCGTTACGCTTAGGTGTATGGTCATTCTACAGCTGCCGAAAATCCCCGGTGAACACGACCCCCGCCCCACTTCTTGCCACTTTCATCCCTCATCTCGAATGTTAATCCCAAGGGGTCAGAATTTCATCCTTTTGTTATTTTATGTTTTGGGTTACAGCTTCTATTTGTGATACATTGATTCAGAGTTGATTGTATTTCTTCATAGTTAAAATTTTAAATTTTTTTTTATAAAAACTTAATACATTGTAGTATTAGAGATATGACAAATGAATAATATAATTAAATAAAATATATTTACATTAACATATAAATTTTATTCATTACTTTATAAATTTTATTCATTACGAAGGAAATAAGTTACATTAACATATAAAGTTACAATATTATAAATATTTTACATGTCTGTCCAAAAATATTATTATACTCGTATACGCTTTAAAGTATATGTTTTAACAAATATTTCAATATCGATTACAAAAAAAAGACATCGATTTATAATACTTGTATGTGGGTGCCATTTTAACGTTTATTTTAAAGAATATTACAAGAAATTATAAAGCTTAGTGATTTATTTTAATACACATATATGAACACCCACGGCCCGGAATACACAGTTTATCAGCGCCGTAAAACACTCGAAAGTTATAACTGACTAACCAAAATAAACTTTGGTGGCTGACGCAACGTGTGCTTACTAACAGCGTCTGGGTTGCGTGTACGCACGTTTGAGTAACTTGCAGATAAGGAAGCGAATGTTTTATTTTTGGCGAAAATATAGATCATGTGGGGTACAAGTGTGGCGCCAATGCCCGCAGCCCGCAGATACCTTGCGTCATGTCTGTTGAGGTTATTAACATCTTTTAAAACAAAATTGACGATAGTACTATATGCTTCTATAAATCAAAGAGTTTTTAAGAAGTCTCTAATGTTACCTTTTACTTAGGCGCATAGGTAGGTATTGTGAAAAGTACACTTTAGAAAGCGAAACAAAAAAAAAATCAGAGTAAATAATAAATCCCTCATAACTTTAATGTAATTATACAATACAACTAAATAATAATGTAGTAACCGAAGTCCGCGTGGTCACGCGACATCGTAGTAATTATTTTCCCGCCTATTGTCCTGTCAGTCAACCGGCGCCGGCGCCACGCCACCACGTGAATAACGGCCCATTTGTAATGGAGACAAATCTAACGAATTGTCTTTAGACTTCAAATAAACGAATGAAACATTTACAACTATAATCTTATTATGCTATTTTATAGATACGGTAATGATTCGGCTGCTCAACTCAAAAACGAAGTACCTGTGCAACATTTTGGCCAAAATTGCGTTTTATTAATCCGACTACTTAATTATAATAAATACATGGGACGTCCCACATAGCGCCAACTAACCCCACAGTAAGCAAGTATTATGCGTCTGCTATGGTTTATTAGACAACTGGTATACATACTTAAATATTCTTTATAATAAATATACATTTGTAAATGTTTTACATCCAGACACGGAACAAAATAAACATGTTCATTCACACAAATAATACAAATTGTCCCGGGCGGGAATCGAACCCGCGACCTTTGGCTCCCCAGTTAGTGTGTCTAGCCACTCGGCCATTCAGTCAATCAATTAGGTTGGACGAAATTACTTTTTTTGTTTGCTATATCATTAAAAAAAGGTAATTCCGAAGGAAGATAAACCCTTGAATGAAGATCCATACAAATTTCGTGTAATTTAGAAGATTTTATTTCTAGAAGAAGTTTGAAGTAGATGATTTATTGTTCTCATAAAAGCTCAGGAGCATTGAATGGCGGTACCTCCCACCGGCAGGGCATTGTGAGTTCACTGGCGACGCGCGCGCCTGCTCGCCTGCCCCGTCAAACCAACAAAACCGCTGTTTGACGCGTAAAGCACAAAGCTCGGCCGCGGGTTTTTTACTACATTCTTTGACATAAATGAAACGTATAATAATATCACTATTCATAGTTCTCCTTTTAAGTTTTTGTATTATAATAAAACAAATTAGCTGCGGAAATAGAGGCGGGCATTAATAAAAAAAAATTGTTCGTTGCACATTCCGGTTTTAATCTGTCTTTGAATACATTCACTATTAGAGCTTGGAAATTTATATAGAAAATTTAACGTTATTTTCGCATAAGACTTCCAGTGCGTAGACGGACAAAGCTTGTATTCGCGTGAAGATTTATACTTTTAATTTAATATATCAATTTATCAATTGTTGTGAATTGTTATTTTACGTAATGAACTTTAAAAATCATGTCAATAAACATTCACTAATATTATTTACATGGAATAAAATTGTTTCCTCTTAACTATGCTGCTATTCTATCATAACTGCATTACATATCCAGCACAAAGCGGATCTTTGTTGCTCTAGAGCATAATAAATTTATGAAAATCCTTTACTGTACTGTTTTTTTTTTAAATTCGCGCATGCGGTCGCATGGCCAACCTGACAGTTATATGATGTTTGGCAGTTAAAAATACTGGCCATAAAAAATTACCGTTAATTTTAAGAAGAAAAAGTCGAGAACACTAACAGAGCTAGTTTTCACTGAAAAATTTAAACGTGCTAACCGTGTTATTATATTTACTTGCAACATAATTGAAAGAAAAGCAGATCATGCAGTTCGCATTAAATAATTCATATTGCCCTCGTGCTTTTTTAGAGCTAGAACGCCAGCGAGGGCTCCAACTAAGCACTCGGTGCAGTAATAAATTACTTTCTGCTCGGTGCCACAATCTGCTATTGTGGTATCACTAATTGTATCCAAAATGTACCTACTTGTTTTGCTACTATTATGATCGGAAATTATTGTATATGCTTTTATGTCTAATTCACAATGAATAAACGAAATTTTTGTTTATAAATAATGGTAGGCTTGGAATATGTTATAATTTTTATGTATTGTATTTGAGAAACTTATACTCTAGTCTAAAAATGTATCACAAGAAGAGCTATTTCGGTGACAACTACCTTAATATATTAATATTGTCTTGTTCCAGAAGGAAGGCGTCGGCCAACCACACACTTTCCGGAGTAAATCCTTCCGCAAACCACGCCCCTGCCATTGGTGCCACCAGCCCGTTCTCAATCAGGGCTCTTGTTGCAGAGGTATGCGTCTATTATTCTATCGTTGTATCAGATCCACCATTTTGGGCACTGCAAGTTTGTAATATTTCTATTAAGTCGATATCTCTTATAACACATAGTAGGTACATATGCAGGGGTACACCGAAATGACCGAGGATCGAGTACTTACTTTGGACTGGGTTAGTAAAAATTGCCAGTTCGAATCGTGATGACATTTACACGAGTAATAAAAAATAAAAAATTGCTGAGCTTGTTCCTATTTATGATTTTGAAGCACCTATTCAAACGATAATATATCACTAGTAGTTCCGGCGAAGTCGTTTGTGCCTTCCTAATCGTGTTTGATTCGAAATCCCGAAAGTTCAAAATCCCGAATGTTCATAATCCCGAAACTCTAAAAATTACCAATATAATATTTTTAAAACCCGTTTATTATAGATTCATCTGCATGTCACCGACGTATACATGAACAATATATGTCTGTAATATTGGTATATGTATGATTGTAATGGAATCCAAGGAATTTAATTTCACCCACTTTTAATGTTTCTAACCACCATACTAAAATTATGAAACACCAACGGCACTTAATAATATCTGTAATACTTGCGTACAGAGTTTTCGGGATTTTGAATCTTCGAGTTTGTGAACATTCGGTTTAATGAATTCGGGATTTTGAACTTTCGGGATTTCGAATCCAACCCTCAAAAACAGCGATAACGTCTGAACACGTGTTGCTGTGCAAAAAAAATATGCAAGATGACCGACATGTGACATACGAGTAGATTGGAAAATCAATGGATATTAGAATAACTGCAATCCAAATTATTTTCGACATCGAATTGGGTGTCAGAAAGCTAGTTTCCTGCTGGCTGCCCCGTAAATTGTCTGAACATTAAAAAGCAGCTCGTGTTAATTGGTGCCAGTTAATTTTGCAACGCTTAATAGAATAATAGAATAGAAGCTTTGCTGCAAAATAATTAGAACCTAATTTTTTTTTTAATTGGGCAAATGAGCTCATTGAGGTCTATTTTTAAATTAATTTGCCTTTTAAAAATATAATACAGGTAGGTACGTAAAATTTTTAAATTTCCACTAATTATTGAGTGACCCTAAAATTGAAAAGTAGCTGTTATATAATATACATTAAATTTTTGTCACAGATATCAAATATCGAATGACTCATACACCAAAATATGAAGAGTTAGTGTCCATCCCAAATGCATGTACCTAATACGGTAATATGCTGTCAACGTACAAATCGAGAGGTCATCGACTATGAGTCGCCACAGACGAATTACCCGAAATGTATTTTGAACAAAAGTCACGTTTCATCACGATTCGTGTTTCGGTAACGAGAATCAATTGTGAAATTCTATTCCTTGCATTCCGTACGTGGTCTCCTGCCGCATTCCCTTAAAAGTGCTCCTTCCTTTAAATAGAAGAATGGACGTTTCAGATAAATTTATTTCTAGACAATTTCAACCATTTGTTATCTATGAGACTGTAGTTATAGAGAGGCACGTTAGTTATGATCTGTTTGACGTTTTTAATAACCACATAGGTATGCGACTTATAGAGGAAAATATAGACGATTTCTAAACTCGACACCGCACACGTTTCTGCGTAAACTGTGATTAGTTCACACTAATTCTCACTGAAATTGGAAAGCTCTAATTTCAAATAATGTACGATTTTTGTTTTCCACTACTTCTTTTAAATCAGAAGCGCGCATTCTCAAACTAAATTGTTTACGTATGTTTATCAATTTAAGTTATTTCATGTAATTTTGTATTTTTCTGTTTCTGAGATTTTAACAATTTTTTTTACTTTTGCCTATCTCATCAAAAAACATAACAGTTTTAAGAAAGATTTAAGTAAAATCAATTTTTAAATATTAAAATTTAATTTTAATCCAATTAGTTAAAATAACTATGCTATGGTTAATCCTTTCGACATTTGAAAATTGGGTTGAAAGAAAGAAAGTAAAAGTCCTCAAAGCTTCTCAAAAACTTTCAATGTTTACATTGATTTTTGTCTTTGTATTTTACATCAATATTTCTTTTTTGTTTCAGTGTGCAAATATGTTTGTCACACCACATGTGAAAACAAGGTACGTGTTATAATAATTGAACAATATACTAAAGAATTAAAAAACGAAATAAATACAAAAAGAGGTTTTGATTTATTTTAAAAGATGTGAAAGGTATCAAAAGATGCAACATAAATGGTCGTAATCTTTGATTGCGTTGACTTAGTAGCTTAATTGCACTTGACCTTAGACCTAAGATTGATACTGTTCAATTTTACATCTTCACATATTTCAAAGGGAGAGGGTCTTGACAGACAGATAGACAGACAGACAACAAAGTGATCTTGTAAGGGTTGCTTTTTTCTTTTGAGGTACGTACGAAACCGTAAAAACGACTAAAGATTCCAATAAATTAGTAAGGGCCTATTATAAAATTGTTTGTCTAGCTGTATAATTATTTGTATTTTTGCTTATATTAATAAATTTTATGCACGTATTAAGCTACATGTAAATTTTTTTAGACTGCTATAAGTTGTAAAAGTTATTGTAGCTTTAAAAATCAAAGAAAAAGAATTACAAATATTACTTCGCCTTGGTTTATTCCCCCAATTTAATATACATTTATCGAACTGGATTTTTATTTTTTCAATAAAAATCATATACACGAAAGGTAGCGACATCTACATTTTATCGCTAGACATCGAAATAATGATCGATGACACGCGATGTGACCGTCTCATCTGCATTAGTTATTAGCTTTGAAAACAGATGGCGCTTCACGTTATACATCATTGCTACGGATCGTAATTATAAAATTTATATTTTACTAGTAACTGTAAAACATTTAGTTTTAAAATTAATATAGAAAGAAGAAATATATACTTAAATAAGTATTGTCTAGACACAGTGGATGAGGTCAATCATCCCACCTATTTTTTCCTATAAATTTTTATTATAGTCCAATAAGCCCATTTTCAATTACGAATATCAGATCGAATATATGAACGCGTATTTTACAACACAATGAAACTATTAGCAAACAAAGACCTTTAATTCAACTACTGAGGCGTTTATGGTCGTGACAAGACGGCTGGTGGTTATCTGGGTTTATTTAAATTTATTCATAAAAAAAAATGCATAAAATAGATAACACTCGGTTTGGTGATGATGGTGCTGACATTGTAAATTAGGATTCAGTACTCCGAGTTCCCCTGCATACATTTGAACACATACCAAATGTAGCTACGAAAAGTTATTTGCTTTTATAAATATTAATTGCAATAGTTTTTACACAAAGGTATCTTCACTGTCAACTTTACTTATTTCAATTTTTTTTTAATCCTTGTCGCCTTTCCTTCAATAGTATGTAAATTGCTGTGACGGGTAATACACAAAGACCTAGACACAACACAACCTCTGGATAACTAATCGTGTGGACCATGTACACGTGCCGCTCGCCTGCCTCCCTTCCTCATCATCATCATCATCAGTCCGTGTCTCTTTACTACAGGATATATGCCCCTCCCAAGGCTCGCCACCATACACGGTCCTCCGCCTTTCGCATCCAACTACCCCCGGTATGGTGCTTCAGGTCATCTGTCCACCTAGCCGGGGGGCAACCAACGCTTCGCTTTCCGGTACGTGGCCTCCATTCGAGAACTCGTCTACCCCATCGGTTATCAGTTCTACGGCAAATGTGACCGGCCCATTGCCACTTCAGCTTGCTGCCCTTCCTCATTTTGTGGCTCAAATGTGATAACTTTGATTCTCGAACTAAACGGCCAGCATTACCTCCTCTATTGAACTAGTTCAAAATTCGGTGATAGGCGAACTTACGATTTGAATTACAATTTCTTTCTACTAGTAAGAAATATAAATTTAACTAAGGTCGCAGATTAAATAGATGGTTAAAGAAACTCTTGATATACTTACATCAATGAATGCATATGATTGTGTAATTGATTATACTTGTACATTACATACACAGCGGTTTCATCATGATCTCCCGGCCGTCGGTCACGCTTCCATTGTGTCAGCACCTCTACCTGTGTTGTAGAACTTAGATATTATTTTTGTATTCTAGTATACAATATTGATAACAATATCGTTATACCTATTCTTTTTACGGTGCCATACGTCGGGAGATGATTTAAAGTAGGACATCATAGTATTGAGGTAGGATGCTTCTTTTAGCCAAATTCGTTCGCTTCCCTGAGTTCTTTCATTGTCAGTCGTACGTGTACAACTAGTCATTATGACGCACTAGACAATATGGGACTGGATGTTATGGGACACACGACGTTTTGACACACTATCTTTGAAATTTTGACACTTTTCCTTTCTTCAAAATACTAGACACAGTGAGCCAGAACGACAAAATCATAGCTTTATCCAAATTATAAATGTTTTCTTTCTTTTTAAATATTTTGGTCGTTTTTGTGTTTATTACTTGATTATTTACTATGTACGATTTTACAATGCCGTATATAGCTATTAAGGTCAACAGACTCGCCTCTATTGTATTTTGTATATTTTGTACCTTTGCCTATTTTTAAGTTTGTTAACTGTTGCTGTATCTATGTAATAAATAAATAAATAAATATTAAGCTCTTAAAAAGTACGACAGTTATTTTTTTTTTTATTTCATTTTAGAACCGTTGACAATTTAAATAAATCCATGCACGCAGAAGTCTATTTGACACTATACATTTCTCTGAAATCTGATTAGCTTAGCTGTCAAATACGCCACCTCATACACGTATTAGAAGATTTATACGTTCCAGTGCTTTCCAGAAAACTCTGCTCTATTAAATAATCGGTTTTTTTTCACGGTAGTTCCCTGAATAAAAGTAGTGATGGGGAAGTGTCAACAATCGATGTCGTGGCTGTGCTCGTCATATTATAAAAAACCTGTCAAATGAGTGTTGGCTTCTAAATCAATAGTAATAATAATACCTGGGACATCCCATATAGCGCCATCTGGTCCCAAAGTAAGTAAGTTTATGCTTATATTATGGGGTACTAGACAATTGATATACATACTTAAACATTCTGTATAACATATACACATATATACATACTTTTACACCCAGACACAAAACAAATAGACATGCTCATGCATACAAATATTTGTCTCGGGCGGGAATCGACCCCGCAACCCTGGTTCCTCATTACGTTCCCTATTAATCTCAGGGTCTACGAGTATAACCACTCGGCCACTCGGTCACTCGATAAATTAAAAGCCGTTGCTTATAGTGCTCATTTCTGACAAACAAAGCCTCATTCTAAGGTATTATCCAACATTTATGTGATGTAACCATAAATCATCCGGTGATTGATTATTTGCACATTGTAAAATATATAACTATTAAATGCCGGTGTAACGCGGTCTAAATTAATTCAAATTTCAGTACTTGTGCGATGTACAATAAGTCGGTCGAATGTCTGCACTTGTCAAAATGTCACTTGCATTTTTACCGCCGCTGGCCTTGAGTAGCGACTATTTGAAATGTCGTGACACCGCACTAGTAATATCGTAACCGACATGGCTGAGGTTTTAGGCAATATCCGCTCCATTTTTTTTTTAAATACGAATTTGACACCAAGTATAACTAAAAAAGCAATGTCGACAAGTTTTTTTTGTATGTGTTACACGAGAGCAAAGTATTTTGTTTCTTGTGTTGATGAATCCCTCACTACACTCAGCATTCTAACTTATCACCAGCGTACACTCGCGACAAAAACTAACTTTGCTGACTGACCGATTGGTCGAGTGGTTAGAGACCCTAATTGTGTAGCCAAGAGTCACGGGTTCGATTCCTGCCGGGACAATGCATGCATGAAATGTGTGCATGAACATGTCTATTTGTTCCGTGTCTGGGTGTAAAATATGTATATATATGAATATATTATAAAAAAGAATATTTAAGTATGTATATCAGCTGTCTGGTACCCATAGTACAAGCTTCGCTTAGTTTGGGACTACATGGTGCTGTGCGGGATGTTCCAGGTCCCAGGTATTATAACTATAACCTAACAATTCATAATAAATAACATATTGGAACAAGTTTTTATAATTCTTCTTATCGATTCTGACCGCTTCAATCAACTAGAAATATCTGTCTGTGCTTCGGGGGTCAGTTTCGGCCGTCATACATCGCGCTTATATTAAATGCATAATAAATATCATAAAAAAGTTAAATTAAAATGATATTTCATCAATAGCAAGGCGTCGATAACGTCGTTATGAAGATAGAGAATTTCATACTTCGAAACAATCGAAAAGCCGAGCAAAATGACACAAAGTCATAGATCATTAGACAGTCCTTTCATCATTTGTTTGTTTTAAACATTTAGTTAAAAATAAATATAAAAAAGCTTTGTAAAAACGAGCTTTTATTTAAGAAATCATGTTCTAAAAATTAAAAATAAATCGTCAGCGTTTAAATCTCAAGTCTATATACTTTCAAAATACATCATTAAAATATGAAATATATATTTTAAAAGCTTGGGGCTTTAATTTTCAGTTCATTGTTTTTTAAATAAAAGCTTGTTACCTGACCGCGGAGAGTTTTTCGAGTGGTATGTAATGTATATAATGCACTATGTTTGTATCCTAGACATTTCTTTGGCACGCCCTGTACCCTAAGTGGTTTGTTGGAGTAGAACAATATGTGTCGTCGTTAGATTCGTCTTAATTGTCGGAATGGCATAGAGTATTTGGTACATCATATTTCAATATGGTACCTACAAATTAAAAAAATATGTAAGTGGAATAAGAATTTTTCTTGTTATTACAACAATGTGCGGGTGCTAATTTTGACATAAACTGAAATATAATGTGTTTAAAGCAAAGATAGTATTATATCTTTGTGGGGCTGTATGCAAAAGTAAAATAAATTGGGTGGCAGTTAATAAAACTAAAAAGTTTGAAATTAATTGGATTATTAAAAAAAAAATCGAATGTGAAAGAACTTGGGTGGCAGTAAATAAAACTAAGAAAATTGAAATTAAATGAATTATTTAAAAAAGAAATCCCAATTGCAAAACCACTAAACTGAAAAGAGAAAAATAAACTACCTACATTCCATGTATAGAATTTCGTTTGAATAACGTAGAATGCACCATGCGATTCTATCATATAAATATAACTTGAAGAACGGTGACAAACAAACCAATAACCAAAATATGTTTGATGGTGGTCTTCATGTGAAAATAAAAATTTTTACATGTGAAATTACAAATAAATGCTTGTAATTGTATACATGAAAGGTAATTTTTAGATTCTTTTTTTTTTGCATTTCCAATATGAATTTTAAATGTGCGTCATAATAAACTTTATTTCACAATAAATAAGTCAAAAAATCACGTAGAGTACATTTACACTGCGGCGTATATTTTTTTTTTCACATTTTTGTAGTCAATCTATGTAGTGTATGATCGTATATCGTACTTTAACATTTACAACAATACATATTTGTTTTGTGAATGTGTGTTTATACACATATGTAAAAGACATATTTGTAAAAATATTTGTATTTGTTCTTATACTGTTTTGTAAAGTGAGTTTATAAATGAAATTCAATTCGTCAGCAAGCTACGCTTGTGATACGCTCTATACTTGACATTGACACATCCGCTTGTACTGCAAAAATGAATAACATTGATTTCACTGTAAAAAAAAACTTTGCGTGCTCTATTAAGACACATTGTATTTCTTAGCTCGCTGACGGGAATTGATATCTAGATGTCCATAACGAGATCTAGGAAGCAGTCAGTCCTTGTAGCGGTCTAGAGCATACCGATGCGTACGTCCAAGGCTTGTCTGTACACCAATATGGACAAGCCAAGTTGGCTCGAGAAGTACATTTCTCACATCTCACTTATTCATCTAGGGATACGAGTGACAGGAATAGAGAGAGAAAATATTCACTTTATAATAATAACAATAATAATAATAATAATAATAATAATAATAATAATAATAATAATAATAATAATAATAATAATAATAATAATAATAATAATAACGTATACATCACAACAACTCTAGGCCCCAACTAAGCATTAGCTTGTGTTTGGGTACCAAGTGAAGACACCACATACATATCACAACCAAGACCCGGTACCAGTCTCAATATTCATCATATAAATACTGACCCCGATCTGGGATTCGAACCTGGGACCTCCAGCTTCTTCGCTACTCACTAGGCTAAGCCGTCGTCGTATTCATGTTTTGTTTACTTACTTACTTTATGTTACTTTACGTTACTTTATGTTTTAATGGATAGTTCCTTTAAGACTGTTTATATAGGATAAAAAATTACGTTTATTGAAAAAAAGAGCTAGAAAAATTACACTTTAGGTTAGAGTTTATTCATAAACAAGGAGCTTTTTATGTGGGACATTCAGACGGATAATCTCTGAAGCCGCGGGGCTGAAAATTATTACTTCGGTCTATGTTACGTGCTTTTCTTTGCAGCGGCTTATTATACTAGTATAAGATATATTCTTATTCTTTATTTTATTGAAACGAGAACTTCATTTAGAAAATCGAAAATAAAAATACTATACGAAGTCTATGAAAGAAGAACCCGTTAGTTTATGATTGTGTTTTACACACTAGTAACAATCTTATCGCCAAATATTCTTATTCTTCTTCTTCTTATTATTATTATTATTATTATTATTATTATTATTATTATTAATAATAAATATTGGAAGCTCCACGTAAAAGCCTGTTTACTCAAACCGATGGTTTCTGCGTCCAATCAATACAAAAATCGATTCCCATGTAACAAACAGTTTTTCGTTTTGTTTACAAAAAAAAATTTCTTCAAATTCAAACGACACTCAACTATTTTTTCTTTACTCTAAGAATCGTAAAATTCTTAAAGAAATAAAATATTTAGTCTCGACTCGATAATATATTTTACTTATTTCGACAATATGCTAAATCATGGATTATGATGTAATTCTATTATTTTGAAAACATTTTATACTTCCTCTAAACTCATAATGACCTGAGTAGTGAGTTGGCAAGGGTGTCAGATCAGTATAGTGGGTGACCCAGAAACGTTTCTTATTTTCCATCTTCTTTCAATTGTTTGTGTACGATAATATAGAACGAACACATACATTAAGAGAAAGGGAAAAATTGTTCCAATAAACCCTTTGATATATTTTATATTAGACATCAAAACTGTTGCAAATAGTCCAAAGCGGTATCTAACGTTGGATTGCGAGAATAACTCTAAACCGAGAAAACTGCTTTTTTCGATTAAAACAGCCAGTTTTTCAGAATACTGTTTGAGAATATAACACTCTTAATGCAACAATAAACCTAAGAGATTAATTTTGTCGCACTTGAATACACTCATAAAGTTGAATTAAAAATATATTTACTAAAAATTTTTATCGATAAACAAACATAATAATGAAATTATACGCACACAAAGAAAATGACGAGATTCGGTTTGTGTGTTGCAATATAATATCCATGAGAGCCGTAAATGACTGTGATTAATTCGCTGATCTGATTCCGTTTCCTGCGCGGGCGTGCGATCACTGGCGGCTATCGGTCGTGGAACATTTCTCATAACGTCAAATGTGGCCGATGGCAAATCGTTCTAATCGTTCGTGGTCCTTAAGCCAGCTTATTTTGTCGTCAGCAACCGTAAACGATATAACGTGTAGTTGTAACATGACGGAAGCGAAAATAATACGTGTAGTACAGACTAACCGGTAAAGAACACGTATATAACAGAACACGTAACAGGAGGATTCATTAGGTAGTATTCTATGTACGTGTAATATCTTGCAACCGCGTGAATGCAATGACTGTAAATTTTTTCAAATGCACAAGAAATTTAACTTTACGATCATTTTGTCGTCAGTCCGTAGGTATGTCTATCAAGACTCTCTTTCTGAGATGTGGTGTGAAGTTTCTTTTGAATTGAAATTAATAATTCGAAAGCGTCGTCCAGCAATAAGCTTTTTTTTTGGTTAAGGTGACACTTATTAAAAAAAGTTTACGAGTGACGTGTTACTCTTGAAAATTAGTGTGTAAACATGTAAGCATTTTTAATTTAATTACACACACTAATGTGCTAATAGTTGAAATTATTTTATATACTACAACAAAAAGGAGAATAACCGCAAGAACTTTTCAAGAACTGACATTTAATTACTTTTTCATTTTAATTGTTTCATTTAGGCTCAACTTAATTAGTTCTTTGTAATATTACTCTGATAATATAAATAAGATTAATATAATGAAGTGCCGGTTTCAAATTAAGCCACGTTTTCATTGATGATGAAAGCTCCTTCTAGGTGGTCTGTTACCGAAAAAATCAATGCCATCTTTGGAAAAGTGGAGCGAGATCGACACATCAGTAATTACAATATTGTTGAAGAACCGGTATGATAACAAAACAGTGTTACGTGATTTGCACAAGTCTGGTTACACGAAAAATCTCGATACTTATTATAATAGTAATAAATATTATTATTATAATGAGTATCAATATCATTATATTAAGATAATTTTATTATTATTATGTTAATTATTATTATTATATTAACACAACAATAATAATAATAATTATTATATGTATATAAATCGAATAAATTTTTAAAGGAAAAATCACGGATGCCAAAAAGTATCTATAGCTTAGTACAAGAACATCCGAAGAAGATCATACTTGAAGCACGGACAATCCCCACAGATAATGAAAAACTCGACTTTATACAGAACAACATTCGCTAACGCCACACCACAGACATATCTTTACCACTCAGCAAAAACAGAGAACGTGACTGGAAAGTGTTGATACCTTATAGCCCCGTCCTTAAGTTCCACTTGTTTCGATCACCTCAGAACTTTTTCAGTAAAGTAGAGAGGACTGTCAAAATGACTCGTCGAAAATTTTTGACGAAAAATCCCGCAATTGCTACAGGCCTTCATAAAACTAACAACTTACAAGATGCCAATGATTATCGATCAAAACGACAATATTTTTAGAAGTAAACGAACGTACATTAACTTTAAAAATTTTGTCCTGAATTTGTAAAAAAGTACGAAAACACTTTCTCTCCGACCTAATGATAATGTTCGCTTGGAGTTGAGCTGAAAATGAGCTCAAATCGGCGGAGTTTTGCGGCTGAAAACGAATATGTAACTGAATTTTCGAATGTTTTTCCATCTGTAAATAGACTTCCCAAGATATATATTTAAGGAATATAAAGTTTAAGTCGAATGAATCCAACTTCTTAGTTTTCTTCTGTCGGTGTAAGTATTTAAATATACCCACAGTTCCGAAAAAAACGTATTTTAACTTCAGCTAATACTAATTTTCGTTTCCAAGGTCCTAACCTATACCCGCTTCAAGACCGTTAAAGTTATTTAGTCGTGCCACAAGACCTGAGTCCGCATTCTCAGTTATCGGTTAGGCCCGAGGCGGTGGTCGCACGCTATGCTAATGCAGTCCTACGGGACCTTAGAATTTGCATTCCTAATGAACCCAGCGCATACAATCACTGCGCCGAATTTCGCAATGCATGCGATTAAAATCGCGCGTGAACTCTGATCGTGTACGGAACCGCCTGCCTCGTCTACGTAATTATTGGTTAGAGAATTAATAATTGATTAAATATTCAATTTTTATTGCGCATTGCAAAGTTAACGTCACATGAAGCGTATTTTTGATGGTAGATTCAATCTTAATTTGAATGTAGAAAGATTTTTTTTAAATGTAATTTGACACTCTTTTAATTTTGTCATATTATATCAGTCTGGCTTAATCTCACCACCATCGGTTAACATCAAATATGTAGCAAAAAGACAGAAAAAGAATCGATTTGCTTTGATTTATATGTAAAATGGAAGTATATGTACTTTAAGTAATTCAAAAGAAGCTCGAAATGCTATGCCGACACATAGTAGATATGAAAACGAATGTCGCCGTTTTCACACTAATGCATATATATATATGCATACTAAAATGTGGAAATGCTCAGTAACTATGATTCGCTTTTTATGTTACTATGGTTCGAATAAAGTATTGTTTTGCTATTAAATAAATTGATTGCGGATATACAGCTTCACGCCATAATGTTCATAGAGATATTGTGTGGTGACAATAAAAATATACGCCGTAGACCAAATATACACCAGTTGATGTTTTGAAATATTCGCTGTGAAGTAGAATTTAGTGTGACCCACCCACAAGAGTCTGAAATAACATTTCGTGTATAATTAAACAAAATGTTTGTTTCATCATATCTCATCATCATCACCATTGTCATAAAACAATGTTCATGACATATGGTTTGTCTAATCACTGTATTTCGAAATATAAGACGCTCTATCTTGATTATTTTACTATCTAAGCTTAATGCGTCACTTTTATTGTGAAAACACTTTTGAAAAATATTAGACTTAAAAGTTCGTTAAAAGTGGTTCAATATGGACCCACTTAATTGTTAAGAAATTGAAGAAATATCTCTTAGATTATTTTGAGCATACTACAATGCCATGTTTAAATCAAATAATAATAATAATAATAACACATACAATCACAACAACGTCTAGGTCCCAAACTAAGCATTAGCTTGTATTTCGGGTACCAAGCGAAGGCACCACATACATATAACAACCAAGAACCGGTGCCAGTATTAATATTCATCATATAAATACTGACACGACCTGGGATTCGAACCCGGGACCTCCAGCTTCGTAGACAGGGTCGCTACCCACTAGGCTAAGCGGTCGTCGCTTAGCCTTGATACTTGATGTATGAAATACTTGAAATCCATATGTTTAGGAACGCATTTGTCCGAATTTATTTAATAAAAATAAAATAAATAATTCTCAGACCGATTTACTGAATAAACACATCTCACGCTTAAAGAGGAAATTACGAATTTTCTTACCGGAAGCGTTACGTCTGGGCCACAACTATTTGTTTTTCTGTGTGTAATTAAAACTATTTTTAAATGCGAACGGACAAAAATTCGAGTAATTCCTACAACACATTCCGTTCTGACAAAGATAAAAATTAAAAAATCTTTTTTCTTAATTTCTCGCTTTTATGAGCCACTTGGTGAAAACGAAAATATAAGAGAATTTTCATTTAAAACATCTGACCACAATCTCGCGTCAACATTTTATGTCGAAACTCCATATTATGTATCATGTCAGTTACGGACATTACGACCACACGCGCAGCCCTTGTTCTCGCGCCTTGTTTTTGTATTTCATATTTTTTGCGGACATTTTTGGCGTGCGCTTAATTTTATCGGACGTGTCAATTATGCGGTTTATTAAGTTTTTTTAACGCCTTTCCTTTGTGAAAGCGACAGTAAATGGACTTCATTTGTTTTGCCTGTTGTACTTTTACATATTTATTTTATTTTTATGTACATTTATTTATTTTATTTTTTTCATATATTTATATCTACTCTTTTTTATCCGATGACGATATTGGTGCACAATGTTATTAAAGCCAACAGAAGTGTGCACTTGTAGTTGTGTGTATATTGCATATCGGTTTGTCTTCATTCCAATCAGAAGGTATTTCTTGAAATATCTTAGAAGTATGTGTGTGTTTCAATCAAAAGATACAGAATTCCAGCCAATCTACAATATGTTCTCGTCTAGATTTTTATCGTTTCTGTAGAAGTGATAACATGATAGGAACTTGACAAAAAGGAAAGTAAGTTTATATAAAGTCGCGAATGTTATGAACACGATCGCTTCCATATTGACCAACATTTTTTTTGTAACAACAGTTTTTATTCGAATCAGGTCAAAGTTTTGTATCTCGTCTGAAAAATAATAAACACAAAAAAAAAATCACCATCTATTGAAAACCTGCTATGGCCTGGAATTGTTTCCCATTGTATAGGATACTTATCCTTTTAGTATAGTTAGTTCTAAAGAAACTTTATGACGGATCGGAATACAACGCTATTTGCGTGCTTGCGTAGGTTCAATCATATGCCCCTCGCTCCACTGCGTCCCGCTACACCTAAAACTGGTTACTGCGACGCGACTTGTGCCTATGTTCACATCCACCATAAAGTTTGATTGGAACTATAGTACGTTGTAAATGCGTGTAGGTACAATACAAACTTGACACATGTATTAAATTTTTTCATAAATCCATTTTCAAGGTTGTCGTATCTCCGTATTTTAACCCGTTAACCCATGAAATAGTTGTACACACTCTGTCCGTTTAATTCCATGATTCAGGCACGTGGTGACAAAACGCGCTATCACGTATCTTCTCTGACACTGCTATCAGTCATATCGCGGCCGGACCGGGGCGAGCGCGTCGCCAGATGGCGGCATGGCGTCGCGGTCTCACGTACGATCTAAATGTGTTAGCTACTTTTATCATGTATGTGTTGTTGTGTTGTGATATGTATCTATTCTATATATCTAACTAATATAATCTGACAACGTAATATCGTAATAAACTGAATAATAATAAGTAGCTACGTTATCTATAGTTCGACCCAGAAGTATCTACTATATTCAAGAATACAATTCTTGAATGATAGGTACCTATTACTGTTCTGACGTCGTCGTCGGTGACAATTGTGATTATTATTTGTTAGGCATCGCAATCCTTATATTATAAATTGGCGCTGCCTCGAAATGAAGCCACGAAGAGCAACAGTTGCTCCCCATCGAAGTTTCCCATGGGATACAAAATATATAGTCAAAACTAAAAATGATTAAGATTTGCACAATGATAAAACTTATTTCACAACCTCTAGTATACTTTCAGAAGAAATATTTAAAATTATGCTATGTACACTGTTCATCTAAAGGATAACGGTTGGTGGCCATGAGGGGGGAAGGTAGGAACTTGCGATCATACTATTTCGGGTTAGAAGGAGTCATACTTTGGTTGGTGATCCCAATCTTAAGTAAGCTTTATAAATAAGTATTTATATATCACTTATAGCCAAATTGTTAAATATTTACAGTAGTTACCGTACTTCACAAATTCTAAATTTAATTTTAAAGAGTTAATGTTGTCTTCGAAAGCACCACCCTATTAAGTGTGACTAATTGTTCTGCATCTCTGTGCGTGCCACGGACCTATGCTATTATAGCTAAAAACAAATTAATTGCTTTCTCACTTACACTAACAGTGATTCATCATCATCATCATCAGCCCATTTTTACCCCACTGCAGGGGCTTAGGCCTCCCCCAGGGTGAGGAGGGGGGCTTGGAGCTTAAGTCCACCACGCTGCTCCACTGCGGGTTGGGAACTGTAACGACCGCCATCTATTGACAGCTTCCAATTACAGTGATTAGATCTGTTAAAACCACACTTTTCTAATTGTCAAATAATACGATTTGCGCTCCTATCGTTATTTTAACAACCGAACAGCTAACAGGTGTAGATGTGTATATAGCAGAGAAATAAAATAGCAATAATATTAAATCGCGATTAAGTTCGGTGCTAACTCCGCTGTTATCGCTCGCAATCGCCGATGTCAATAAATTCTTCTTAATCCGAACACACGGGCATTTATTTCTTCGGGCAGTCGCCGGCGGCTGCCCTGATCCTGCTGCGATACATTTTAAACGAATGTTTGTGTGATTTCTTAGGCATTGTCTACTTTTATTGATACAGTCTTGTATGGTAAAATAGACAAGGACGAGGAGCCGATCATAAAAAAATGCATGCACCTATTTAACTGCTTTTTAAGAAGCTGCTCAATTAAATAGCTGAAGGAAGAAAGACAAAAAAGTCGAACTTTGGAAAAGCTAGAGAAAAGTTGGTTTTTTTGGATATATCTGAGAATTATGAATTTTAACATAATAGCAAAAATCTCCATCGATCCGAGAAAAAAACCAAAAATCATTTTTCGTAAATATCTAAAAATATTCATTACATATCTGTGTATCTTAGGAAATTTCATATCTTGTCCGTGGTGCTGCCAGGATCCTACAATAATGAGGTCATGGCTTTTTCTGTGAGAGCAGCCGTTTTGGAAATAATTCTATTTCTGAAATTGTAACGAACAGTATGCATTCTTCTACAGCTTGACTTGCATTTGGATTACGATTGACATTGTGTTACTCTGTCACCGCATGCCAGCCGGGTCGTGTGTGTGTCATGTCAGTTTTATTGTTCACGTTGCGTTTTGTTTTAAAATTCCACCTTGTGTGATTCAGATGATAAACGCCATTTGAACAACGAGCCGCCGACGACGCGAAACGCAGCAAAACGTAATATACAACTCCCAAGTGTGATGTCCTTATTCCCTAGGCAATAAGATGTAATTTTGAAACCTAAATATTTGTACGAATTGAAGTAAATTTTCCTCTGCAGGTCTCGTAATTTGTGTCTTGTGTTGATAAATTATTGTTTTGTTTAAGTTGCCCACGGATCCACCTGTTTGGACGTATATTCCATTCCATTACATCAGCCCTTTTTATACCCCACTGCAGGGACTTAGGTCTCCCTTCAATATTTTATGCGCCGCACACGACCTCTTGTCGCCCGACTCTTTTTATTTCGTGATAATTTCTAAGATATTAATTTAATTTGTATGATGTAAAGGGCAGTCATAATCTGCATGAAATACTAAAGGTAAATAACGTATTTAATTGGATAAGGATTAATACCGTATCCTTATAAATTGCTTTCCAATCATCTCATCATATGACACCATTTTTCCAAACATAAAAATAGATATAGTAAGCTATCCATAAAAGATAGACATATGCATTGCTGACTTTTTTATAGTCCTATACAAAAGGAACAATTCCTCCATACATTCTTTTGTTGTATCTAAAAAGGATTAGGTGGCGTTTTCGATGAAAGCTCCCAGCCTGCTTGATTTTTTTCCGACTTCTTCAACAATAATCGTCATATTTCAACAAATTTCCACAAAACATTCATAAATTATATACGTAAACCTTCCTCTTGAATTACTCTGTCCATTGGTGTCCATAATATGCCAATCCGTTTGATAGTTTTTGAGTTTATCGCGTTCAGACAGACAGACAGATAGTTAGATGTCGGTGCGGGACTTTATTTTATAATATGTACTGTTAATAATAATAAATAAACTATCAGAAAAACAACTTGATATAATATTATTCAGAGGATATTTACTCCAATCTAATCTCGAGCATCTAATCCGAACGTGTTCGGCGGACGATATCGTCTGTTAGGTTGGGTCCGGTTAATAAATAACTTGGAATCAACTAAACACCCCCTTGAAATGTTCCAGCGAAGTTTTGCCCATGATAAACGAGGACTGGATATCCAAGATGAGATTAAAAACCGTAAATTTTGTTCCGAATCACCCATCAGATTTCGCGTTCATAATTTCCGCAGCTTTTTACTGCTAATATGTAACCCTAAGCAAAAAGGTATCCATAAGATTTTTTCTCGCTCGAAAAAGATTCAAATCTGAAGACGAAATCACGTGCAAACTTATCAAACATTGCGTTCGAAATTGTATTCTGTCTTTTCTTATAGAAATATTTGCATTCCAAACGTAGTAGATACGTATCGTTTGTGTCTCACAAAGCTCTAGCGGCCCGAACCTTCAAAGTACCTATCAAAAGGACGTATAGGTGCGTTCGTTTTTGTTCGAAACGAAATTATTTCACAAATTGTGTTTTAGGTCTTCGTAAATGTATTATAATTTAAGCATGTAATGTTCATTCTATATTTACTTTGATTTTGGTACAAATATTTTTTAAAATCACGTCAGGCTATTCATAGTACCTATGTGTTTCGACTGCGAAGAAATTTAAGTACCTATGTGTTTCGACTGCGAAGAAATTTATTATGTAAATGCAGACGTGTAAAAGTTAACGAGTTGTCGTTGTTCCGATAGGTTGCGGTTTTCGTTTTGTTCGTTTGCCAGTTATTTAACGTTCTCCGTATCGTTTTCTATTGTAAAAATGTAGAAAGTATCACTGAAACAAAGAGCCGCTAAGACAAGAGGAAGTACGTAAGTGAGTGTCAATGATCCTCTGCGCTGACATCGCTCGGGTTCGACACTTGTGTAAACAAACTACTTTTTTTTTGTTTCAGCCCGTTTCGAGGTATTATGTTTACAAAGCAATATTTGTCTTCGGCGCTTTGTTCAATTTTGTAACACGAATATTGCGAAAGACAGTAATGCGAAACTGTAATATGTATGGATTATTATATTTAGCTTTTCAGTTTTTGTATAAATGGTTTCTAAAGCTTTTGATACTCTTTGATACAGTTACTCTATTTATTATTCTATTGATACATTAATGTTTACTATATCGAAAATAAAAAAACAACAAAATCTTAATTATGTTTTTGGAGTTTGTAATAAATTGATAGTAAGTAAAAGAAATAAGCGAATCTTATGCTTTCGTTTTGGAAATTTCTTTTTGTTTTAGGTTTTGGAAAACCTAACGAAAGCCGATAATTTTTTTAATTTTACATTTTATTAGGGGCATAAAGTTAAACTACGAAACGGTAAGGTCTTCGAGCTATAACCATTCTCTTTTCGTTTTGGAATTAGTTTTCAGCAGTGTACCTACTGATCACCTTTAGGTCCTAATAAACAGTTGTTCGTATTTCGATTGACATACCTACTGACATACTAACAAAAGCCGACGACCTTCAGCAATCGACTTCAGAGCTCTTCACTTACCACTGTCGAATAATCACTTGCGCTGTTGAAACAACATCGCAAATTAATAGGGTAAAATCTAGACGCTTAATTAAAATTATACATCAGCGAAGTTTTTAACGATATATTTTCTCTTATACAAGGTGAAATTTTAACAACCATCCAAATTTCAATGTAATGATCTTTAGTAAAAAACCATTTACCATTTACTTTTAGTATCGTTCCATAGAAAAATATTGAGATATGACTACACAAACCTTTCCCGAAAAAACCAATAACCTAGTCACCATTCACGGGCGGTGCACGCTCCGCCTCATTTCGCTTTCAAGGTCTCGGGCGCATCGTCACAAAGAAGGCAACCAAACGTTATAAAATAATCACTTTAGATAAAATAATTTATTATAAAAATGTTACCTACATTTTTTATTTACGTAGTGAAGTCTATTAGTGGTACCTAATGTCTAGATTTTATTTGGATGGTTATTAGAATTTCACTTGTATGTACGTATGTTCTTTACTCGGTATCGTAAATTCTATATATTTTTTTTATAAATTCTTCTGTATACTTTATAATAAGTACTAATATTTTTTTTGTTACTTAGAAGGCATAGTTTAAAACATATTAAAGCAAATATACGAACATCGATCATTAACTCCAAAACTACTGAGCCTAATATAAAATTTAAAAAAAAATACGGATCACAAGGCTTCACTTATTAGTTCACAGGAAAGCTCAATTGAAAATCCTAAGTCACTAAATTATCGCAGGGAACGTAAAATATTCGTGAAAAGAAAATGCGTACAAAATCTGGAATAGAATTTGTTACCTAATTTCACTGAGTTCACCCACACGAAGAAGTCAAGTCGGGCTCGACTTCTACCCTAAATTTGGTTAAGATATAAAAAAAATTATGTGTCGATTTACAGCACCGAACTCTCTACACGCGAGTCCGACTCGCACTTGACCGAGTTTTTAATTGATTATATCTGCATGTATACGTACGTACGTTAGGGAGCTTAGAACGTATAAATGTATATGTTAGTCCGAAGTAACGCTAGTGAGCCCGTGTTGGCATGTGGTGTTGGCACGCGAAAGGATTTCATCTCCTGTACCTGGAAACAGAGGCTGCGCGGTCAGGTTCAGGTGCAACGCACGCGCCGCAGCGAGAGCCACCGCACCGCAGTACGGCCGCGCGCGCCGCTTTGCTCACGCGCATTGTATCATGTGCGAATAATTGGCAAATATTTCGCGTACTCAATATTCCTCAAATAAAATCCGCCACCCTCAGGGCGCGCTCTAAATATAAATCCCTCTGCCTGTAGCTGTACTTGGTCGGTTGTTCGAAGCGGTGTGCGAAAAATCATTATATCAATATTATTATCTTTAACAACTTTTTGCGTCCTTTTTTTAACATTTAGACGTGTATGAGATATAAGATGAAATATTTTAAACACGCGTGAATTACTGGATACCGGTAACAGTGTCTTCGTTCTAAAGGATATTGCGATTTGGATATTAGGTTTGATTACGTTTTTATTTTGATCCTTGAACTAAAAATGTTAATTTATAATTAAGTGTTATTTATTACCCTTATAATCATGTTAACAGATGCAATATATTGAATGCAATTGATTAAGGAAATATAAAACTTTTATAAGATTTCTTAATAATTTAATTAGATTTTTAATTTAATAAGAAAATAATTTATTAGAGTGTAAGTACACAATTTCGCATTTCATTAATTTTTTTAGCAGTATAACTACGTTTATATTAAAAGTCTGATGTTAATAAATTCAGATTGAGACGACTTGCTGAAACTCCTTCAAAAATCTAGAAATATAATGTCAGAATCAGTCCTACATTTTTTCAACATATTCTGGAAATGTGTTACACGGAATCAAAACAGATAGCGTTCTATGTGATAATTTTTTATCAACCAATATCAGATAAAATTGATACGAGTACTTAGTTCTTCATGCGATAATACTGTTGTATTTCGAGCCCTTGGTTGATAATACCGCATTGACGTATGCACGTACGCTCGTTGGTCAACAGGTGGTGCTATTGATTTTATTAAATAACTTTAGGTCGTATAGGCCTGTAATAAATATGTGTCTATTAGGTATTCTCGTTTCTATGTTTGAGACTAAATGATTAGCTGCAGTAGTTACCAAACTAATAATAATATTATCTGGTACATCTCAGACGAGGTCACCTAAACCCAAATTAAGTAGAGCGTACTATGGGTAGGTACAGACGCCTGCGCTCTAATCTGAACACTTTGTATTTTGGGCACTTTCAAATAGCAGCTAATTGTGAAAACAGACATAAACTGTGCATGCGAGCCCCTACGGTAAGGTAGAGGAACTCTATCTTCTGCAATTAGCGTACAGGGCGAGAATGGTAGACTTGTGATGCACTTCTATGTTTACCCGTCGACCGTTTTTGACGGTGTTCAGATATGAGAGCAGGCATCTGTATTAGACAACTGATTGACATATTGACATATTTAAATATATTTTTATAATCCAGACATGTATAGTATATCAGACCTACCTATATAGATATGGAACAAGCAGACGTGTTCATGTACACAAATATTCGTCCTGGCCGAGAACCCAACCCGAGATCTTTGGACCTGCAGTCGGAGTCTCTGACCACTAGACCAATCGGCACCGACCCAATCGGTTGGATCAAACAAACTAAGACGAACACCAAAGAATGTATACTCTCGTCTCCCTGACGGCCGAGTAGAACTCAGGTTACTTACTGGTCGTGCGCGACAGAGTCGATTGTAATCTCTAACTTAGATTCATTCCCCAAAGTATGAAATAAGTAACTGATTCATTAATTCAATCGATATCTTTGTTGGATGATGTGCACCAACTAGTACCTTTTCTTACGATAGTCGATCGAAGCCAAAAATGGAAATACGCTATAAGAATAAAATAGAACAATATGTAATGAAACAACTACAATTGGAGAGTTGACTTGATTAATGGTTAATTGTAATTACGGTATTCCAACAAGCTTCATATTTACATATACTGGAAGGAAATTGACAGTTGATCAGTGTGCGTTATGGTGATTCGTTCAATTAGTACGTGACCCGACATATCATCATCATCATCATCATCAGCCCATTTTTACCCCACTGCAGGGGTTTAGGCCTCCCCCAGGGTGAGGAGGGGGGCTTGGACCTCAAGTCCACCACGCTGCTCCACTGCGGGTTGGGAACTGTAACGACCGCCATCTATTGACAGCGTCCGGGACCGACTGCTTAACGTGCCCTCCGAAGCACGGTGTCAGTGATATTGTGTACTTAAGTCAGAAAAACTCATTGGTACACGCCCGGATTCAAACCATGGCCCTATGGGGCCTTATAAATTTGAGACAGGTTCGTTGCGCTCTGGGCTATCACGACACTGACCCGACATATAATTTCAAATTATACATAGCAGGTTGCAGATATTGGATGCGAAAATAAGTGATTTTCTTTTAACAGACTTCGATATTTTGTCGACATCGATCATCAAAATTGACATCTTGACAGTGATGAAATAAAAAAAAATATTAAAAATAAATAGAGTGGGATCTAGTTCGAAAGGAGACAAAATAATATAGATGGAAATAATAAACCAAAACTGAGTGTACGTCAAGTGCAGCTAGTGCAACACCTCAGTTATATATATAATTATAATAATTTTAAATTGTATTCTTTGGTCCTTTCAAATTAAATAAGTAGCCAATGACAAAGGAAGACGAAACTTTGCAGACAGGTAGCCCTTTCCCGTAGGTATAAAACAAAGGCTCTTTGATACACTACTTCTTCCACTTCCACCAGCCAATTATGCCCGTACCGTACCGTATTATAAAAAAACTGCCGGGGCTTAGACCTCCCCCAAGGTAAAGAGGATTGGAGCTTAATCCACCACGCTGCTCCAGTGCAAGTTGGTGGCGGGCGGTGGGTTCGATACACACCCAATACGAATTTATCTACTGCTATATGAGCTCGGTTTCACTGCCATGCGTATGCCGACTGTCAACACTACTCATTTTCATTCTCTTCTTCAAACTTTTTGTATTCACTATTCTAATAAAGAACTCGGTCAGCAAGCGTGGTCTCTTTGTATATTTCGACAAAATGACACTTAACACTTAAATTGGATTTTGCTCCGGATTTTCATAAGACCGCGAATCCGTTTTTCAATCAATTTTCCAGGGGTGGTAAATCTTCAGTTCACTCTTATATACTATTCCAGAGGCCGTGTAAAAGTTATTGATATTTTCATCAAAAAAACTTCATTACATATACTGATTGCCTACCTCCTTACAGTTAGTACATGCTATTAATATATTGTGAATATGGACATCTAATCGGTTAAGAGTAACGAAATGTAATAATATTGTGAGAGACGATAAACATGCTAAGTGAGAGGAAAGCCGTACAGACAGACCTTGTTATCTCGGCGCATTGTGAGTGTTCTGTGGACTGAGAGACTAAACATTGTGAACAAAAGACATTGAAGTTGGACCACCATGTATAACGGACGACTTGGCAGTACTAGCAGTTCTACTTCTTCGGGGCGATCCGATTTACAGGTACGTTTTCGATTGAATTTCTACGGAAGTGGAAGTGTTAGACGTAAACTATTTATAATCGTCTTCTGTCCTTATCATCTCATTTTATTATTAAATTATTTTTATTAAAATGTCAAGGGTATCAAAATGTCAATTTATGCAAAACCACCTGTATTATTCAGTATCATAATGTCCAAAGTATTAAAATGTCCAGTGCCACGAAATGACCGGAGTAGGTATCATAAAAGTATGTTTTTTAACTAATGTCTTTTAATAGAATGAAACTAAAAAATGCGCTCTCTCCATACTATAACCCATTTAATTATACTTCACGACATTTAAAAAGTTAGCTTAAAATAAAAAAATTCAAATTTGAAGACATTACAATAAAATAATAAGACTATAAATACCTCACACTTGAATTAAAACATTTCACGAGTACACGAAGGGTACAGGGTACAGCAAGGGTCAGCATTATTAATTTATTTAAAGAGAAGAGATTAATAGATCCAACATACTGTAACGAACAAATCGACCTATTAATTCCATTTAAGGTATCAATATGAAATTTTCGAGAAGACAGGCATTTTTTACAACTGTACATTTTGATACTCTGGACGATATAGACCTAACCATTTATATGAAGTATGATGGAAAATTTGAACATGATCATCTTTAAATTTTCAACGAAAAGTTACGTTTCATCATTGGTGAAGTTGATTCACACACGCAGTCATTAATGATTACTATTAACAAAATCGAACCAGTTAGTTTTTCAGTAAACGTTCATTTTTAATGTTACCAACACCTTCATATACCTATATAGTTATACCGTCTGAAACATCGTCTCTAATAATATAGTAATATTAAATTGCGTTACTACTAATTTAACTAACTTTCATCGAAGGCTCCGTCCACGAATGTCATAAAACAAAAAAAAATTGGTTTGCTTTCCCAATGGAAGATTTTAAATTGTCCGAAATAAAAAAATGCTTCTCCGGCAGCTATACAGTCTCTGTGCCAAAATTTAAAATACAATTTTGTATTAAAATTAAACTGAACTTAATGAACCCACGTACATGAAGCTGAAGGGATAGCTAATCCTTAGTTTGTGTATTATTTATTTTATACAATATTTTATGCACTTTACTAAAAGAAAAATCGTATTCCTAAGGAACACAAAGGGCATTCAGAGCGTGCCCTTGTACCACGGTTCAAAGATACCTAGACAAAGATAGTGTTCATATTCGCGTGCGGCGCGGCGAGGCGAAATACATTCGACGCATGCATATCCACTCTAAGCAAATAAAAGCACGTTAACCAAAGCTCTTTGACTGAAATACCCAACACACTAAGCTACTCGGACAAGAGACGTAAATATCCTTTTAGTTTCCTAGTAATACTAGTGAGTGCCGCCTGCTTCATCCGATGGACTACAAGTTTGTACTATTATTTAGATTATAAAATCATTTTTCTTAGTTACATCCAAAGCTTTCTTATTGTATATACCTAATTCAAGCTTATCCTTTTCTCGCTGTCTCACATTTCGTGTTTTTGTCACTACACATATTCCCCAACTCACTTCACCTTTTAAAAGTAACAGAAAATCGCTATAATTTGTGGCAATAAGCATTTATAGGACTTAAAAGTTGTAGAGCAAAAAGTTCAAAAGTTTTACATATGGCTATTTGTATGCTAAAACAAAAACTTTGCCTTGACTCACACGTTCTTGTATATGAGTACAAATGTAAAGATATTCACAAACGCAGCTAAGAGGCGTGTCTCGACAGCCAGCCAAGAGATTCTAATAAGTACGTTCGACGCTTGCTGAAAGTTCGTAATGTTAAAGAAAATAATAATGTATTGTTATTCGTTTCATTATTTTATAGGAACACAAAATGCAAATGTTCACGTCTGTTATCAGATTTTAACAAAGACGTCGCCGTTTATTTCCACGAAATGCAATGTAGATACACGACTAAGTGCAGGGAGCTCGCTATGCTTTTGATTAGCGATCACGTTTAGTAAGCTCGGCTCGACCGTGGCCAATCGCATATCTGCCGGTGCACTGTGTCTGTACTTAATGGATTAACTTTGGTTAACTACAATGAGTAAATGATTTATAAAGTGATCTAATTGAACAACGTAAACATAGATAAATTAACTTAGAAAATTTTAATATTTTTTGTAATCTGGATTACATTTTATTAGAGATTGCATTTCCGTCGGTTCAACGATCTAAGTTATCCTTAGTACGCAAACATGCGTTAATAGAGTTCCGATCCAAAAATGGCAACAGTGAATCACTGTGGCCGTCTGAAGGAGAATGCGCCGCATATGGCGCTACTGTGGCGGGTATTTTACACCTAGCGGATTTATAAATTTTAGTGATATTTTTAAGCGAGTTTCAAAAAAGGCTCTTATTTTGTTTTCGGTCATTTTGTCATGATCATTTTGACCCGTCGAGATTCTCTTGACTTGTGTCTTCGCCTAATGAACTGTAATTAATTCCGATAATCCATGAATGATTTCTCGCTCCATTTTTCATTTTAATTTTTCGGTTTCATCTTTATCTATCTGAGGTTTCACTCAGAATTTGTACATTTGTTCGAAAATTTACTACTGTGTTAATAATTCTTAATGCTGAGAAATTACAAAATAATATATTAAAAATGCAAAATTACAAATATTGCATTTTTATATTTTATAATGTTATTTTTTGTATTTATTTTATCACTGCTTTTATACATTGTGATGGAAGTACAAGATATATAATTTTGGATTATTTTTAAGTAGTAGAGATTGATCACGACGTTTAGAGCACCGTCAGACTTACAATTTAACTTTGACGACCGCTTAGTCTAGTGGGTAGCGGCCCTGCCTACGAAGCTGGAGGTCCCGGGTTCGAATCCCAGGTCGGGTCAGTATTTATATGATGAATATTGATACTTGTACCTGGTCTTGATTGTTATATGTATGTGGTGTCTTCGCTTGGTACCCAAAACAAGCTAATGCTTAGTTTGGGGCCTAGACGTTGTTAAGATGTATACGTCATTATTATTATTACTACTTACCTAAATCGTAGAATACACTAATAGTTAAGTAAGTTAATGATAGCCCGCATATTTTGTCCAACTAAATCTTCGAACTAATTAATTGGAACCGAGATTCCCTTCCGATTAGGCACAATTAAAAAGTTAGCGAACTATCGGCCGACTGTTGTTCGATAGTTAGCCAACTTGAAATTGTAAGTCTGCGGTGTCTCAATTTAATAACAATAATAATGAAAGTACAATAAAACAATGGAGAATTATTTGCAATATACTTTTTACCTATGCTATGTTCAGCTTCAAGAAGTGTATTAAAAAACAATCCGACCCGACTGAATTGTCAAAGATACAAAAAAATTAAATGGATCAAACACATTATAATCCTTCATAATTTTCGTCAATGCTCAAATATCAACAAAACCATTCAATTAATACCACCATTGGTTCTCGAAAACGTGGAAAGGAAAGCGACGCCTTTTACATTATTTTATTTTTGTACTTAAAACAGAAATAGTCTTAATAACATACGCCAGAGGAAACTTATTTTGTACAGATTAACTTCAACCTGCGTTTCAAATTAAGATACGTAATTAAGATACGTACGAAATTAAGACATGCATTTTGGCCTTTATGCTTACCTACTCCTGGTAAATAATTTTATTACTTTAAATTCTTTTAACTTCACGAAGAGTTTACTTTTTTGGAAGGATTTTAAAGTAATTTTTCGGTATTCTTGTAATGTTTAACGTGCTACTAAACTTAAAGACAAATTTTACTATGGATTTTTACTCTGCACCCACCCGTTTGTATTATCTATAGGTATAGGTAATGATCGATGATTTATGCTCATTATACAAATTGCTATGAGTTTTGTGTTATTTTATTTAAATTATTTCTACACCTTTCTAAAGTAAATTGGTTTAATTTTGCGCTCATATATCAATTTTATTTGTCCAGCTATGAATAATGACTTTATTTAATGATTTATCTATAGAATGGAAACCCAAGAATGCGGTGTCGCTTTAAACGGTTAATGATAGATTTATGTAGACAGTCCCGGGGAAACTTGCGGACGCATTTGCATGGTAGGTTTCCTCGGAGTAATTTCTTATTTGAAAGGCCAATGTTCGATGCTTAGTGGCATCGTTCAATCAAACGGCAGTGCATTACCATCAAGATGATTACTTTGAACTTTTAAGAATTGATTTGTTTTTTTTTATACTTAATATATAAATAAACACGATGATTCCATCAGCTCTTTTTATATCCCACTGAAGGGGCTTAGGCCTCCCCTCAAGTTGAGGGGGCTTGGAGCTTAAATATACCACGCTGCTCCAAAGCGGGTTGGCAGATTGTAGCGACCGCCATCTATTGACAGCAACTGGGATCGACTGCTTAACGTGCTCTCCGAGGCACGGAGTCGGTAACAGTTAATGTACTTAAGTCAGAAAAACTCATTGGTACACGCCCGGATTCGAACCACTACCACATGGCCATTTAGATTTGAAACAGGTTCGCTATCACGACACTTCACACAAAAATTATGATTAATTTAACTTAATTTGGAAGTTACAGTGGCATATCAAATACCTAACGCTAATTCTTGCTGTGGCCATCCAGCTCTACTATATCAAATTATGATTACAAGGATGTTTAGATATTTATGTAAAGAGGAACAGGTTTTTGAACATGGCGCAACTCAATAAAATGTTCTCGTTTTATGCTAATAATTATTTATGTGTCGAATTTTCTATAAATATTATAATTTTATTATTATATTATTCAAAAGAAAATATTTAAAGTTTCTACCGATTGGTATATATGTGATAAGATATTATACTCTATTTATGAGACAACCGTCCGCTTTGCACCATGTATTTACGTTAAATATTTCTTGAGATTTTTTTAGCATTATTCTATAAAATATGAATGTGTCTTTTCAAATACGTAGTCAGGACGAGTATAATATTTATTTTGAAGTTATTATAGGCAAAACAAAATTTTTATTTTCGAAGGGGGGGGGGAGTGCTTATAACGAGAAAATGTTTAATAATGATATCCCTTATGATGCGATATGTTAAGAAGAAAAAAAATAAGAAAATTTTTTGACGACTAATAAAATGACAGTTTTGTCTGTTCAATTGTCAAATTGTAATTTTTCTGTGGCTATCAATAAAGAAACTACGCGGGTATGACAGACGGACAGACAGATGGACATAGCAAAACTACAAGGATTCTGTTTTTTGTCTTCAGCTCCGGAACCCTAAAAAATATAAAGATATAATATATACTTTGGTAAAATTATTATTTTAATTAATAAAGTTGATGTGAACATTATGCACAGGAACGTTATGTACCTCCATGAGAACGGCCCGTCCGGAACTCCGCGGCGTCCGTCGTTGCGTCGTGTTGATAAAGTGCTCCATACTAAGAAGACTAGGATCTATTCTGTGCTAGGGCTACTGGAAATGGTCATAATAATGCGTTTTCAATTTTATAACACAGGTTTCTCTGCCTGCCAGAGGTCGTTTAAGCGTTGTTTTTAATCTACTTAAGTATCTGTGTATATTTAATAGGTCTTAAGATAAACCATTTTAGCACATCAGATCTACTGCGTTTTCTCACTTTTCATTTGTTTCATTTATTAATTTATAGATACTTACAAAATTTAAAAAAAATCACAATGTTGGGTCCATGTATTACAATAAAAGCACAATGAAAATAATACCTGGGACGTTTCACCCACGGCCAT